>WBMV01005996.1:111136-167846 GCA_013396655.1 Campylorhamphus procurvoides | reverse complement strand
TTTTTTTTTTTTTTTTGGTCTCTGTTGGCTGCTCTTGAACGTGAGTAAATGCTGTGCAGGGAGAGAGGAGGGAGAGAGCCACACTGCCATCTCAGAGCCCCAGCCAGGAGATGGACTGACAGATTGCAAATTAAACTAGTCCTAATGTAAGAATGAATGCAGCCCCCCCCACACCCCCCAAATCTCTCCCAGCACCAGCCCGGCTGCAACGAGCCCGGCACGGAGGGAGCGTGGCTGCGGCTGGGCTGGTCCAGGGAGGGACAATAAAGCTAGTCCCGGGCAGAAAAAATCACAAGGTAAATTGTATTTGTATTCTAACTGCTGCGGTTGCCGAGGCGTTTGGGGCGACTCCTCGCTCCTCTGCTTGAATCGCCTTTTATTGTTGTTGTTATTATTATTATTAATATTTTCCGCCACGTTTGTTGATGTTTGAAAAAATGTACTTGATGCGGGGGGAAAAAAAATGTCGTTCATTGGTGCACTACCCCGTCAGGTTCAGGTCACTGCTGGTTGGGAGCCGGGTCGCTTTTGGCAGGTCTCGTCTCCAACATTTGGTTGAGGGAGTTTTTCAAAAAAGCCATAAATAATTCCGGGAAGCGTGTGCGAAGTGCCCGCTTTTGCCGTGGGAGCGATGTCGCCGTGTATTCAAGGCACGGGTGGAACCGTCGGTGTTTTGGGGGAGCCCCGAGGGGCAGAGGGGCTGCGGCCCCGCTCCCTGCCCGGCCGGTGCGTGGCTCGAGTGAACAGACCCGCACAGCGATGCGGGTCCCTTCCCCTTTTCGTAGGCACTTTCCCTCCTCACCGTGCCTTTCGAACAGGCGTGATGACAAGAATGCGTTTGTTTCATCCCGGACAGAAATCCCGTGTTTTTCTGGGGTTTGCCGTTTTATTTCTCTTTTTTTTTCTTTCTTTCTTTTTTTTCCCTTTTTTTTCCTTTCTTTCTTTTTTTCTGTGAAGCTTCTCGCAGCAAACGGGGGGCCGCGGTTCAGGGTGGGCACCCCCAGCCCTGGGCACACCGCAGCTCCTGCCACACCAGAGGCCGTCCTGCCTGAGCGTTAGAAATAATCCACAGACAATTCCCGAACGGACAGATTTCCTCTCAGACATATTTACAGGAAAATGGGTTGGATTTGAACACGGCACTAACTGGCTCGCTAGTTAACCTCTGTTGACTAATGAGACATTGAAGACAAATCGCTCTGTTCCTTGGATGACAAATACCTGCGTTGCTGTTTGGGAGCTTTCCGAGCAATTTCCGTGTGGGGTTTGGGTTTATGAGTCGCGGGTTTTTCTTTTATTTATTTCTTTCTTTTTAACTCTACGTTTTTCCAGCTGTAGCACTCGGCGTGCAAAGCATCCAGCGATGCTCCTGATCCCGCAGAGGGTTTGAAACGCCTCCTGCATTTGGAAGCGCCTCGTCATTCCCAGATTTACGTTTAGAAATACGTAGATGCCGCTGTTAATTCTTGTTTTCTCCCAGACTTTCTCGTGTTTACGGCTCGGTGGAAAGTTTCCTCCCCTCTTCGTTCGGGTCGCGCCAACCAATGCTGATACCAAAATGAACTTTCAGGCCGCGCCGCGTTGCTAAAAGATGTTTCCTTCTTTTAGCGACTCTCCTTGGGCAGCGCAGGATGGCGATGGGGGGCGTGGGGCTGGCTGGGTGTGTGCGGCCCCCTGGCACCTCCTGGCACCTTTTCTCTGCCCCCAGCCCGGGAGAATCGCGGTGAAAGCCTCCGGAGCCCCTTTCTCTCGGTGCCGGGGGGTCCCGGGGGCTGCGGGGGAGAAGTTCACGGGGCGGGCAATAAATCACCGCGGGCCCCGGGGCACAGGGGAGCGCACACCGGAGAAACTCCATCCAAGCGGGGGGAGGCAGCGAGAAAGAAATGGGAATAAATCAAAGCGGGGGTGCCCGGGGCAGGAGGGGCCCGAGCCGGCCCCGCTCCGCCCCGCAGCAGAGCCGGGCAAAGGAGCCCGGCAAACTTTTAATGAAATCACCGGGGCTATCGATTTTTGTGGGTTTTGTTGGGTTTTTTTGGTTTTTTTTGCCGTGCTCCAGACATTGGCAAGTGTCCCTCTGGGAACGGGGGAGAAGGCAGCGTGTGTTGGACACGGAGTTATTTCATATTTTCGAAAATAAACGCCGTCTCTGAGGGTCCTCCTGAGAGCAAAGGGACTCGAAGGGGCTGGAGCCAGCCCCTAAAACTGGGGGTTAGCGCTGCAGGTATCACTTTGCAGGCCCCTCGTGTACCTCGGGGGGAGCGTGGAGAGCTCTTCTCCCCACGATCCCTGATGGAGAACCCCTCGGACAACACATTTTGGGAGTGCCACGTCCAAGCCTTTCCTATTTGCCTCTTCTCCAAACTGTTTAGAAATTACTCGTAGTGGATAAGTAAATTGCAAGTAAACCTAGTGAATTAGGATGATTCTCTATCAGTTTAATTTATGTTTTATAGTTAGTTTAGCCTTCTGATTTGATTGCCTTAGTAATGTGAATTGCCTACAGCTGCTGATGATACAGCTTTAATTCTGTTTTAAAGGTCATGTAAACATGTGCCTGTAGCATAAGGAATGCAAATTCAATTCCCTTTTAATGCTTCCTCACATTCACTTCACAGCCTTCACCTCGAAAATTAGCAGGATTTAATAGGGAGCCGTGTGACTGTTGTGATTCCATTAAAAGCCCCTCTCGCCCCCCAGGCGTGGCTCTGCCGGGCCACCCCACGCCCGTGACACGGACAGGGATGCGCTTCCCACGCCCGTTTTGGGGGAAATCGAGGCGTTTTCCGCGCCGGGATGGACTCATCGCCTTCACCTGGGAGCTTGAGCTGCAGGTGACTCTGCCAGGGCATCAGGAGTTACCCCTGGAAGCAGCGAGAGCATCCCACAGGTGTACACCCTTGCGTAAGGCTGGAGTAGGCTGGGGTTCCCTTACGTCACGGTGCAAGTTGATGGTGGGAACGAGAAAAAAAGGATAAAAGTGCTTGTTTTCGGCCGAGGTGGGCTCTCCGCGTGGGCAGGAGGAGATGGGAAAATTTAGCGAGACGCCCGCGCCCTCAAGACAGGCATTCTCGAATTCATTTTTAAGCACGGCCAGCCCTGAGTTCATCACAGATTGCTTCGCTCTTCTGGAGGTAAAAAAAAAATAAATAAAAAGAAAAGAAAAAAAAAAGGTAAAAAAGGAGGGCAAATGAAATTATTATAGCACTCTGTTCCCCCTGTTTCAAAGGGTTTTAGTGAAGTTGCTGGGAAGTTTCGCCTTTGAACGGGCGGGCTCTAACGAGCGGGGATGAGCGTCAAAAAAAGCCACTCTGGAGCCGCTTTGAAAAGGGAACGATGTGTCACTGCGAGGAGAACCGGGGCGAGAGGCGATTTCGCGGCCCCTCCGGGCACAGGGACCCGAGCGGGGACCGGGGGGACCAGCCCCGCTCCCCCTGCGGGCTCCTTCGCTGGGACGGCGGTGTCGCAAGGGGTGTCCCCCACCCCTCCTTTGGTGATGGGGGTGTTTTCCTGCGCTCAGGGGGTGCCTGTGTGATCCCCCAGCCATTCCCGTCCGCCCGCGGGATGCGGGCAGCATCCTCCTCCTCACCTTCATCCGCAGCACCCTGGCCATCCCCTCTCCTTCATCCCAAGCACCTCTGCCTCCCCACCAGCATCCCCACACCTTCCTCACCATCACCCCTGCCTCCCCACCAGCATCCCCCCCCCTTCAGCCTCATCCCCCCTGCCTCCCCACCAGCATCTCCCCTATCACCCCTGTGTCCCCACCAGCATTTGCCCCCTAAATTTCTCCCCCTCACCCCCGCCTTTCCCATCTTCATCCCCTGGCTCCCTACCCGTGCCTGTGCCAGGGCTCCCCATTGCCCACTTGCTGTGAGAATGGTGCCCAATGGTGCCCTTGGGTCACCCCAAAGGAGTCGGGGGGCTGAAGGCACCTGCCCCCCTTGCCTTGCAGGGAGGAATCCACACTGTGCTCGGGTCTCTCCTTCACAGAAATGAGGGTTTTTTCACAAAATCTGAATCCTTGTAGTAACAGCTCATTGGTGATTCAGCTAATGTTGCACACCTCATTAAATAGCCCCAAACACAAGGAGGTTTAAATGACTTTATTGAATTAAAAATAGCATAGGAAATCACCTATGGTACTTTCATCAAATAATTACTGTAAACTCTATACATACAGCCAGAGATTCCCTTTAACAAATCTATTCATAAAACATGTGGGGGTTTATTTAATGGCTGAAATAACTTAGAGCAGCACAACTCGCTTGAAACATCGAGCCACACTCGTGCACTTCCTAATGTGTTCCTGTGTGTTTCCCTGAGTGTTTTTCTTCCTTATCTTTTTTTATATCTGAAGTTCTATTCCCCTCCTCTACTCCATGCATTTGATCATTTTTTCAAGTCCCTTGGCTGAACCAATCTCTTTTCATGCAGAGGATAAAAAGAGAAAAACTTCAAAGTAGGTTCAGGTAATTAACAGCTGAGGGGAATATAATCTAAACCATAGGCCCTGCTTTGCACCCAGGTCTGCTTTCAGAGCCAGCCGGCAAGGGAGTGCCTATTCCCTATAGCATCCAAATCTGCTTCCTCTGAACAGCTTTGCCAGGCCTCCAGTTATCACATCTGCATTTCAAACACCATGTCTCTGGCATTAATTATTAATTAGCCTACAGTCACCCCAGAGGATTTAAGTTCCAGCCTGCACATACTTATTCATTGACCTCTATCTTAGTTTTTGTTGGAAAAAACCCACTAGAATGCTTAATAATTTCCTTTCTCTCAGACCCTCTGTTCTAGTTTCATGGCAGGGAAACAGTATATTTTGAGATGGAAAATCACAGGGTTGTCTAGAAATTTGTTTAGAGCAAAACGCGATGTCAAGACTTTTGAACAAACCGTTTCAAAAGATTTAGAAGGAGTTTTGCGTCGAGTGTTTTTACCTCTGCCGAATGAATTTATGGATTTCCCAGACCTGAGAGCTGGTGGATGCAAACACGAGGAGGTTTGGGGCTGGGTGGAACAGAGCTCTGTGTGCACTTTAAAATTACAAACTGCATTTAATTGCCGGGTAGCACATTTATGGGATCAGACTCGGGGAAAGGTTTGTTTGAGAGCTCTGGGGTTACGCTGCTATTGACACGAGCAAGAAGGGAAATAAAAATGCTCCTGCGAGGGGCATTAAATGTGCCCCATCCTCAGGAACGGGGAACTGCAGGGGTCTGGTGGGCATCACTCCCGGGGTGGTTTGGAAGAGGCTCTTTAGCCATTGGAATAAATACACATCTTGCTACTGCTTTCTGAGCCCCTGTGCACCTCGAGAGTAAAAGAATCAGAGGGACCAGGTAGAAACTAGTTTATAGGAGTGTCTTTTTCACAATGCCCCATGAAATTCAAGGTGTTTTTTAGAGCTGGGGTGAGCTGTGTCCTGGGTGCTGTCTTTTCTGAGTGCATTTTGGTAGTACAATATCCCACCCCCCTGACTGGGTCCTTTTTTAATGCAATTCTCTCTAGACAAACTTCCTGAAATATTGCCATGGCTTCTCCTTTTTATTTTTGGCGGTGCTACCTCAAATAATCGTTGCAACAGAAAATATTCCTCCACTTTGTTTCCCAAGGAAGTATTTAGTCTGCAATCACGAGGTCAGACTTGTTAACTTCTATGCCAGCCTAGAATTGATTTTTGAAAGCGTTTAATCTACGCCTTAAGACCCTTTGAATTTCTCTTTAGTGAAGGATATGGAAAAGAGCCGTGATGCACAAACACACGTAGTCAAACTGCAGGGATATCTCGGGAAACTCAAAGGCATTTTCCCCAAACTGCAGCTCCCCCAGCCCTTCCTGGAAATCCCAAGCCTTGTGTGCCTGTTCTGCAGCAAATGGGCACCTGGAAAGGGATGTGGGGATAACACCGTGGACTTCCAGGAGGGATCTCCCTCCATTGAAGAAGGGGCTTGGTGCTGCTCTTTTAGTATTTTCATCTTTGACAAGCAGATCTGGGGAGTGTTCAGCATCCTGTGATAACTATTCCTGCCTCTGCTTCAAATGTTTAGAATAATTCGAACATATCATTTAAACAGCAAAAGTGCCTCTATTTCACAAGCAAAAGAGGAACAGAAACACTTCAAATTTAATTTCCAGGAAGGTGATTCCCATTTATAAACCATCAGATTGTATCTTGATGCTGAAGAGGGAAGTAGATCTAGATTATTTTAATAAGACATCCAGGACCTTTTAATCACTTCTGCATTGATACTAATACCAGTAATAACAGTGATAATGGAAAAAAAAAAAAACCCTGGTGTGAAACCAGGGCTGGAATCTGTTCTTGGTAAATGTCAGAATGTTTCTGAAATTAAAACTCCGCTGTTAATGTAGCTCTGGAGTGTCTGAATATTAAAGAGGAATAAAGAGGGAATTTCTTGCACAGCAGAGCGAGATGTTGTTTTAGAAAACAAACCACGTGGCAGCTCCATTGGGGTGGTTGGGAGGGATGGAGGGGCCAAGGGCTGCTCTGAGCCCTCTCAGGTGCCTTCTCCTTTTCCCCATCATTTCCATTTACTGCCATTTATTAACCAGGTCCTTGGCATGGAGGTTCCATGCCCCGAGACTGGAAAACTGTTGCCAGGGCTGTGAAGTTATGTTTCTGTGTGGTTGAAGTGCCAGGAGTGAGGAAAGCATGAATGTACAGATCCAGTGGGTTTGACATGTTGTGAAATATTTGTACTGCTCTTGTTAGGAGAGATGAATTTCTGCGAGAAGCCTATTTTATGGTTCATTTTAGATATATTTGCATTTAGAGTTTTCTTGTAAAGCTTAAATATTTTGCTCTGTTGGTAAGAACTAATCCTTGGCAAGTGTGGAAATGCTTTGACCCCTGTTCTTATTATACCCTTCACTTTGTTTTTTTTTTGTTTGTTCAAAATAACTCATGCAACAGTTTTCCAGCAGTGCCTGACACCCACCAAGGACTGAGCTGTAACTGCATTTCGTATTTCCAATGTTTCACACGAACATGCCTTGAATTCAGATTTGTCGGTTGCAGATCACTTTTTATGTAGAGAAGCCACATGGGTAATTCTGATTTTCAATTACTTGAAGAGTGATTATAGTAAAAGGCTGTTGATTCCTTGTGTGTTTGAAGTCCATGGGCGCCTCCTGATGAAGCCTTGGATGTTGTGGTGAGGGAATCTCTCCCACCTGTGCACTTGGGGGTGGGAAAAAAGCTCTTGTACGAAGGGTGGGTGAAGGTGGAGATCTCTGCAGGTGCTGCTGTGCCAGCAGAAAGGAGGTCCCATCAAATGAAGGAGAGAATGTGGGGCTGGACCTTGTGCTGGCATCCCTGGGCAGGGTGGCACTGAAGTTTGGGCAGTGGGAGTGGGAGCTGGGTGTGCCCAACCCCGAGGCTGAAGGAGAGTGACCGGAATTATTGGCACCAGAATTATTGGTGTCTGAAACAACCCAAGCCCCCCTTAGATTGTTTTCCTCCGTGGTGGTGTCACTGAGTGATGAACCTGCAGCCAATGGAGGGTACCTGGTGTGAGGAGGGTGTGACAGGGTGACCACTGAGGGCTTGTGACACAGGGGGTGTCACACAGGCTGCTGTGACAGCACTGGTGGCCTCAGCGTGGTGCCCATTGCCCGGTTGTCCCTGTCAGGGCCCTGGGGCTGCCAGGGCAGTGGGACCACTCTCCACACCATCCCCTGCCCAGGGCTCCTTGGCAGTGCCTCTGGGGAAAGTTTGAAACACTTCATAGTTTCCCATCCTCCCCTTTTACCTTCTTTTTCACTATTTTTATATATATTTGCTTTCTTTTGCCCTATTTCATTTTAGTTTCTTTCCCCCCCTCCACGCATTAAATCGCTGGGGCTTCACTGTTGGGGGTTTAAGTTCACCGTGGAATGAGCTGATGGGGACAGGAGGTAAATTGTCACAATTGTCACCATTTGGGTGACCTTTTATCCACTGGCAGTCCAGCCCACAGGCTGCAAAAAACACGATTTCTGCAATTAAACCCTTCACCACCAAAATTGTGGAATCTTGGAATGGTTTGAGTTGAAAAGGATCTTAATGATCGTCTTCTTCCACCCACCCTGCCACGAGCAGGGGGAAAATATATATGAAGAACATATTTAAAACGTGTTTATATATGCAGTCCAAAGAATAGGGATGATATTTGGGAATTTTTGCTTATTCTTATTATTGCTAGTTTTAAAATCCTAAACCAGAGTGTATATATGTGTGTGCCGTGTAACTGCTCCCACCAAATCACATGGAACACTCAGTGGTAATTGTGTTCATAATTATGGAGTTAATTGAATCTCTGAAACAGTTGAAATCCAGCATACAAAAAGTCTCTCAAGATTCAATGTTTCCGTTAGGGAAGAACAGGCTCTTTTGGAATATCGGGTAAAACGAAAGTACTTCTCATGCACACCTGAGCTTAAGACTGCTGAAATAACCTCCCCACATGAATCTCCTGTTCCAAAGGGGGTGTGGGATCACAGGGGAGCTTTGCAAGGGAAAAGCAGTGAGTTTTGAGGTGTTGGAGACCTGGGCAGACACCTCAGAGTTGCTGCAGCAGCTGCCAGATTTTGGGAGTGCCCTGGAAAGGCACTGCTGCCACGTTAGCCCTGCTCTTAGCTCTGCAAAATGGGAACAACTGCTAGAAAAGTCAATTTTCCTTCACTGTTTGACTGTAAAGGAGCAGTGGCTTTTTTATTATTATTTATTTTAATTTTTATTTTGTGGTCCGTTTGTTTTTGTGCCACTTTGGGCTGACTCCAGGCTGATTTACAGCTCACCTATTCCACAGGGGAGTCACAGGCTGTTATCCCACACAGAGTGTGGACTTGCTCTATAGAATCAACTGATTTATCTTTGCAGAGAAAAGAGTAAGGGCAAGGATGCCCAATATGTTTGATATTAAACCTGGATATCTCACCATGGGCAGAGTTGTCCTGAAAATGAGAAAGGATTGATAAAACATATTGAATTCTCTTCTCTTCTCTTCTCTTCTCTTCTCTTCTCTTCTCTTCTCTTCTCTTCTCTTCTCTTCTCTTCTCTTCTCTTCTCTTCTCTTCTCTGTAAAATAATTCCTCCTTTTATTTTTCTTTACTAGGAAAGAATTTTTTTAAGTTTGCTTATTGCAAGAACAGTGGCAGTTACACATTTTTAACAATGAAATAATACACATTTGGAAAAAACAGCCTCAAATGTTAGCAAACACAGTAATGACCCAGCCCTGTAGGAGATGCAGCTTTAATACCCCTTTTCCAAAGGACTCTGTGTGGAGTTTCATTATTTTCTAGCAAGACTCACAGGAGACCGTTCCCTTTAATATCCTGTTTTTCCTACTGACGAGATTGGCCTGAGCTGGTAAAATATAAAATATCAATAATTAGCCCTCAGCCCCCCCCTCTTTGGTGGCAGAGTTTCCCCCCTGCTCTGTTGGTTAAAAAGTTGCCTGTTGGTGGCTGTGGCTGGGATTTATTTCCAATATTATTGACGTGCTAAGGCAGGATGGGAAGCGGCCCCGAAGGGCAGGGCTGTTTGTGCTGTGCCCCTGCCAAGCCCCTCTCCCTCCCCCAGCCCAGCCTGGTGTGCAGGGACTCCATTAATCCTACATTTCCGAGATGCTATCGGAGGCACAGTGGGTTTCCACAGAAATTAATTTGTCCTGACAACAGCCCTAAAGATTGGAGTCCAGGGATCACTTGGCAAATTCCCTTTAAACCGAGCACAATAATAAACAGAAAGCTGATAACGACAGCTCGGAGGGACCACACAGTGGCCGGGCTGAGCTGGGGGCTGGAGGGGGATGCACCTCGGCAGGGGCACCAGGATGGGCTCTGGGGGGGTGGATCTTGGGGATCTTGGGGGATCTTGTGATGCCCCACACTGGGCAGGGGATCCAGCCTCTCACTGGAGCATCTTGTGGTGCCCCACACTGGGCAGGGGATCCAAACCCTCACTGGTGCATCTTGTGATGCCCCACACTGGGCAGGAGAACCAGCCCCTCACTGGAGCACCTGGTGATGCCCCACACTGGGCAGGGGATCCAACCCCTCACTGGTGCATCTTGTGATGCCCCACACTGGGCAGGGGATCCAGCCCCTCCCTGGAGCATCTGGTGATGCCCCACAATGGGCAGAGGATCCAGCCCCTCACTGGAGCATCTTGTGATGCCCCACAATGGGCAGGGTAACCAGCCTCTCACTGGAGCACCTTGTGATGCCCCACACTGGGTAGGTGAACCAGCCCCTCCCTGGAGCACCTGGTGATGCCCCACAATGGGCAGAGGATCCAGCCCCTCACTGGAGCATCTTGTGATGCCCCAGCATTGGGCAGGAGAACCAGCCCCTCACTGGTGCACCTTGTGATGCCCCACACTGGGAAGGGGATCCAGCCCCTCACTGGTGTACCTGGTGATGTCCCACACTGGGCAGGGCTCCCTCCAGCCAGAAACCTGCCCATGGAACTCCTCTCTGCAACAGCAGAACCTTGAGATCAGTCTGGCTCATGCCATTCTTATTTATATTATACTATATGGCTGTTATAATGTCTTATTTTAATCCAGCCCTGATTTCCTCCCTGCACCTTCCACGTGTGAACCAGCAAAAGTTGAACAGTGAAGTAATAAGTAATAAGTCCAGAAAGTTCACCAGCTAAATTTATTTTCTTCGAGATCGTGGCAGTTTAGGTTTCAATTGTCTCCTCTGCAATAATTCCTTTGAAGAACAGTAAAAAGCATTTTAGGCAGAGTTATTGCCTCTCCGCTTGCTTTTATTTATCTGTGCCTTTGGTGCTTATTTAAATGCTGTTCTTTCCCCAAAGTTAAGGGAGGCAAATATATACTGATACAGTAAGTGAGGAAACAAACACTCATTGGGTATCTCAGAGCTTGTCGAGACGAGAGTGTTTCAACCTCTGATATTCTTCAATATAGAATTTAGAGGTTTTGAGGATAATTAGGATTTGTGGCGTGTCAGAAAAGCTCTGCCAGTTGCATTGCTGAGAAAAGTGATCATAATATTCAGAATTAGGACTTACAGGGCGGTGTTAGGTAAGAGATGTGTTGCATAACTTTTCCCCGCTTAAGCACACAGTGCGGAATGATTTAGGGAGCGAATTACAAAAAGGAGGGCAGGTTAAAAAGACGTGTGAAAAATGGATTTTACTATTGAAAGATACCTTGAAAGTGAAGGCTAATTCTGTTCTGGATGCTCAAAATGTGAAATAACAGGCTCGTGGTGCAGAGGGGACTGTGTAACTGTGTTAAAGGGATGATCCTGAAGGTCTTTTGCAGCCTGCGCCGTTCTGTGATTCTCTCAGGCAAGGGGGGCACTTGACAGGTGTGGCTGTACCTGAACAGCACGAGGCACCTTTGATCACTCTGAATCGTGCAGATGTTCCTCTGAAGATGAAAACGCAGCACCTGAGATTTCCAAACTCAGTGATCCTTAAACACACTTAAAAACTTTGCCACCCGTGGCAATTCTGCGGGGCTGGAGACGAGCGGGGGTGGTGGAGCTGTGGCTGGGCAGTGCCCAGGGGGGTGATGTGGGGTCTGTGCCCTCCCTCCCTGCTCCCAGTGCCACCAGTGGGGTGGCAGGATGCCAGTGGCAGCGTGGTTACAGGCTTGGAATGCTGCTGCCCTTGGCCTTTGTGGGCAGAGGGTTTACGTACAAAAAAGTTCTGTCTCGTGAGCTTTTGCAGCACTGCTGATGCCAAAACTATTTCTGACTTTGATAAGGGCAGCACCAGATTTGGTATTGAAACCAGATTTGGTATTTAAAAACCAGATTTGGAATTTAAACCAGATTTGGTATTTAAGAGCCCAAGGAGCTGAGAGGTGGGATGGTCACTGTGCTGGGGAGGGCAGTGAGCAGCCCACCCACCCCCTGCTCCAAAACAAACCCTTCTGCTCTCAGTACTGACTTGCAATTAGCTTGTACACTACAAATGAGGCAATTACAGCCTTTGTATTTTGGAGATGAAATTCAGGACGAGCAGGGCAGTTTGTGTTTGTCACACCCAGAGCAGTCTGCTGTGCTGAAATGCAGAGGATTTGGGAACAGCTGCTTTTGGTGCTCTCCAGCTCCTCTTCCCAGGGCCCAGGCAGGAGCAAATTCACTTCTTGTGCCTTTTAGCCCTGCAAAGGAACAAACCCAAATACTCCCCTCCACTTTTTGTACCCAAATCGCTCTGCATTTCAGAGTACAAGCTATTAGTTTTCTTGAATTTGGATCAAATCAGGCACTTCCCCCCCAGCAAACAGTTCTCCAGTGTGCTTTATGCATTGGATTCAAAGGCCTGTGTATTATTTGATGTTCTTAGGAGATAAACAATAAACTTTTGAATATGTTTTTTCCATTTGAATACAAGCCTAGGGATGCTTCACCCTGCATCCTAAAGCCTGATTTCCCCTGGGACTCATTATCATGCAGCTCACATGTTCAGTCACCTACACTGTTGAACTTACTATCAAATAACCTTCGAAATGTTACTAGTTATTACGTGTCAGAGGGCAGATTTATGATAAACTAACTTTGAAACAAAATAATGAATTCTCAGCGTTCTCTTTGCAGCAGCGTTTCTGGGAATTTGGCTGGATTTAAATTTTAAAACACTAAGTTGCCTTTTTCTCTTATTCTGCCATATGAAACAGCTCCCTCCCCTCAGGAAATTTCTCCCTCCTTGAATATGGTTTACGATGATTCCAGCACTGCCTAGAAAGAATAAAAATGAGGGTGTTTTTCTGGGAGCCACCAAACTGCCCACTGGAGTGCAGTTGTGATTAAACTCTGAGAGCTTTCTAACTTGGTGAAAGTGAAATGAACTTCACCCTTAGCCCAGTCCCCCCCGTGTCCCAAACCCAGCTGGGCAAGAGGTGTTTGCAGACACAAATCCCTGTGCCTTTTACTGCCTTGTGCTTTTGGTGGTTTAAGGTTTCCTGTGATGTTCTTGCATTAGAATGACAAAAATCGGCAGTGTTGTCTTCTCAGCGAGGTTTGTGACGGAGTAGAGAGGTTTTCCAAGAGGATATCCTGAATTTCAGCCCCCAAAGTCCATGTTTAGAGCTGTGAATAACTGGCCAGTTTTCCAGAAGGCTGAGCAGGACTTGGGGGGATCTGTGGGCACTTGGCCCCTGTTAAAGGGCAGTGCTGCCTCTTAATGAGATTGGACCAGAGGGGGGATGGATAAATGCTAAATGCTCATTTTGGAGGTGACTAGACTGGAAAACATCTATAGATGAAATTTAAAAGCATGTTATATCAGAAATAACATCTGGCTAATTTGGCTAAAAATCGGTGTAGCTGCTCTTGGTCTCAGTGGAGCGATTTTGGTTGGGTTCCAGGGGAGGGTCATGCAGATTAATGTTTGAGGATTCTCCTCTCCTGCTGGACAAAGTGTGGCCTTTGAGATCCTCCTGGGCTGTGTGGAAAGGTCCTGGCTGGCTCTGTGGAGCTGGGACAGCCCCAGCATCTCCAGAGCCCTCCTTCATCCCCTCCACTCCTCCTCATGGTGCTCCAAGGGCATCTCGGGCAGAGGTTCCACTTCCTCTCTATTCATATTTATGCAGCAATTCAGGAGGTGGTGCATTGTTAAAATACAAGTTGGAAACGCACCAAATTTCATCACTTTTAGAACTAGAAATTATCTGTTTCTACATCAGACAGAAAAGGGGGGGCTCTCGTTACAGTATTTTATTTTTTTAAGCAAGTTCTTAGCCAGTTCTAACAAGGCTTGAATGAAAGGGCAATAAATGATCTTTTTAGTGGAATGCAAGATTTCTACATGAAATTTAATGTCAAGAGTTAAAAAAATGTTAAAAATGAATCCCTCCTGAGTTAGTGGGTCCGTGGCTCAGCAGTGCCATGTCAGTCAGTCCCTGTCTCCATGTGGAGGATGCTGCTGTACATGGGGAGCAGTGGGATTTGCCCTTTGCTTCCTTCCCATTCCTGCTGCCTAAACATAGCAGGAATATTTTTATCACTGATATCACTTCATTTTTGCAGCTGTCTGCTCGCATCAGGTTAGCAATATAAACTCTGTCAAGGAGCAATCTCTCCCTTCCAGAGCCTGCAAAATCCACAATTATTATTGAGAGTTAACCTCCTAAGCAAGTGTTCCTCCTTGCAACTGCTCAGCCCCAAAAAGAATTGTTAGTTATTGTTATCCAAGGGCCTCCCTCAGCCTTCCCTTGGTCAAATAAGGCTCCTTTTGTTTGCAAGGGGAGTTTTTTTCTAAGACCAAGCTCTGAGCTTTCATGCAAGATAAATCCAGTGAAAGCAAAACATTAATTAAAATGTATATATAAAAAAAAAATGAAAAAGGAAACGCTGAAGGAGAACGTGGTGCTCAAATAGAGCACTTTTTTTTCAGGTCACTTGGCTTTCTGATGTCATTTCTGGCAGCTTCGTTAGCCAGGCTCCATCACGTTCTGCTCCCAACGAGAACGTGATGGGAGATGATCAAAGTGGGAAAGAGAAAGGCTCAGGACATTTAAAAAAACTGTTCTATTCTGGAAATCCTTCCCAAACTATAAACAGATTACATTAAAAATCTGTGTTACCCAACATGGTTGCTCATCATCCCTTTTTAGAAGGAGCTCTTGAGAAGTTGGGGTAAACAGCCTTGAAGTCTTTCTGATGGCAGGCTGAAAATTCCTCGGGAATTTTAGGCAAGCCAAGCCTCTCTGAAAGGGAACATAACCCATTTCTGCTCTTAGGTGTCTTGTTTTAATCTTTCTACTTGAAAGTGCTAAAGCATATGGGTCAGATCACCCACTCCTGCTAATGGACACAATTCCATGGACTTGGGTGTCCAATTATGCCACCTAAAGATCTGACTGTTGCTGGGCTTTATTTCCTTATTTTTCTTGTCTTCCCGATCTTTGACCCTTTATCAAAGGAATGCCGTCTGTAATATGATAATAATATGAAATTCTGAGCTCTCTTTCTAACAATATATCCCAAAGACTCGTCAAGATGCTCACCTTTGTGGCAAAAGCAGCTGAGGAGCAGCTTCAGCCTCGTGCTTGTCTTTTGCTGGCACAGGGAGAAACTTGGGTACCTCTCCCTGGCCCTGCTGTGGGATATTAACCCTTTCTGCTTTCCTGTGAAATAAACTCTGTACATAAACTCACTGGCAAGTCAGCAGAGTGACAGGAGACGGTTTTCACTCATTTTAGCTGCATTTCAGTGCTCAGGAAACTGAGAAAATTGAGTTTTGAAGGGCTCCATCCCCTGGTGAGGATGGGGCTGAAGCTGAGGCAGGAATATCCAAGCAGTGTGACCCTTCAGGGATGGAATGGGGCTACCCAGGGACAGAGGGAGCCTTTAGACCCCTAAGCAGGACTTGATTGTGTATTTTGATTTGTGGGCTGAATAGAAATGTGTATTTTAACGAGTCATTAGAGTTTGTGATTTGAAATATGCAGAGAGCAGGTTTGTGTAGGAAAGGTCCTGCAGGCTCCCTGTACAGGCAGAGGGTTTTTTCCAGGGAAAATGGCAGAGAATTGTCTGTAGCAAGAACCCCCTTTGCCTGAGATGCTCTACACCAAATCAGTGATGGAGTGGCCAGGAGCAGGATGGAGGACAGTCCATCCCTCACTGTGGTGCTGGCTGAGAAAGTAGGAAAGGAGAAAGAGATAAGGAATATCTCACTGGAATATTCCTCTCTGGAAAACATTGATTCCAGGTGTATTTTTAGTCTGAATAGGTGTTGGTTCTGTTGATAGGGATGCTTGAGAAGAGCTGGGGCTTGGAGGTGCCAATAAAGAAAGGCACAGCAGGATGGAGAGGACTCAGTGTGAGAGGAACACCAGGGCAATGGTTTGAAACGTGTGGTGAGAGGTTTTGGCAGCTCCAGCCTCCCCATCCCCAGCCTGGTGCAGGCTCTGGCTCCCCTCCTTGGGTGGCAGCAGCTGCTGGTCCCCATTTGGGGCCCTTTGGCTCTGCCTTTGCCCCAGCTCTTGTCATTTGGGCCAGTGCTGCTCTTGGCTGCAGGAGTGGCAGCCTGGAGTGACCCCTGTGCCATTCCTTGGGGTGATTCCACATGCCCCTTGGTGCAGATGGAGCAGGGAGGGAGGGAGGAAATTGGGAGATTTCCCAATCTCCACACCCTGCCAGCCCCAGGTGGCACTGCCAGTCTGTGTGGATGTGGGAGCTGCTGGGGGTCTTTTCAGGGCTCCTGTCAGGGGTCTGTGATGTGGGAGCTGCTGGGGGTCTTTTCAGGGCTCCTGTCAGGGGTCTGTGATGTGGGAGCAGCTCCAGCCCTTCCAGGGGTGCCCCCAGCCCTGGCAGTGCCAGCACAGCCTGCTCAGTGCAGGGACTGGACCATGAGCAGGAGCCAACACTGTCCTGGCCACCACCCTGCTCTGGACGAGTCCTGCCTGCCCCAAACCAGCCTCTGTTTTGGGCTGTTTGTTGGCAAACACCACGCCTTGCCCTCCTTGGCTGCCCTGCAGCCCCCACACACCCATGGCAGGGCTTTGTTGTGTGCCAGGCTGCAAACCCATGGCATTAACCTTTGTGGTTCCAGAGCCTCTCCCTCTCAGAACAGCAGGGTGGCACTTGGGCTGATCCCCCCAGTGATTGCTTGGCTTGTCACAGGCAGCTGTTGACCCACTCCTTTCATGTCACCAGCCTGCATCTAACCACTCTTAATCCAACCTGCTTCCTTCTTTCTAATGAAATTGTCCCTTTAGCCCTTTTTCCTGGGCTGGCTTTTCAACCCTAACATTAGAAACACTCGGCTCAGTTCTTCCCTCTGCTAACATCTTGCCCAGAGCTAACTTGCAGCTTCCCTCTGTCAGCTGTAAGATAGAGATATACTGTTGTCTTAATTACTCATATTTCTCCTGCTGCTCATAATTCTGCTTGTTCCACCAAAGAGCTCTTCAGAGAGCTTTGCAGCTTCCCTTTGCCTTTCTTTGGGGGTTTAAAGGTTGTCAGATATATAAACGATCCTTGTTGCAGAGCTTTGGTGGTGACAGTGTCCTTTGTGGGGAAGATTTAGGGGGATGGGAGGGCTAAATAGGGATGCTTTTAGGCTACATCTCTGTGGCAGGAGGGAACACACACAGTTCTACCTTGCATAACAGAGCATCAGGGAGGGTGTTTGGCAAATCCTTTCTCTAATGAACAGCGAGGCAGCTGTTTCTTCTGCAGCTTAAAGTGTAGATGCTGATTGTCAGGAGAAGGGTTTTCTTTATCCACCACTGATTATCCGTGGCGGTGTCTGGCTGACTGCTATTCCTCTAAAAATACTGTTGAAAAGGGACTGGACACTTAAAAAAATCACTGCTGTGCCACAGGGAAGCTGTAGTCCTTTGTGGGTTCAGCTCTCTTTTATGATTATATACCACTGGTTCTGTTATCTCTATTAATTAATCTGTCTGCCACAGCAAGGATTGCATGTTGAGTAATGTAGAGCAGCCCGACAACGTGATGTCCATGGCTTTTTGGCAAAGGTTTGGAGGAGTTTTGTCATCTCTGCGAGCTCTCCAGTGGGTTACACCTTTGGCCAAAGCTCTTCCCTCCTGCTGTTTGGGGTCCACTCTCCATCTCAGTGCAGTGCAAGGGCAGAATATGTCTTAGTATTCAGCTGGTCGGCTCAGCTCAGCTGCCTGACAGGTTCAGGACTCAGCACTGTGAGTTTATTGTTAATTGAATAAATTAGGAGCCTGTCAAACTGCTGTGGTCGGACCTGTTTCCATCACAAAGCTCGTGCAGTGGTTGGAGGTGGGGCAGGGTGTGCTTTCCATGAGTGGGGTTTAATCCCCCCACTGCAGGTTTTGTTGTGGTTGCCTTTTATATATGTATTTTTCTGAACAATCATCTGGTGGAAATGCTGTGCAAGGGTATAGGAAGAGATATTTTAACATCAGAGCAGTGAGAGGTGGTGACACCAAAGATAACACACGGCTTTAAACTGACCTAATAGGCAAATAAACAACAGGCTGGAGCAAGGCAGGACCAAACCTTCCAGTAGCACCGATGTGACTGAAGAGTCTGTTCAAGGAGGCAAATGGAAACAGATGAGAGAAACTGCTGAGAGAAATTAGAAATAAAGAGGAATTCGGGTCTGTGCAGAGGAATAGCATGGGGGAAACAGCTCTTCAAGTTGCTGCTCTGCTCTTGAGGAGCTGGAAGGGATCAGAGGAGCTGTCTCAGCTAAGTCAAGTTGCCAGGCAAGGTCACAGGAGTCAGGACACCTGGGAGATCCCTGCAGGTGTGTCTCATTTCAGACCATGGTGTGTAGGAAGCTCAGAGCCAGGGAACACCACTGGAATAACACAGGGCAGCACAGCCCCGGGGCTGGTGAAGGTGGCCCTGACCAAAATCCAGGCTGTTTGCCCCAGAAATTTGTTTGTGCAGAGCAAACAGACCCGTGGCCTGTGGTGCTCAGGGTGGGTACCTGCCCCTCTGCGATCTGCAGGGCGAGCTGTGCCCATGGACAGATTGTTCCAGTATCACACTGCCTGTGCAGAAGGTCCACAAGAAGGACTCCAGGGCCACCAGAGAAATGTGGTAGTGAGGGCTGATGGTGCAGCTGCAGAGTGCAGGTGGGCAGCAGGTATTTTGCTCTGTTTGCTCAAGGTTTCCTCTTGAAGCCAGCCCTGTCTCCCGAGAGCAGCTCTGAGGGCACGGTGGTTGGTGGTGTTGGTGGCCACGCAGCTGCTCTGGCACCCAGGCCACCCTGGCAGCTGCTCCACAGGGAATAATTTCCTGCCCAGAGCCTCCTCTGCAGGGACTTTGGGCACATGGATTGACCTTGTGCCTCAGCTCTCCAAAGATGAGGATGTTCCCCTATTAGCTCCTCTCCACCAAGCCAAGGGTTGTTAAAAGAAGTAGGTCTCGTGACTGTGTGGTACTTGGATGCCATGGCAATGCAATTATCTGCACAGCAATCTTACTAAAAATGTCCTTGGTGGAGGAGAGGACGGGGTGGGGGCTCCTTGGGAGCATGGATGTTCAAGGGGAGGAAGTTTCCAGACCTGTGGGCTCCCCCCAGCTTGGCAGTGCTTGCAGGCAGGTGGGAACCCAGAGGGCCAGGGCAGAGGGGATGCCCAGGACACCCTCTTAAGGGGTTTTGTAACAGCTCTGCACCCCCAGCAAGCCTTTGGAAATTTTGGGATGGTATCTCGGGCTGAAACCCTTTAGGAGCAGATGTAGAACTGGGAGCAAACTTCAGGAAAGTCCTCCCATTCCTTTCCCTTTTCCTCCTTTTCCCTCTTCAGTGTTATCTATGGATCCAGCACCTTCTTAATCCAAAGGGCAGAGGCAGGGGACTCTCAGAGCCTCGGTGCAGGAAAGCTGGGCTGCTGATTAGTTTATCTCTGCTCCTCTGCCAAACCCTCAGACTTTGGCAACCTGGCTCCTGTTTTCCCCTTTTTTATCCATTAGCTCTTTTCCCTCCCTGCCTCAGCACGACCTCTGTGCTGGGGGCTGCTAAATATTGTCCTTCTTAGGTATGAGGATGTGCATCAGCATCCAGGGCACAGATCCTCCTGAATCAGAGAATTCCAGAGCACTGGAATGATGTGAAGCATTTGGCGTTAAATTTTAGCTCTGGTGAGCTGGAAGTTATGGCAAAGTGGTTTCACTGAGTCCTGTTCTCAGCTGTTCCTGCATTACTGCAGTGAGGAAGAAATTAATTTCTATTGCTCGTGGTTAACCCAAGTGCACATTTATGTAAGAAATGACAGACTGTGTTTCGGAGTTAAAAGAAGATTAATAATAGTAATAAAAAGTAAGGTTTCATAACGATAGTTTAAAAAAATTCGTTGAGCTAATGCAGTGATGCAGCAGAGGGTGAACTGGGATTTGGGGGAGATTTGGGGGATTTCTTTATTTAGATGTTGTTCTCCTTTATTTGGATGTTCTTGCATGTCAGGGCAAGGCACAACCAGCTCTCTTTTCCGTTCTGAGCTCAGCTCAAGGAGTTGAGATCCTGAGCCACAGTTTTGAGGCATGAAAACTGTTCCCCAGGGAAGCAGCTTCTTCACTCCTGACATCTTGCAGCCCTAAAAACCCCGTTCCCTGGAACTGTCCCCAGTTTGCTGTGGGCTGTAGGAGGCTGTTGAGGTCACCTTGATGGCTGTGCATCAGGGAGGTCCTGACAGGGTGTTCTCCACGAGACAGCCCAGTGCTGGCATTTCATCCAAATCTGTTTAATCATCTCTAATCCACAGAATTCAAACACACTCCCCAAGGCTCTGGTTTGAGAGCTGTGCTGAAGGGGGGGAAAGCTGGTGTTGTCACAAGTCCTGCTGACACCAGTGGGGTTTCTTATTGATGCAGGACTTAGTGCTGGCACATGCAATTACAGCCAAATTTGGGGGTTAGCATGTTTGCAATTGGCTGTATTTTTAGGAAGCTGCTGCTTGGAGGTGAGTAAATGAACTCTGGGCCACGTCCAACACAGGCCCTGAGCTGTGCCAAGTGGTCATTCCAAGGAAAAGATGCACAATAATCTGAAATTATCGCGATTAAAAAGTACTAAATGTTTGGGTTATATTTTCGACTTAGAAATTTCACTTGATGTGAATCAAAAAACCCTCTGGCTCCCCCAAGGCTTTCTGTGTTGGGTCAGAAACAAAAAAATAGGATTAGTCAGCATAAATAATACCGAGATGTTATTGCAGTGTTATTTTCATCTCCAAGATACCAATATCTGATCACACCCCCTTTGTGGGCTGATGCCTCGTAGTCCTCTAACTCAAAAACCTGCTCAAACCATGAGTAACTAACCAGCTGAATAATCCTGTTGAAGCCAGTCCATGCAGCCATTAACTGTGCAAACTAATCCTCCCAGAGATGATGGAAAGGGCCAAAAGAAAACAGGGTGTTTTCCAAGCCACTGGAACTCCAGATGTGCTCCAAGCTCAGCCCTGGCATAAACAGGCAGAGGTTGAGGTGCAAGGCTGGGGCTCGCCTGTTGTTGAGCCAGGGAAGGTGTAAAATCAGGTGAACCTTCTCCCTTTTGCAATCTGTGCCACCTCTGGGGCTTTTCTGCCTTCCCTGGGTCTGTTCTTTGTGGCCATTTTGCAGTTTTCTGTGGATTTGTTTGGACTGTAAATAGGCACACACATTAGCTAAAGCCAGATAATTTTCTCCTGGCCAGCTTTGCCAGTAAATCACTGAGCTATGTAATTGGGTTTGTGTAAAATTATGCACTGGGAGCTTGGGAATAGGTAAAACAGAAACAAAAAGTTGATTTTTTTTGTAAATAGTACCGTTTCCCCCCAAAAAAAGCTTCTTTTTGAATCCGTTTTTTAAAAAATTCCCTGCGGTGATAATTCTTTAAGTATTGAATGAAAATCAAGCAATTTATCAATTTACAGGATAAATCCAAGCAAAGCTGGTAATAATTTCTGGTTTGGCTTGTAGGTGGAGTGGAATACAATGTGATGAAGTCCAAGCAGCGTGTTGTGGAGATGATGGGAGTCAGACACAGACCCAAACAATGTGAGTCACACAAATTGGACACAGGACTTTGACCAGCCTGAGAAGAACAGGTGAGAACCCTCGAGACTGGAGCAGAAATAAGCAGCATTTTGATGGTCAGGAAAAATATTGCCCCAGTATCACAATAGATCTCCTATTAGAAACCCAACATACTAATTACAATCTGCCTAAAGACTTATTAGAAATGAAGTGGAGATGGAAACATGTTTATGTTGTGGGGAGGTTTATTTGCAGATAAGCAGGAAAGCAGTGGCACATCTTCCCAAACATCATTTTAGCTGCTTTAATTAGCAGGTTGGCTTTGATTTCGTTGCGTGCGGCGATTCCTTCCCTCTTGGCTGACACGTGTGCAGGTCCCACGGGCTGCCCCCACTCCTGACACCAGGACTCCTTCCCCACTGCTGCTCCTGCTGGGGATCCCAGAGGTTTTTGGGGACTCAGCATGTCCCCACCACGTGTCACACGGGGGTGACAAATGTCCACTTGTGGTCCCTCCCCAGCCCAGCCTGGCTCCTGAGGTGCTGAGGGTGTCAAGGCCAGCACAAATCCCGATAACCTCTACTTTCCCATTCCGTTTTGGGGCAGAAGGACCAAAAATATGCCTTTTTTTGGGTAGTTGTGGTAAAAGTGAAGCAAGGGGAGGGGTTTGGCTATAGAGCAGACCCTACAAAGAAGCCCCACATGTGCCTTGAGCACCTTATTGCAGTGTGTGCCTCAACTTTGGGCTGAAAAACAAGCTTTAAAGCTGTCAGAATTCATGTATTTAATGTTTGGAGATTCAGTGGGTTTATTTAACAGTAAAAGTGGTTATTGACAGAATAAGAACACACAGTCCAGGATAAAATCACAGCATTAATATACTGACAAAACCCCCGATCTGCGCCGACTTTGCTGAGCTTTTTGTTGGTCTGAGGGCTTGGAAACTATTTTTATTTCTTTCTGTGACAAAATCAATTGGGAACACACCAGGTGTTGCTCCCCCTCCCCCCTCCCCCCTCCCTTTGCAGCGTCTCACAGCTGTATGAGAGGTAATTAAAACAATCACTGAAATGTTTCAAAGCTGTTGTAGCCTTCAGTTGACTTTTAAAATTCCTATTTGAAGAAGAATGGCAAAATTAATTTGTATCCGGCTCAGCAAAGTGCTCTTTACTTGAGCAATGGACTTTACAACGTTGCCAACAAAAAGATTGAAATGAATATTATACTTGCCTTTATCTGGGGTTACTCTGGGAACTGTTTTAGTCTGGAAATTAATTTCAATATCGTACAGATGCCATGAATGCAGCAGTTCTAGAACGCACCCACCAGCTCTCCTTGTTCTTCATTGTGGCAAAAATAAGAATTCAACAGGAATAAACTCGCCAGGACGATGAAATGATTCTCCCTCCAGATAATGGAAGGACCAAGTTTATATTCCTGGCCTGTAGAATATGCAAGAGTGAAAAGTGCTGTTAAAGAAGTCTGATGTGGTTATTTGGGCAAGAATGGGGATTGTACAAGTTGGTCTTTCTCCTGAGCAAAGGGGCTGTGGATTCTGGCAGGCTGACTTGGGGATGGGTTTGATGTGGAAATGCTTGCCTGGTTTTCTCCCCCAGCTCTATTTTTTGTGTTTCGGTTCCCTCCTTCAGCAGGGCTTTGGAAACCTTGTAATTCGTTCCTTATGGAATGCTTGGTCTACGGGATGGGATTTTATCCTGAAAAAAAGCTTCCTTGTAATATATTCTATTCGATCCTTAAAAACCCTCTCAATCTTCACAAAGGAGTGTGTTGTGTCCATGGAAAGTGGGTCCTTCCCTCTGGTTTTGCCCTTCTTTTCTCCTTCTCTGGTTTGCCCCTCTGTGGGGTTGGGCAGAGAGAGGGCAACAAAAGGCAGGCTGAGGAATATTCAGGATGAATGGAATTGGTTCAGGCTTCGAAATGACTCATTAAAATAGGAAATTGCCACGTGGAGTGGAAGGTTTTCCTTATCCCTCGTTGGGGTGGGGGGATCCTTGCCTGGTGTGGAAGGCAATGTGTGGGGAAAGGAAGATTTCACGTTTTTCCTTGTGAAAATCTGAGAGAGAGCAGGAAACAGGGTGCAAACCAAAAATGCCAGCACTAACAAATACAAATAAGGACTTTCCCCCCCAGGAAATTTAGAATATATGGCTATTTGTGCAAACATTTCCCATTTGTTAAAGGTGACATAACCTCTTCCTCTCTTTCTGCTCCTTTGTGAATCTCTCACTCCATGAGTGTTTCTAACTCCTTCATGAAGGTTTCTGGCCCCTCTGTGGAGGTTTCCACCCACTCCCAGGTATTTACAAATAAATTTAAGTGGATCAAAACAAGGCTTAAATCCTCATCTGCGTCTTTGCATCACCACAGCTCAACCCGGCAGTGGATTTTTTGCCAGGTGGAACAAAGAGCAATAAATTAGTTTGGAACATTTATGATCTTGCATTATTGAGACTCCAACAGACTGTGTTCAAAATCCATGTCAGAGTGATGGGGGATTAATAACTGGGGGACCGTAACCTTTTCCTGTCAGCAGGCTGGGGAAGGGCACGGTGCAAGATCTGCTGCCGTATTTCAGTATTGCCCCCTCTGTTCGAAAGACCTTTTGGATGCTTAAAAAAAAGAGAAACAGATTAGTTTTTAGTCGTGCTGGATGAATAACTCGCAATTAATAATTCATCCGGTGAATTTTGCCTTTTATTCAGCAGGAAGAGTGAAGAAAAAATAGTTGTCAAAATTTTTCTATTGACTGGTTGGGTATTTTTTTTTTAATCAGAACTAGAAATCAGAATTCAGGGCGTGTTATGTGTTTGTGATTGATCAGTCATGTGGTGCTGGTGTAATTCCCCAATTAATTAAGGACAAATACTAGAATAAATGTCATTATTAGGTATTTGAGGAGAGTGTGTTTTAAAAGCCCTTTCCATGTGTAAGCCAAGCTTAAAATCAGTTTTTGAGAGTCCTCTTGGAAGGGAAATTCCAAGTGCATGGGAATGGTTGGGAAGGAAATGCAGATGAGGAAGAATTGTGGCCAAGCCAAGTTCATTGCAAGGCACAAACAAGCCCCAAGTTCCTGGGACTGGTACACCCTTTTCCAGCTGCAGATTCCCCTTTTTGGCCCCAGCACCCACTTTGGGGGGAAATTAGGAAATATTGGGAGGGAGGGAAATGAGAGTTTCTGGCCTCTCCTGACCTGCCCAGCTCCTGGGCTGTGTTTTATGGCAGTGACACGTTCTGTACCGTTTTATAAATGTTAATAACGTGTTGAACCACCTGAAGAATTGTCCCCCTTTTGGCTTTCTGCTCCCACCCACGCCAGGAGGTGCCACCTGTGCCTTCTCCGCGCTTTTCCCGTGTCCCCACTTCATTTTCCTCCCTAAATCGAGCTAAAACAGTTAAATATTTCCCCGGGAAATACCACGTGTAATCTCCAGGGCCGTGCATACCATCAAACTGTCATTTCCTTCGATTAACCTGGCCCTGACCTCGCTCCCCCAGGCGCTTCCCCAGCCCTTTGTTGCCCTGGTTCCAGCAGCAGCTCCAGCAGGTGAGGACTCCTGGCCATTCCCACCTGGCCAGGACCTGGCCTGGCTCTCCCACCCAGGGCTGGATGTGCCTGCAGAGCCAAAGCAAGAGCAGCTTGGGCAAGAATGGTGAAAAGGAGCTCGGGTTTAAAAGCATCTCTTAATTGCGTTAGGAATATGATGAAATATTGAAGCTCCTGACTGAGATCAAGAGGAGTTTTGCTGTAAGTCCCTCATGTTCTCAGGAAGGGCCGGTTGGTGGGGAATAAAATTCCTACCAGGAGAGGATCAGAGTTAACAAATCACCTCCTTTCGAGGGTAGGGTTTGGAAATTGCCACGGGAATGCATTTTATCGTTTTGCAACCAAACAGGGCTGTGTTTAATCTCTTTTATTTTTTTTTTTATACAAGAAAATGAACATTAAGAAAGCCAGTAGAAATAAAACAGTTCAAAGCTATTAACACCTATTAAAATTATGGTTAACTCTAATCACTTATCTGAGCTTGTAGCTTGGAACTTATAACTTATTTGTCCCACCTGGCAAAAATAGTTTAGAATAACCTCACTAAACTTTTGATGGATGGCAGTTTGAAAATGTTGATGCCTAGGATTCATTATCTATCTATCTATCTATCTATCTATCTATCTATCTATCTATCTATCTATCTATCTATCTTTAAGATCATCAGGTCTGTTTCTTGCCCTGTCCCAGTTAGTCCTTTTTTTAATTATCCCAGTGAGGTTTGAAGAGCAGAGTCTGTGTCTGCAGCATTCCAGGATTTCTACTCAACCCCCAAAATCATGAGACTTGTTGAAAAACCGTGAGTTTTAAAATAAGGAAGAATTGCACTCGAAGATTTTGGTACAAATGTTGAAGGATGGATCTATTCCTTCTGCCAAGGGTTTATAATCTATTTTTTAAGCTTTTATTCATGATGGCTTTTCCCCCCATTCCAGTGGGCTATAAATCCTCTGGAAGCAGATATTCCAGATCAGAGAGGAGATGTCAGCATGATGGGGATGGTAATTCTGGACCAGCCAACAGCACCAAGGTCCTGAAAAATAAAAGAAACAATGATATAATTTCACAGGGATGGTAAAAAATCCCAGATTTGGAGAAAATGTGACCTTTTACCATCCCTGTTAAGGTTTTTCTGTGAAATCCTCCCCCAAACCAACCTGCTCTCCATGTAGGGAGGGATGCACTCACCTGGTGTAGTGGAGGAACAAAAAGAAGCTGGAATTGCCTCGGGGAGCGAGGTCAGGGGAAGGTTAATCAAAGGAAATGACAGCAAAATGGCATTCAGGGCCCTTGGAACAGCCTGAATCATTCCCCTCTCCCTCTCTCACAAAAGATGCCCAACTTTTGGCCACTATTTAGTTGGGGATGGCCTTTATTTTTGTCTTAATTGTTTTAAAATACCCTTTCTTTTCGCTTTCTCTCGTGGTTTGAGCTCCTGAGAACTTGCTCTGCAGTGCCTTAAAAATGTGTGTGGGAAATTGGGAATGTGTGTGTGGGGGGAAGAAGAATGTGAAGAAAAGGGAGTAATTTTCCCCAGAATATCTCTCATTTGAACCCATCTTTCTCAAGTGATGGATTCTGAAGGATTTCTAGAAGTCATGAGTTTAGGGAAGAAATACTCAGAAAAGCTAAATATTCCCATTATTACACAAGTGTCAGGTTAAATGAAGTCCATGATTGCAACTACTGGAACAAGAACTGTTAATCTACAAGTTATTAAAGTATAGAGGGTTGGCATATTTTTGGTAAAAATATTAGAATAATCTTCATGATTCCAATAGAGTTTTGAAGCCATGCCTTAATTTGCAGCTTGTTGGTTATAGTCTGATTTTCTTTATTTGAAGCCATGCCTTAATTTGCAGCTTGTTGGTTATATTCTAATTTTCTTTATGTGAAAAGGGCCCCTTTGGGAGCTTTCCTTTCCTTCCCCAAGTTTGGAGTTGTCACTTTGTGCCGTTCACCTCAGATAACTTTGGCGGAACCGCAACAGGAACGGGAGCAACTTTATGTAACTTATAACAGCCCCAGGCAACTTTTAAAAAATGTGAGCAATGCGTTTTTTTTTTCTCCCCAAGCCTCTTTTTATGGTTCCCTTCCCCCCATCAGGCAGAGCATCCTGAAATGTGTGGATTGAACCCAAACAGCCCTTCGCTGAGGGAACTTGGTATGGCAAGTTCTGCTCTTTAGGTCAGCGTTGAGCTCTTTGAACGATGCACTTATTGCTGAGCTCGGGCAAGACCTTGGGGAGGAAAGTGTGGCTTAGAGAGAACTTATCACTGCAGCCCAGTGTTTGTGAGGTGCAGGGAAGGAAAAAGGGAATTTTCATACCCATGAGATGCTCCACACCTGGGGGGGAACAGAGAAATAGCCTGGAAGTGGTTCTTGTGAGTTCTGTCCTGGTGTGGCCAGAATTGCTGCTGGAGAAGTGGCACTTCTCCAGCAGAGCCCACACAGCAAACGCTGCCACGTGGATGCCAGATGGGCTGTGTGCCAGGCAGGAGGAGGAGGAGGAGGAGGGAAAGCCCTGTCCACCCTGCTAACACTGCTGAGAAACAGCCTGGTGGGGAATTATTGGTAAAACTCGGTCCAAAGTGGGGAAATGAAGTCGCTGGGTGGAGGTTGAGTCGAGCTGTGCTGCAGGGAAGGGCAGAGGAGCAGGTGGGAAGGCTGGGGGTGCAGCCACAAGTGAGTGGCTCTGCAGGCACGGCCAGGTGAGGAACTCCAGGATTTTCCTGTTTACAGGGTCTGCCTGGCATTTTCTGATCTGTATCAGAGCCAATGTTGTGTTCACAGGGGGCATTTCCAACACCTCTCACCTGGAACTCCCCTTCCTGCAAAACTTCTGTCCCACTGACACAACCCCAAATAATCTTTGGGGTGTCTCGGGCCAAACAGGAATGTCTGGTTAAGGGAAAGATGAGTGAAATGTGAGAGAGATGGTTTAAAATGAAACCTGAATACCTGAGTTGAAGGCAGAGTTAATTGCTGACAACTGGAAAACTGCTGGATGGGGAGGAGATGGTTTTTCCACCTGGTCCAGTGGAAGGTGTCCCTGCCCATGGCAGAGGAGCTGAAACTGGGAGAGCTTTAATGTCCTTTCCAAACCAAACCACTCCAGGATTTTCTGTTTCACAAACAGCATGACCTCAGAATTTTGCTGAAATAAATCCCAAAGAATCAGAGCCAAATCATAGATCTGTTTTTAAAACATCCAATACAAATATTCAGTCTATTATATCCCTGCATACTCAGATTGTTCAAGTACAGGAAATATTAAGTTGATTTGAACATTTTTATTCCAATCATTTAGACCAGCTCCTAAAACAGAACTCATAATTTTCTTTCAAGGTTTCTTTTTAAAACTGGCTGAATTTCTTTAGTTTTTTGGGGTATTTTTCCCCCCCAGAAAAAGCAGAGTTGCCTGGAAAAAGCACCAAATCTAATGTTCAGTGGAAGAAATTGAGGCTGAAAGGAAATCTCCCGAATGAGGTGTCGGAACACATTGAATTGCACATTTTTCCTGCTTGGGCTGATGGTCAAAATAGTGGGGCCTGGGCATGGATTCAGCCCTGCACTTTTGGATCATCCCAGGGAGCATCCTGTGCCCATGGGATGGGAGGAATGTGGGACCATCCCTCCTCTCTGCCCACGGGGTGGGAGGAATGTGGGATTATCCCTCCCTCTCTGCCCATGGAGCCCACCCCACACCAGGGCTGCCTGTGGGGACAGCAGCTTCTCATCTCACTGGAGGTGGATTCATGGATTTGGGTGATTTCCCTGTTGGGAAACGATTGTGGGATAAAAGATGAGTATTTAGAGGCTCCCTGTGGGCAGAAAGTGGGCTCTGAGGGTGGCAGGGGGGTCTTGTGCTCCATCTCTGTTGAAGCCAAGCTGAGGGGAAGCTCCTCTCGGTGTCTCACAGTTTTGGGGCTGATTTTCACACCTTCTGCCCAATGACCTGCCCTAAAAAGGGGTTCAGGGTAAGAAGCCTCCTCTGAGCATCAAAGGAATGGGATAAGCCATGGTGGAGGACCAGCAGCAATTGGTGCTCGGGCATTTCCTTCTGCTCTCTGATTTTGGAGAGAAACCTTCAATGTTGAGTGTTCTGAGTTGATGGCTTGGTTTCTGTTGGAATAAATTGCCTGGCCCAGTTTGATCCCTGAGCCTTCTGATAAAAATGGCATGTTTTTATACCTTGTTAGGAGCCTTGTTGAGTCCAAACCCAGACAGAGCTGTGCTGTGTGCAGGTCAGGGGTGTGCTGAGCACAGAGGATGCTGTGCCCTTGGCAAGAGTGTCCTGCTGACAAGCACAGGGTTTGTGTCTGGAGCTCTCAGGTTTCCACCTTCATTTGCCACCAGGATGTAGGGATGCTTGGGAGAAAGTTCCTGCTGTCTGATTTCAGATATCCAATTTAGGTTGTGACAAAGCACAGCAGGTCCAGAACAGGGCTGGGATTGCAGAGTGAGCTCCTCTCCTGAGTCCAGCTCAGGGGGAGCAGAAAGCACAGGTTGGGGCACAGCTCTGGGTCTCAGACAGGGCTCTTCCCCTGCCAGAGCCCCCACCAGACCCCTGGGCTCTCCCCTGGGCACCCAAATCACATCCCTTGGAGGGGCACAACAAGTCATTCCAGGGCAGTGGATTTTTTCCTGAGGGTTTCTGTGATCACTCCTCACTGCAAGCAAGGTTTGAAAGAGAGGGGAGCCGAAGCCCTTGAGAACATGAAGTGGGCAAAGTTGTCTTTGGGGTGAAGCACAGGGCACAGGTCTCACCCCATGTCCAGCCAGCTGGCAATAAGCTCCCTGATCACCTTCTGAGAGCAGCCACTGCCTGCCCTCTCTGCTGCAGGAGGATGGGCATTCCAGAACCATCTGCACACACTCCTGTGCCTGGAGCTCCAGGAAGACCTTCACTGAGCAGGGAGGTTGGACAGGGCAGTCCCACCAGTGGTCCCTTCCAACTCACCCATCATTCTGTGATTGGGCACTGCCAACAGGGACATTTCTTCATGGGGTGGGTTTAGAAGTGTGATCCTCAGCCAGGGCTGGAAGCAGAGCCCTTTGCAGTCAGGGCTGTTGTCCTGGGTGGCCCTGGGGGCTTTGGGCAACTTGCTGTGGCCACCTGTGGTTCTTAGTTTGGGGATTGTGTCACTATTTCACTCTGGAGCCTGTTTAAAGGGCTAATTCTGTGGATCAGTGTCTTTCAGACGAAGGGAGTGAAATCCTTTTTTGCCCCTGGTGTCTGAGTAAATTGATATCAAATAGTCTAATGAAAAGACAACTGTTGTCAGCAGAGGCAAGCAACAGGAAAATCTGGGACAGGAGGTAACTTCGTGATGGATTCTGCATCCTCAGGGACTTTCTGAGCTCCGAGGATTAATTTTCTATTATATCCACGTGTGGGGCTTTTCTTAAATACACTTCCACTAACAACTTAATACTTTTTTCAATTACAATATCATAAAATGCTACAACTTTTTTTGCCATTCTGCCACTTAGAGGCCAATGCTTTCACCACTGTGAGCGTTGCTGCCCTCTTTTATTTTTCTTTCCTGGAGCATCTTTCTGCTGCCCCACCGAAGCCATGATTTTGTGGAGAAAGGGTTCTTTGCACAGGAGGAAAAAAAATTCCTTGGGAATTTCCCTTCTGCAGTGGTTTGTAGTGAATCCTTGTTCCCATCATGAGGCCTGGTTTGATCTGCAAGTCCTGATGGGTTTCAGAATCCTTCACCACGAGTGCCTCTTCTCGTTATTCCAGTTCACTTGGTTCAGTTTACCTTATTGTCTTTATTTTATTAGATTTATTTCGGTATTATTTATTTTCCCACCTCTTTTTTTCATGTATAGTAACTCTAAGAATGCATTCAGAAAAAATTCAGGGCGTTTGTACCTGCCAAAATGTCCACTCATTTGACTATGTGAGGTAGAGCCAGAGCATCACAGAGCCAGAACTTCCTGCAGCAACCTCATCCTGCTCCTGCAACTGAATTGTGCAGGGTGGGACAGCACAGGAGGCTTCTTCACCTGAACCCATTTTGGTTGGCACCAGGGAGGGAGGGATGCAGTGATTCCACAGGTTGGCACCAGGAAGGATGCAGTGATTCCACAGGTTGGCACCAGGGAGGAGGGATGCAGTGATTCCACAGGGTTGGCACCAGGGAGAGGGGATGCAGTGATTCCACAGGTTGGCACCAGGGAGGAGGGATGCAGTGATTCCACAGGGTTGGCACCAGGGAGGAGGATGCAGTGATTCCACAGGGTTGGCACCAGGGAGGGAGGATGCAATGATTCCACAGGGTTGGCACCAGGGAGGAGGATGCAGTGATTCCACAGGGTTGGCACCAGGGAGGGAGGATGAACTGATTCCACAGGTTTTTGGGAAATCCCAGTCTAACTGCCCCCAGCTAGATTAGCACTTTTTATGTTCTTATGATTTTATAGCAAAAAAATCTAGCTCTAATATAGATTTTTGTGTGTGTGTGATTTTATAGCAAAATATTAAATCTGGAACGAGATGAACTGAGAAGCTGGAGGTGATGTCTGTGGAAGGAGTTTGGGCAGATGTGGAGATTCCCAGGGGAGAGCAGAGGCTCCTTGTGCTGTCTGTCTGTGCCCCATCCAGGGCAGAATCACAGAACCTCAGCATGGTTTGGTTGGAAGGGACCTCAAAGCCCACCCAGTGCCACCCCCTGCCATGGGCAGGGACACCTCCCACCAGCCCAGGATGCTCCAAGCCCCATCCAACCTGTCCTTGGACACTTCCAGGGATGGGACTCCAGGGATCCATTGCCCTGTTGGTGCCCACTGGCAAACAAGGCTTCCCAGCTGCCTTCCCACCCATTTTCTGCCTCCTTCCCTGAGCTAAAACCCTCTTTGATACCCAGGGAGCCACCTCAGCCTGTGCCAGTGCACAGAGCACCAAGTGAGTTAATCTTTGCTTCCTGCCTCACCTCCATTTCAGAAAACAAAATTGGGAGAAAATTATGGCCACCAAACCTGATTTCTGCCTCGGTTCTGGTCTCCTGTACAGAGCTACCTGACAATTAATATTTGTGTATCCCTTTGGAGCTGGCTGACCTTTGGGGACTTGACAGAGCTATAATATTAGCCTTTGTGTGCTCGCCTGGCTTTTCAACTCCCTGCCTAGTGGCTGTAAGTTCAGTGGCTCCAGATCTGAAACTTGATTTCCTCAGTATAGCTGCATTAGCATTCAGCTGTGGGTATGTAAGATAATAGTATTAAAAGCAACCTTCCATCCTGTTGTCATGGATGCAGCACAGCCCAATCCTGGGAGCACTCTACCACCAGTCTTTGCACAATCTCATTTTTATCTACAAATTTTGATTTAATTACAGCAGAAATTCGGCAGCGCTACGTAGCAGATGATTTTATTTGCCATTGGAAGCATTAAAATGTAAGAATTGAGCAGCTCGTGCTCTTTGTCCGGCGCTCTTTCTATTTTTTTCTTTAATTTATTTATTTATATTTTTTGCATTCCAAGTATCTGTCAGTGTTAGTTATGAGACTGTGTGAAATAAGTAGCCATGAAAGATGCCTGCTTTTATGACAGAATGAGTGGTTTCATGAATTTTAAAGGAGCACATTTGTATTTTCCCTTCCCCAACTACACGGGCTACTCGCAAATATGACAGGGGATAATTGTTGGAGGAATTATGACGCCTTTCAAGATTTTGCAGGATATTACTATTTTCATAATCTTTCCTTTATCGGGCGCTGCGCTTTGATTTATTTATGTCTGCAATTTGGCAATTGGAGCACTCCCACTCTGTCAGCACAGGTACATGTTTGCTTCTCGTGGCTCCTACTCCCGTTAGCCAAAAATAATGGCTGTGCTAATTTGAGTGCCAGCTCCTGCAGGAAGGTGTGGGGACAGGAGGGGACCCGGCATTATCCCTGCCACGGGAGCCAGGCTGGAGGGGCTGGTGCCTGAGGATGGTGGGAGAGGGGACTTCAATCCCCAGCACCAACTGTGGCACCAGGCAGGGCTTGTGCTCAGTTTGTTAGGGCTTAAATGGATGCATTGTTAGCAGGGATTTGGTGTGAGTGAGTAAAGGCTTGGAGCCTCTAATTGACTAGGAAAATCTTTTTAGTTGTGATTAGAGGGACAGATACTCAGCTGGCGAGGACTGATGGTGCTCCATTGAATCAATTTTCATAGCCTGGCTGCAGTCAATGGAGCAGGGCTCGTTTATAACCCACTACCTGGCCTGCTGTTGGGGAAAAAAAACATTTCCAGCCTGCTATCTGAGCGCTACAGCAACCTTTTATCAGGGAGCTGCTTGGCTTGAGGTAAAAAATTGCACCTAAACCAGTGGTAAAATCCTTGGGCTAATAAATTCAGTGGCATGAGCTGTTTTCATTTGGGTGGGAGTTTGAGTGTGGAAACCTCTGGCTGCGTCCTATTTGCTGGAAAGCAGTGATGGATCTGCCACACTTTCATGTTTAGCATAAGGTTGTCTTCTTAAAGACCAAAATGAAGCATCTTTATATCTGTATGAAGTATCTCTGTATCTGCATTGAGCATCTCTGTATACATATGAAGCATCTCTATATCTGTACCAAGCATCTTTACATCTGTATGAAGCATCTCTATATCTATATAAAGCATCCTTTAAAGACTAAATGAAGCATCTCTATACCCTTTTCTCTTTTAGCCTTGAAGTATTTGTATTTTTTTTTCCTCCTGGTAATATTATCTCGCTTCCCATCCCGCGATAGCTGCATAGCAGGATTTTATTTTATGGTTAAAATAAAAACCCCTGAATATCCTTCTGTATTAAACTCGTCCCTACCATCTGAATATCATCGCTGAAAATCCCCTCTCAAAATTCTGTGCACGCCCATAATTAAACTGCTCTGAAAGGTGCAGTCAGGAAAACCAGGCACCAACATTATGGAGTGAAAATTAAAGAGGCAAAACATCCGAGTGTCTACTGTCTGTGCCTGCTGTTAGACACTCAAGCATGGAGAACAGGATACACCTCCATGGATGGATAGTTTTCCTTATTAAAAAAACACAGTAGGACTCACAGTAGGGGAACACACTAAAACAAGGCTTTGCAGTAATTTCCTTGAAAGAAATTTCCCAAGACAGCAACTTAAAAAGCTTTTAATCTCACCACTGGCTGGGTAGCGAGTTTTACTGGAGGTGGGGTACAAAAGTCCACGAGGTTACAGCTGATCTGCTGGAGCTGGTCTGAAGCCTCTTCCCTCCCTGGGGAGGACTGGGCTTTGCTTGTCCCCAAAACAAGGGCTCGGTGGGTTGATGTGAGTCCTGCAGAGGGATCTGCCAGCTCTGAAATGATGTGGGAAAGCACAAACCCCCCTGGGCACCTGAAATACTTGTCCAACCCTCCTGCCCTGGGATCCGGGTTTCTGCTCCAGACCTGAGTGTGAAACTGCTGCCACTCGGGGTTGGGGCTGGGATTTTATCCAGGGGCTCTGGGCAGGGGCTTTTACCCCCTGGGAGGAACATGAAGTGATGCTCATAAATTCCTGGAGAAGTGTCTGACGTGACCGTGTCCTGCAGGGGCTCCTTGTGCTGGGAGGTTCCAGGAGCTTCCTCCCTGCACTTTGCCTGCTCCCTGCAATCCATTCTATGTCACTGTTGGACCTCTAAGTTTAAAAAAAAGCCCCAAATTCAGGTAAATTCCCCCTGAAGGATGGTGGAAGGCTGTCACGTGTGTTATGGTTATAACTTTACATCAGTGTGTCCTCTCTGTGTCTGTGCCAAGGACCACACTGTGAGCTTGTGGGGCTCTTCCTCAACCACCCCCTGCCCTGTTTGGGTGCTGTGCGTATGGGAAGGTGACCCCAAAAGTTTGGGAGAAGGAGCTGGAGGTTGGAGGTGCAGCAGGAGCTGCCCGGCCAACGTGTGCGAGCATCGGCAGAGATTCAACATCTTGTACCTATCTTGTGTGGGGAGCGGGGAACAGGGAAGGAACACGTCTGATAATGTGTTTCACATTGAAATAATTAAAGAGAATTGTTGCTGGAGGGAAATGTGCCTTTAAAAATTAACCCTGACATCTCTCTGACAATTTGGCGTATTACAAGAGATCCTTTTTTCCCCCTCTTTTTTTTTTTCCCCTTCTTTAGTTTTACCAAACTTGATATGCATTTTCCAGCACTTTAAAAAATGCAGAGCCTTTGAAAACTTCCTCGTACGGATAGTGTGTCCTTGCAGGAGCAGCCCCATCCATTTCCCACTGAAGTGCTCGTAGGACTGATGTTTCAAGGAACGGGTCTGAAGTAAATGACACGTTCTGCAATGCCCTGGAGCCTCTGCTAGTTATTATTGTTTGAATCTATCTCTTGATTGCATGTATTGCAGTCTTCTATCACACAGGGAGGCACTTTGGAAACCTCAGTGTTGTTCCTCAAATAGCCATTGAGCAGCTCGCCTTTTTATTTCTTCTGACGGGGGAAAAAAAAAGAATCCCTGGAAATCGAAAGCAGTCATTTCCATAAAGCCCTCAAAGTTTGGAAATGTTCTTTTTTGATGGAGCTGGAGGGTTGGAAAACAAATGGAAACGTCTCTAGGAACAGTATTACTTATTCTTTTAAAAATTGTAGATATGGCAACAGCGATTATGGTCGTGTTTTTGTCATCTGTAGAGAGTTAAACACACAAGCAGATATCGATGTTCAGGAAGTTTGGCTTCGTTGTCTGGTGGCTGTAACAGTTATTGATCAGTTCAGGAATGGTGCAACTTTTGATTGAGGTGAATCCCTGTATTTTTGCTTCTCCTTTGGATCACTATTTGTTAGCCCAGGGGCAGGGAATGTTGGATTTCTCTGCCTTTGGTTATTCACTGCCTGATTTGGATGCTGCGAGAGGGTGGGTGGGGTGGCAGGGTTGGTGCCTGCTGCTTGGGCTGCTTCTCCCCTCTGCTGGATCCATGGGTGTCCCCCAGCTGTCCCCCCTGTCCCTGCCACTCCCCAGCAGGATCCCAGCACGTTATTCCAGCCACCATGCCCTGGAATGTGCAATTCCCTGCCCCAGGACAGGCTGATTCTGGCTTTGGATTCTGCACCTCAGAAAAGAGACACGCAAACGATCCTTCAGATGCTGAAAAGTTGGGGGGTTTAAGTGTTTTTTTCTTCCTTTTTTAATTCCTTGGAATAACGTGTGACCCCCTGGGAGGCAAACACAGGCCAAGGTACAGGAGCAGGCACATAATTTTAATTTCTGTTCTCAGGCTGCTCAGCAGAGTCCTGGTTGCCACTCTCTGGTCTAGCCCAGTTTGCTGTCACTGGTTTGCACCAGCAGAGAATTTCCATGCAGGAGCCAAACCCTCCTTCGTTCCTCAGTCCAGGGAAGAGATTCAGCCCAGATTTCCTCTCCCCCAGGACTTTGAACAATTTGGGGACTCGGGCTCAATCCTTCAAGATGCTGAGTACCCCCACGGGTGCTTAAATCAGGGTAAGGGATGGTTCATGATGCTTCTTGTGACTGGGGCCGCTTCATTAGCTAAAATTCAAAGCACAAGATACTTTAAAAACACTTCTCAAACACATTTTTTTGGCTTGGGAGTTATTTTCCCCCTTTTAATAAAAGCAGCAACTGCAGAAGTGTCTGTTGGCTGCTGTGCTGTGCTATAAACCTGTCTGTACACAACATTGCATTTTGGCTATTAGAGGCTCATTAAAAAAATTAAAGTCCCCACAATTTACAATATTTTCCATTGAAATAGCATGTTAACACATTTCTTTAATCAGTGTGTAACTGTCAAGGGAAAGAACAATTCATCTAGTATATGCATACATTAGGAAAAAAAAATATCAGATTTAATTTTATTTGTTTTATATTCAGGGCTTTTTTTTTGAAGGCATTCCTGCAGGGAAATGGTTAATCTATTTTTAACTAAAGCTTACTTTTGTAATCTATCCAGTGCTTAGAGTTCTGTCATTGATCTATGATTTATGTGATTTAAACCACCTCTTGGCTGTAACATTGGTTTCTATCCAAGATGCTGAGCTGAATACTAATTACGAGATCAAATTTATGCTGTTGGGCTGAGCAGCTGAAGGAGCTTTCCAGGCAGGACTCCCTTAAACCAACCCACCATCGAGCATTAGTGAAATATTTGGTGAGGGGGATGGGGGAAAAAACTGGAAAAGGGGGGGGAGAAAAAAAAATCAGCAGGAAAACCGGCGTGTCCTTTTATTTTCAGTTCTCCTGCCTGAGCTTCCAGTGCCACGGGCAGATAGCGAGGAGTGGGAGCCTGTGAATGTGCACAGGGGGCTGGTTTTTGCAGCAGAGTCTCACTAATTCACCCTAACGATGGGAAACCCACTGAGAGAAGCCAAATGGCACGAGTGAGCAAACAAATAAATATGATGGGGGATATTTTATTCCGAGACGTATTTTCTGCCTTTATTTTGACAAGTATCACGTTGTCAGAATGATTTATGGGGTTTCAGAGCGTACCAGGAAATGCACTGTCGGATGGGTTCCTACAGTAAGAAAGTCTTGCTAACAATGGCTTTGCTTTACCTTCTCCTTGAAGCATTTTTGCAGAGAAACAAGCCAAACCCACCGATTTTATAGAAAACACAGGGTTTAGGCTTTCCCTCAGTAAGGATCAGTGGCGTCCTGCCATTCACCTGCATCACCTTTGCACCAGGAGGTCGGTGTGGCAGCAATTTTCTTGGGTGTAGGGGCTCAGAACACATTCAAACAGCTCAGGATTTAAAATCCAATCAGGAATTTTGAAATGGAATTTTTTTTTTATTGTAATAATTTTGGAGAGGAAACATGTCCCAACACATCATTTGACTTATCTCGGTTGGTATAACGAAGTGTTCCATTCTGATGATGCTGAAATGGTTTAATTTGCTCAGGTTTCCTTTAATTTATTTCTTTATTTATCTATTTATTTATTTATAGTGTTGATTACATGTTTTCCATATGCTTTGTCTTATATTTTGTTACAATAGGGCAGTGCTATCATTTTCATCCGACGTATTGTTAAAATAGAACATTTTCCTAAAATATTGGCACAATTTCAGTTCTTCAGAAACCTCTTCAAGAGCCTTTCAGATCTTTTAAGAGTCTTTGGCTCTGGGGGAAACACTGGAATTTTTCAGAGGGGGGCAATTGCAGTTTGGGGCTGTTCCTCCTGCCTTTTTAACTTTGGAATGGTGTGTCCTTGGATGGAGGGGCGGGTGGTGTGTCCCAGGGCAGGAGGAGCACTGGGATGCTGTGGTGACTGTGGTGACTTCCCTGTGACATCTGTGCTGCCAGGGCTGTCTGGAGGGGCTGTGTGTGTGTCACAGCCCTCCCCTGGCAGAGGTCACCGAGCCAGCAGGTCATCCCTCTCCGCCTGCAGGAGGCCCTTTAGTGGGGAATTAGTTTCCTTTCATCCCTGGTCTTGCTCGCTTGGAAAACAAAACCCAAAGCAAATAATAATAATAATAAAAAAACCCCACAACAACCCAAAAAGCAACCAGAAAGAGGAATGAAACAAACAGAAAAACTTGGAAAAGTTTCTTGGGAGGGTAATTTTAAATAAGTACCTTTGGTTGTGGATCTACTGCTCGTGATCTTCCTCATTTGTTATTTCTCTCATTTCTAACACGCAGGAATTAATATTTCAGTTAGGTCCTTTCTCCTTTTAAAGTGATATTATTTATAGCCCACTTGAAGTCATGTTGGCTTTTTAATGGGCATTGTCACGGACCGTTTGCAATGAAAACAATCCCCATTGTGTCCATCTGAGGGAAGTTTCTCCATCCCCACCCGAGCGTGTGGAGTGGGATCAGCCTGGGGACAGTTTTGTGTTCCCCAGTGATGCCATCCCTGCCCACCCCTCTGTACCCCCAGTAGGGTCATGTCTGAATGCTGCCACTTGGAAATACCTTGAATTTCCTTGCAGTCTTCAGTCTGCAATAATTATTAAAGATGCTGGATGAGCCTGGGGACACTGAAGACACCCCACATTGTGGCTGTCACTGCAGGCAGGTCACTTTGCCAGCTGCCAGGCAGGGCTGGATGTGAGACATTCCCTCACTGCAGACCCAGGGAAATAATTTGCACCATCAGTGATGCTGTTGATCTTGAGTGAGACGAGGTGAAACAACAGCAGTGAAGACGGGGCTGGAGTTAATTGCTGTCATGGTCTGAGGGGCTTCAAAGGAAGGATTTTACCAGGAGCCTCATTAATGGATTGGATGTTTCCCTGTGCTGAACAGGTGGCTGGAGAGCTCCAAGGGGAAGGGCTTGAAGATGGAACCACCTCCAGGACTCTCCGTGCCCATGAAGCTGCCAGGGGGCAGAGGAGCTCCAGGGACAGCCAAGGTGGGCCAGGAGGTGGCCGTGGGTCAGGGGGGCTTGGGGGAGCCACAGACCCCAAAACACCCCAGTGGGGTCCATATGCTGAGCAGGTGCTGCTGTTTTTTGGGGCCACTGGCTCGTGGGACCGATGGTGTGGGTGTCACCCGGGCTGGTGTGGCCCCAGGATGGTGGCTGTGCCTCGTGGGCAGGGCTTGGTGCCAGGGCAGCCCTTCTGCCCTGTGCCAGGGCTTGCTCTCATCTCCACTGTGCCTCCTACACAGCCTTTATAGGGAAAAAAGCCATTCAGGAGGAGAGAACTCCTCTAAAATGCAGTACAGTAACATTCTAGAGGAAACAGACAATATTTTGAATATATATATACACACACACACTAAATATTTGTTCTGCTTTTCCTTTTCTTTCTTCACAGCAGAATTGTTAAATCAGCAATTGTGGCTTTGACAATAACGTGGAGGGATTGCCACTGAAAATACAAAGCCTAAAATCACAGTGATTTAACACAGAGATGGATATTTAAAATGTGCTTGCTGCCTGCTTGATAAGTGCATATTTTGTATACCTTCATATATATCAATAGTACACGAGGGAATTTATTTCCTCAGTCATCATAATGGAATGGTTTAGGTGGGAAGGGACCTGAAAGCTCATCCAGTGCCACCCCTGCCATGGGCAGGGACATCTTCCACCAGCTCAGGGTGCTCCAAGCCCTGTCCAACCTGGCCTTGGACACCTCAGGGACGGAGCAGCCACAGCTTCTCTGGGCAAGGGAATCATGACAGGGGAAATTCAGTTTTCTTCTATCTCACTAATCCCACAGATGTCAAATTGGTTGAAGATTAAAAGGTTTGAAGTCACCTCATGCTGAACATCCAAGGAGAGAAAGACCCCCACACAAATGGGTTGTTTGCCCTTGAGAATCCATTTTTTCTCAGCAGCACAAAAAAAATTCCTTCTCCTAAAGTTTAAAACCCAGCAAGCAAACCTAAGATATCAGGGAAATCCAAACTACAACAAGGCAAGATTTGGGATGCCCTTCTTAAGGAAGCAGGAACCCCAGAAGAGCTAAAGCACCTTTAAAGCACTGCTTGGTTTTCATGGAAAATGGAGAAAAGTTAAGATATAATTTACAAAAAAAGAGTAGGAGCTGTGGAATTTCTGCAAACCAGTGGAAATTAATAAAACCCAGGGCTAGCTATTAGATAAACCCGAGCAGACGAAGTGTGGGTAACTATGCGTGGAGGGGCTGACATGATGAATGATGATGGATCCAAACTCATCTGAAGTTCTTTGGGAATAATAGCAGCCTAAAGTCATTTCTAGAGGGTGCCTAAATGTGCCTGAACCAGAACAGTGTATTGAAGGTTGCATATTATGCTACGAATGACAAGTATTTATGATTGGAAGGTCTCTGGGTGGGATTAGAAGTTTTTGTGTGTCTTTTCTCGGTACTTTAATCTTTGATTTAAAGAGATAAAAAAGGGCTGATTCCTATAATCGTCCCACGGAGACAGTAAATGTCCTCTTCCCTCAGGGAAATCAGCAGTGCCTGGGTACTTTTCTCCTGGAGAAAGGAAGGTCCTCCTTGAGGAGCAGATGGAAAGAGGCACCTGAATGGCAGCTCAGCCAAGCTTGGCTCAACTCAACTCTGCCCTAGGAATGGGAAAGAAAAGTCCTACTGTGTCACACCAGTTGTATCTAGTGAGTCTTATCTAAATGCAATTGCAAATATTGTTGAGGGCTTTTGGGGCGTTTTTAAGTGTTTTTGTTAATTTATGGCCATGACACTTGCTGTTCAGTGTGGCAGCCGAGAAAAATAATGGGCATAAAATCCACAGAAACCTGTGCAGCCACGAGGGGGGTGAGGTGGGGTTTGAGGAGCAAAATGCTCCTTCTGCAGAACTCCTGCCTTCCAGTTGTCTTTGTGTCTCGGGAGTGTTGTCGCCTCGTTGAGGCGAGAGCGGGAGGTTTTGATGGCAGGTTGTTCTGCGAGCACCACGAACACAATCTGCGTTTGTCTCAGCTTGGGAAAGGGAGAGAGACTGTGCCATGCACAGCTTGAGTTGCAAGTCCTGGAGGTTTCCAGCTTTGCCTAACCTTTGCTAACATACTGCAGCAATCTGTTCTCGGAGCGTGCTGATCCTCCTGGGTCTGGGGGAGCCTCTGAGGCTGAGCTCGTTTTGCCAGCCTTGCCTGGGGAGATTTGGGATGGTGGATGTGAATGTCCCCTTCTCCACCCTGCCAGCAGTGACCCTCTGCAGAGAAAGTGTGGCTCACTATGAAGTGGTTATTCACCACTATGGCTATCTGGGGTGTCCCACCACGATGGGAATATCATGGGGCAGATCTTCAGCCAGGATGGAAATCCTGCTGGGGTGCTGCAGCTCAATGGGTGTCTGTTAGTTCATGTGGAAAATTCATGACCCCAGGGAGATCACGAAGTTCAGTGTCCTTGAGTGAGAGCCACACGCTGCAGTCAAGAGCAAAATGTCTTTCTCCTCAGAGCTCCCTTGAATTTTGATTTTTCTGGAAGTCCTTCAAGTTGGTTTACACTGAAACTTACGGTATTATCCAAGAATGGATTTTTGAGGAATGCTCCGTGTGCTCTTCCTTTCTCTTTTATTAGGCCACTGAATTTCCATGCCTTTAGGAATATGGAGCCCTGGAATCTCCCCTGGATCCTCTGCTCATCCTGTGCAGAGTCTGAGCTCTGGTATGGCCACCTTTCCCTCAGCAAACCTCCAGGAATTTGTTTGGTTATCCTTGAAGAGCCTCAGTCTTTAATTTTCAATTTAGTCACATCAAGTTGTTGAGGAAACTCTCCCAGCTGAAGGATTCTGGAGCACAGACCCAGGGCTGCTTTGCCTCTCAAGGATGTGCTGCAGGCACTTTTCTCTTGTGTTTTGGTGGGAACCAGAGAGGTGGGATTGCCTTGTGCTGGAGCAAATCCCCCGAGCAGAGGATTGGCAGCTCCTTGGGCACCAAGCAACCCTGAGGCACTGCAGCTTCCCTCCTCTCCTCTTGAGAGCAGCCACCTATTTGGAGAGATGAATCATCTGCTGGCACAAAATCTTTTGTCCTTTTCTCCAGGAGTGTTTGTCTTCTCTTTGGGGCCTCAGCCTGCAGTGAATCCTGTGCTTGTTGCTCACCTCTCGAGGCACAGGTAAGCTGACTTGAATTCGAGCCAACAAAGCCAGGAGGGGAAGGGCTGTAGAGAAGAGCATTGACCTGGTGACAGTGGTGACCCTCAGCATCACTTCTTGGTCACACAGGAGTTGGGTGGATGTGTGGGAAGCTTTGGCTGTTGTCCCCCTCCCTCCTGGCTCACTAATACCTGGGTGACTCCATCCTTTCACCCAGTCCCCACTGCCTGAGTGCAGATGTTCCACAGCCCTGCCATGCTTGAGTCAGTTGTCTATGCAGCAATCTTCTTTCTTTATTTTTAATACACTTCCTGGATGTATCAAAATGTACCTTGGAGACCTTCCCCCCTTCCATGCATCGTGTCTTCTACTGGGTGGTGGCAAAGTTGTCTTTGCTGCTGTGGATTTTATCAACTCGAAATGTAACAATTGAAAAGAAAAGAAGTGGTTTCAGGCAGCAAAGTGGCCCTTGAGTGCCTCAGTCAAGGGTTGCATTTAATTGCTGAATCTTTCATTTCGTTTTTTCTTTTATTTTTTAACATAATTTTCTTCATTTGTTGCTTTATGTGAGCCCATAGGAGAGGAGAAATGAACTTCAGAGGGGGGAATGTGGAAGCTGCACCCAAAATGCTGTCAAATACAGAAAGCAAATGGACAGAGGTGTAGTATTTCCCTGCCCATCCCTTCCCATCCCTTTGGTTAATAATGACTTTCCTGATTACACAAAGCAATTGCAGATCTAGAAATCAGCAGAAAACTTAAGTTTGAAAACCTGGCTGTTCAATGTGTGAGTGAACTTCACTCCTGAGAAGGTCTGTCACTTTTCATTTGGCTTCCAAGCGGTGTCTCTGTGGAGTTTGGTGTTGGAAAGGTGCTGGAGGTGTCACAGTCCTGAGCAGTGAGTGTTATAAATATTTATAAGTTATTGGTAAAAATATTTGGGGGTAGTTGTTAATAAACAATCTGTTTCTCCCTAGAGGAGGTGGTTGAACCTGCTCTCTGCTCTCCACATGGGAAAGGTTCTGGGGTGCAATCCAACCTGTCTGTGCTGCTGCCTCCCCCCAGAGGGGTTTCCCCCCATCCCCCTGGTGGTGACAAGGGACACCTGGCCCACCTGTCCTGCCCCTGTCTCCCCAGCAAGACCATTTTCTGGCTGAGATCAAGGACCTGAAAGCCAAGCTCTGTAGAACCCACCAATTATAAACCCTGCACTGATCTGAGAGCTCTTTGAGTCATCAACACTCAGACTCGATGATCTGAGAGGTCTTTTCCAGCCTAAAGGATTCTGTGATTCTTTGATTAGCAGGATACTTAGAGCCAACACTTTCAGCTGTAGATACACAATTTCCTTTTCCCAAACATGACCCCAGAGCAGGTATTCCCCCTGGAATGCTCTCCAGGTCTTTCTCCTTTTCACAAGCAGCCACCAGTTAGCAAACTGTTCTCAAACCCCAGCACTGCTCTGCCCTGGGTGATGCTTTTTCTAATTTGTGCTATTTTGACCTTCTCCAGCAGAAGGTGTGGTAGCCCTTCCGTGGAGCTCTCTGGAAGTACCCTTGGGTCCTCCTCCCTCAACCAATGAGTGCCCTGCTCGAGACACTTCCTCCTCTGTTGTCCTAAAAATAAGAATTCCATTGCTCTGTGCAGGCACATCCCTCACTCAGAGCTTCTGGGAAGCAGCAGGCTGTACTGTAAAGTCAAGCTCCCTGGATTCCATTAACATTTGGTTAATGAAACAGTGCTTTGTCAAAGAGTCTTGAAAACTTAAAAGGGTATTTAAGCTTCTTCCATGAGTCAATACCATGTAATGTCAACATTACCACGGAGGGATAATTCAGGGATGTCACACAAAGCTTGTGTTATGCCATTTGCAGTCTAGCAAAACAGCTCAGCATTTATGCTGTTTAATCCATCTTCGAAAATCTTTTGTTCTGAAAAAGTTTGAGATCAATCTTGTCAGTATTTCCTGACACAAAGCTGATGTAAGTCACTGTGCTATTGACTCCATCTGAGCTGTAACGATTTAGCCCAGCCTCGAATTAAGCCCAAATTAGGAATATGAAGAACTTCGATATCAAACTTTGAAGGAGCTGAACGGGGCAGATCCTGGAAATGAGACTGGATAGAAGCAGAGTGAAGTTTGCAGTGAGCTGGGGCAGCGCAGACACAATTGGAAGGGACTTGAAGAAATATGATCTAAAACTTTGCCTTGATGAAATAATGTAATTCCCTGGCTAGAAATAAAGAGGAAATAGAGCAAGAGGGAGTTCAGATCTGAGCCCTGGCAGTGAAGCTGGGGCTGTGGGGGCTGAATTCCAGCTGTGTGTGCTGCAGTGCCCTGGCTTTACGTCGCTGTCACAGTGAGTCTGGCCAAGGTCCATGAAATGCCTCCCTCCATTCCTCCTTGCCTTCTCTTTGCAGCATTTCTGCCATCATCCCTACCCTGGAAGGGAGCTGTTTCATCCTGCTGCATGCTGCAGCAGTGCTGTTTGTTTTACTTTTGTACTTTGCAATCCTCTTCCACCAAAGCTCTGGATAATTGATGTAGCTGAACGTGCTGAACAGTGGCCTCAGCTCGCTTTGAAGAAAATAGACTGCCTTACTTCATCCTTGGCTGAATCCAAAATGCTCGCCCGTGATTATTTCCTGGCTGTGCTGAATCTCTTTCGGTTTCAGACTCTGCAGATAGATGGGGTCAATTGTGCAACATGTAAAGTGATGTGAAGTTCTTCAGGGATAACTCACATCTTTGGCTGGCAAAGGTTTTAGCATTTCCCTCCCCATTCTGGGTTTTTGTTTCCAGGCAGGCACTGTGGAAGCAGGAGCATCCCAGACCTGGGGAGCAGCTCAGCAGGAGAAGGATGAGCCATGGAAAATAGTCCTAATGTCATATGGCAGGTGGTGGGTCAGGTATGCAGAGGTAATTTGCAGGTTCTGGGGGGGGCCAGGGATACTTTCTGGCTTGATTGCACACAGCAGGAAGAAAAATATCATGAGGCTCTTCATTTGTACTTTTCTGCTGTTTTACAACCCGGGAAACTCACGGGGAATAAACCAACTGGTCTTTGAGAGGAGCCCAGGTGAGGTCACTGCCAGAGCAACCCAAGGGGGAACAGAACATGGAGCAAAGGAAACACAGAGCAAGGTGTGGAACCACCTGAGGGCAGGTTGGACAGCACAGTCTTGGAGGGAAGGGTCTCAAAGGGCTCATCTTCTCCCAAGACATGCCTTGTCCAAACTGGGCTGTACCTCTGCACAAGCAGCACAGGCAGAATTTTACAATTCAGTCACATTTTAGTGTTTTCTCCCCCACCCCAGTATATTTAATTAGGTGGTTTAAAGGAATAATATATTTGCAAAGTGGGAAAATGTGAAAACCCACAAATGTTATATAAGGAGTGGAATCAGACCTGAAGTTTGTGATCCATCTTGGCTCGCTGTTATAAACCAAAGTTGGAGGGAGCACCATGAACCTGAAATAACTCAGTCAGCACTGCAGCAAAATGGGCATGGCAGGGGAAGTGCTGCTTAAATTGGGGTTAGAAGAAAAACAAACCCCGGTACTTCTAATGAAAAAATATATTAATGATATAGGGAGTGATGCAGCTGTATCTGGGAAGTGCCAGTCAGACACAGACAGGCCCAAAGGCTTTACAGCCTTTAATAAAATTACAATAGATAGAAAGAGAGTCTGAGAAAGCAATGCAGGATCCTGTGCATTTTAATCTAGTATTTAAGAAAAGGAAAAAAAAAATCCTTGTGGACAGTGGAGACTGAAGAACTGATACAGGAGTAGAAACTGTGTCCAGACCTGTATGTGTGGTGGTGGCTGCTTGGAGGAGGAGGGAAGTGGCCCCATCAGGTGTATGATGGCAGTGGGAGCAGGGAGAGACCCAGGGAAAAGGGATTTAAATCCCAGAGGTGCCACTGCCCCCTCCCAGTAGCAAAATGAGACTCCTTTGCAGATGCAGAGCTACTACATCTGCCAAAAAAAATAAAATCAAGCATTAAAAAGATTTAATCTAAGTGGTTTTTAAAAAATTCAGGTGCCTGATCCAAAGACTCTGCAGATAATCTGAAAGACTATCTTAAAAATCCCTTTCTGGTTTCCTTCACCTCCTCAGTGATATTAAACATCTGTTGACCTGTGTGTACCTGAACCTGCCTCTCCCCTTGTCTCAGTTCTCCATGTATACATTGAAGAGAACTGGATTTTCTTCTGTGCTTGTCTGTATTTCCTGAGCAAAGGATAAATTCTGGGGCAGCAGCTCTGCCTTGCTCCATGCCCACCCAGAGCCCCTCCAAGCAGAGCCCTTGTGTTATCCCAGGTCTGACCAGGGCACAGGTGATTTCTGAGCCGGGCAGAATATTCCCTCTAGATGGCATTGACTCGGGTAATTGAAAGAAATCAGAGTTTTTACCACTCCATCATGTACAAAACCAGTGCTCATTGTAGTTTCCTTGTTTGAACAGAGGTCTGGGGTGCTGCAGCTCGCTGGAAACGTTTGTTCTCCAAGCAGGAGGATGCTACGGATGGAGCTGAGCTGTGAGTAACTTTTCTGGAGGCTATTACATCTTTGGGGTTTTTCTGAAGGAGAACCAGGCTCTGCTGGTGGCTGTGTGTGAGGCAGGGAGAGAAAGAGCATCCCCACCAGGGTTTTGCTGCCCATACCACCTAAATACCCCTCATTTTTAGCTGGAGCCTTCTGAAAGTGAGATCCCTCTCAGGTAGGTGCAGTGACCTCTCTGGGCTGGAATCTGCTCCTCTGAGGAGCAGCTTTGAAGGGGAGCCCCCTCCTGCTCCCAGCACAGCTCTTTGAATCGGCCCCGCTCGGCTTCTGAGGCTCCCCAGTCACCAGGGAGGCTCTTTGAAGATGAATGTCCCAGCACAAGGAGAACATGAAATAAAAGCTGCTCCCTCCTGCCCCAGGGTGCAGCACAAACCTCAAAATCCCTCCACCATCGTGGCTCTTTGGTGGGGGGAAGAAAGGGTTCACATTGTGCCTTGGGTGGTAGGAATGGTGAAGAAAAGGTTTTTGGGGGGCTCTGCAACATCCGAGCCTGGCAGAACTTGTTGCAGGTTGGCTTCTTTGGGTCTTACAGGTGAAGGTGAATTTATTGGTATTAATTTTCCTGCCCTGATGTGTGCTGTGTGTTCAAGTGGGCAGATATGCCAAGTGTTCTGAAAGGGGAACATTTCCTTTGTCTCCGTGAAAATCATCACCCCAGCTCTTCACCCTAACCATGACTTTCTGGGACATTTTGGACACAAAAATCATCACCCCAGCTCTTCAGTATGTAACCATGAGTTTCTGGGACATCTGGGACATGAAAATCATCAGCCCAGCTCCTCAGACTGCACTAACCATGACTTTCTGGGACATCTTGGACATGCAAATCATCACCCCAGCTCCTCAGTACGTAACCATGACTTTCTGGGACATCTTGGACATGCAAATCATCACCCCAGCTCCTCAGACTGTACTAACCATGACTTTCTGGGACATCTTGGACATGCAAATCATCACCCCAGCTCCTCAGACTGTACTAACCATGACTTTCTGGGACACTTGGACATGACCTACAGCCCTGGGAGCCTGTGGGTCTTTGGGAGAGTGGGACAGCTGTAGGAGGGTTTGTTATATCTCATATTCCGAGTATTTCTGTGACAATTGCCACTAAATATCCATGAATGTGCTTTTTAAAGCTGATGGATCCGTTCTGCTGGCCCAGGTGAGACTCATGTAAGATCCAGAAGTTTTCATGAGCATCAGATGGGTGAACCCATTTCCTTCAGGGGTTAATGGGCTTGTAACGCAAAAATGGAACTGGTGTCCCAGGAGAGACCAAATGTAGGAACAGAAGGGAAGAGAAATGGTAAAACAGATTAAAAAACCCAAGGGAGATTTGTTAACAGTGGTTGGGGATATTCTTCTCACCTGTCCTGCTTGCCTGTGAAAATGCAGATGTGTGAACTCCTCTAAAGTAAATGAGGAAAAGCAGAACCCTTTGGGCCATAATTCTTTTCCATATGTGATAGATCCCTCTTCCTTCCAATCAATTAATTGCATCCTAAAAACATCTATTTCTCCCCATTGACTTTAAAGGGATTTTAGATGACTAGCTGAGATAGAGCTGTCTCCACAGTAAGTGATTAAAGTTGGGTTAGATGAGCTGGCAGACTACACGGGGTTTTTTTCTCCCTTCATGCCAACCCTAAATCAAAAGGCATCTCATCAGAGTATTATAAAATACAGCCTTCAGAGGGAGACTCTTCTACTTCCATATTCTGGCATCTGAAGGGAGGAGGGAGACTCCCATCAATTTAGAGAGAGGCAAAGATTTCATCTCCCCCTAGAAATCATGGCCATAATGGGAAACTCAGACATTTATGAGATTTGCTTGGCCAAGGCAGAGCTGAGCATGTGGATGTTCCTGTTTGTCTTTAGAGGATTGCAGGAAAAACAGAAGAAAAGACTATTTTATGGGGTTATTTTCGTTCTTCCCCCACTTTTGATTATGTTAATAACCCCACTGGTACCTGGGGAAGGGCTCAAACACTCTGTGTGACCTTATTAACTGAAACCTTTATCAACCCCCTCTCCCTGTGATTGGAAAACAGGGATAAACTGCTAAATAGGGTTAAATGCAGGTGTTTATTAAAGGGAACCTCCCAAAGCAGCATTTCCCAGCTCACCAGAGAGGAACCCTCACCAAGTCCCCTTGCAAGCTGTGCCTGGTTGGTGTTGGAATCTCCAAACCAGGTGAGGCTGTGAGAGATTTCAGCAAGTTTCTGGCAACTGGTGAATATTTCCTTTGGGCTTCAAAGGCTGGCAAACCAGGCATGCACTAGAAATATGTTTATTTTAAGTCAACAGGAATTTCAAGGACAAGAGAAAGCAGAGTGAGAAGTGACTTATTTTGGGTTTAAATCAAAAAGGGACATATACTGGTTTCCTCTAAATGTTAATTCCTTGGCAGAGTGGGTAAAGCAGCAAATTATTATTTAAACCCACAAATGCAGCGAGGGTCCCTTTTCCCACCCCTAACTAATGTTCTTTTGCCAGAGGACAGACAGGGCTGTATTTTTTCCTAATGGAATCTGCATATCTTTCCCCTGCTGAATATTGATGCTGGCAATAATTGGCCTTTTATTGGTATATTGTGTTTTCCCCGAGATCTTTCAACTTTCTGCAGTAAATCCTTTTCGAGTTTTCCTTCGTTTCTGGTTTGCTGCTCACAAAAGTTGACAATCTGGAACTCCCAGGACTGGGAAAAAGGCTCAGGGGTTTGATTTGTTGTACGAGTCGTGTGTTGGTAACTGGTATCTCTAAATTTTGCTCTTTTTCAGGACAAATATCCCAGTTGGTGTTGACTGTATTTAGCTGGAAAACTCAGTCTTTCTCCTCTCTTTTTTTTCTCCTGTTTGTCCTTGGCTTGGGGAGTTGGTGGCACTCAGTGGATAAATGCAAGAAAATCTAATAGTGCCTTTCTAATGTACCCACTTCTCTGGTATCATATTTTAGTTTAACTCTTCATGCAGCTCTATAATCATTGCTCCACTGCTATAATTAGATTCCAAAGTATATTTGTGCCCTTTAATTACATCTATAGCTTTTCTATAAGTGTATTCAGGGTAATTAGCAATCCTCTAATTTTTAGTGGAGTCATATTTTATATCAACTCTGCTCATTTTTCTCTTCAAGTTCTTCAACACATTTGCACCAATTTTGCTTTTTACCCTGGAATTTCTGGCATAAATAATCATTAAGGTTTTTTTTTTCCTCCGACTGTGAATGTGAGCAGAGTCTAATTCAGTTTTCACTGGATTTAATGGTCATCTTTTCATTTCCTTCAGTGGGAACTGCAGCAAACTGATGGGTTGGAAATTGCACTTGAGGCAAAATCCCACCTTATTGTGGCAATAGTTGTGTGACCCAGGGTGTATTGATGGAAAGTGCAACAGAACTGATTATTTTATCTTACCTGATAATTTATAGATTCTCTTACCCAATTTTTAGCTCATAAGTTATGGCATTGCCATAATATTTAAGAGATTCATTTTAACCTGGGTTTTTCTGACAAATTAATAACCTTTCCACTGTGAGATTCTTATAAAAGGGTCTAAAACTTTGCTTCCAGACCCCAATTTCACTATCTATCTCTGGTAGGATAAGTTGAAACTGGGCATTTTTAAGTTTGAAAAATGTATTTTGTCTTAATTTTAAATTGCAAACCAAGTATTGTACAGTTTTTTACCAGCTCTCTGTCGTGTCACTTCAGAGCTGTGTCAGTTCATTAATATAATTAGTCCTCTCACTGCTGAATGTGAAACCCTGTGAGCACTTCCCTCTCAAAGTGTAATTCCAGCCAATTACATTCCCAAGGAGGCAGAAATTCCTGTTGTTCTCTTTTCCCAACATTTTCATTTTGCTGCTGTGGGGTGGTAACTATCTGTGTGCTAAATCAGGGTTTGATTTAAACCCCCCAAACTCCTGCGAGTTGCTCGTTAAGGAGCTCTTTTGCTCTCCTGCTCTGCTCCCACTCTGCTGATTAGAGGGTTGTTGCTTTGGTGCTGTGCTTCTCCTCCAGGCACTTGGTGATTACAGACTGCTCTCCAAGCTGGAATTTGGGGGGAAGGTTATTGAGAAGGTGATATGGCAACAATGGGCATGGTTCCTATAGCTTAGAAATGTCCTTAATCCTCCCTGGCCACGTGTTTGGGACTTGGAGTGGAGGTGGTGACCAGGATAAGAGACACTTCCCTGGGTCATCCCAAATCGTGCCAGTTTGTCAGGTTAGAAAGGGCATTGTCAGAGGTGGTAAATTTGTACTTAATTCTGAATAAAACATCAGTGCAAATGGTGCCTATTCCAACCTAAGCAGAAAACGATCTTGATAAGCTTGAGGATGGAGCCCTTTGGATCTTCAAGGAAAGATGCTCAGCCAGTGGAGGGATGGCCCAGAATTCCTGGTGGGGTTTTAGTCAAAGGATGACTCGTGTCTTGCCACTTCAAAACCATGGAAACATCACAATGTGCCTGTAGAAATGACTCCAGGAATTAATTGCAAATGACTTATTAATGAAACAAATATTCAGCTGTCATTTGAACTAAACCCCGCGATCTGCTTGATGATTATTTTTTGAGGAAACACTTTGGGGTTTGTTTGATCTGCCTCGTGTTAACAGCGGGTGGAAAAGGGGAAAGCATTTGGTGTGGGAGTGGAAACCTGAAACTGGCAAAAAGGAGAGGAAAACCACTGGGCAAAGACTGGAAAATGGGTGAAAAGCCCAAAGAAATGGCCCAAGGATCGTGTTGGAAAGCTGCTCCCCCAGCAGACCTGCTCAGGTGACGAGGGTTGACCGTGGTGACACGGACAGGGCAATGTGGCAGGGAAGGGTTTCACGGGGACATTAATTCAGCCACATTCCATGGCTGTAAAATGAGCAGGAAAGCATTCACCTCACATGGGCTGGGGCAAAGAGGCTCTCCAAGGAATGCAAACCATCAGCTGTGGTTCTGCAGATGACAGTAAGGAGAAGTGCTGCCCATGAGGGCACGTGCATCCCTCCTGCCTCTGGAATTGGTCCAGGACACCCCACTGATCCTGCACCCCATGGTGACCATGGCCCAAGGGAGGTGTCTCCACAGGCAGCCTGCTGAAGCCACACCATTTCCCACGTGTTCTGCCTCGCAGGGACATCTATAAATAAGCAATAAAACCTTTGCAGGGCTGATGTTTCCAAGAGCAGGGACACGGGGCAGACCAGGAGCGAGGTGCATCCTCCCACCCACAGCTCGGGTGTCCTTCTGCTGGTGCTGCTGGATTATTTCCCACGCTTTGCTTTGCCTGTGAGAGGGGCTGGGAGCAGGGAATGTGAGGTGAAACCCCCCCCGCTCACCCGGGGCTGACACTGCAATATTCATTATCGCATTAAACCCCGCCGCAGCCAAAGGGGAGGCTTCCCTTGATTATGTGCTTGCATAAAAGGCTTCTCTGGTGGCAAGTCCCCGTGCCAGGGATCTGAATATCAACCCTGGGAAGTGGAAACCATTCCCTTTATGGTAAATTTGCCTTCTTGGAAGTTATGAGACTTGGCAGGTTGAAATTAGGTTTTAAACCTGCGGTGGATGATGTGATTTCTCTAACTGGCCACAAGCAATACTAGATGAGCACACACCACCCGTGCCCACAGGCATGAGCCAGGGTTCCCAGTGCAAAGGAAAATAAAGGCACATTTTATATGCAGAGAATGGTGCAGATTTATCTCAGGGCAGTGTCAGTTTGGCAGGGCTGGTACCAAGGTCTCCTCTGGGGTGCTGGGTCTGCACACACCTGCCCTGCACTCTCCATCTTCATCCCAAGCTCTGCTGGAGCACAGTGAGCAGCACATCTCAGAGGGGCTGGAGGAGCCCATTGGACCTGACTGTGGAAAAGGACAGCCAAATAAACTGGCCAAACAGGAGACACGAGGCATTTCCTCTCTCTCTCCATCCATCCATCCAACCACACCTCTCGTTCTCCTTCCCTGTATTCCCCCTCCACCAGGGATCCTGGTGAATTTAAAGACTCAGTTAAATCTTCTTCTCTGGGAGGCCCAGAAAATACCAGAAATGCTGAGATGAAACAGCACCACCTGAGATGAAAGGCCACCTCTGGAGCAGGTTGTCCTGCTGGGGAGCAGGAGGGCTGGGTGCTCCAGCTGGGGGCTGTAAAGGATCTTCAAAGAAAGCTGGCATGGGGAGGGCTGGTTTGGTGGACGTGGGAATGTGCAGAGATGTGAGCATGAAACCTATTTCTGTCAGCCCTAGGAGTGAGGATTCGCCCACAATTAGTAAATTATTGAAATATGCGACGATTGCATCATTTAAAAATACATCAAATCAAGGTTCTCCATCCCATGAGACTTACAGAAGACTTTCTACTTTGGCAAAAAAACAGAAAAGAAACAAGATGATGAGAAGGCAGGCTTGGTGATGGATAAAACTTGATTTGGAGAGTGGCTGCAATGAAATAATTGTCTTCCAGCAAATCCTGAGCTGTTTGTCTCAGGATTCTGGAGATACTTTATGGCATGTTCTTCCCTTTATGTCTCCCATTCTCATCCTTAGCTGGAAATGCACCTCCTGAGTGACAATAAAACATGAACACCCAGGAGATACAAAAATGCCAAACACCCTCAGCTTTTACTGATCTTTGCAGAGAGCAGAGACAGAAACAAAAAGGAAGACTCAGTGTCTCAGTTTAGGAGCATAATGGGGTGGAAAGGTCTCTTTGGAAGGGGACACTGTTTTAATTTCAGTGTTGGCAGGAGCTCTCCCAAACTAGTGATGTGCCGCCTTCTGCACTAACACACTTAAATAAAAATTATATAAATCTATTTTAATTCATTCTGTAACTGTGAATTAGTCCTTGGGTCCCTGGTTGGAAGAGCTCTGCAAGTACAGCTGGGATATTATTCTCTCTCACCCCACTGTCCTTTCTGGGCATTAAATTCCACTGATAATTCACAAGAAAGCTTCTATTTTTAAGGATACTCAGTGGCAAATATTTGAACCTCTGTTCCTGAATAATTTTTTAATTAAACATAAAGTTGGAGGGGTGGTTCTTATAAGAAAGTCATGGGGCCAACAGAGATGAAGGGGTTAGGAAAGGAGGGCTGACTTTTTAGCAGTGGGAACAGGAATTCCCAAGCAAATGGAAAATGTAGGAGCTTTATGGAAAACACTGTTTATTGTTGTTATTACTATTAATTATCATTACTATAATTATTGTATTGACTAAGGGCTGGCTTGTTTTGAATCTTACAAACAGCTCCTGTCAGAAAAGTAGGAAACAAGTTTAAAATGTTGACTTTTAATTCTGCTTTGTGTATTAAAGGCTGTTAATTCTGTTTTCCTAAGATCTTGTAAGCAAACAGTGAGAACATTTCATGTGATAGAGATGATTAAGATGATGAACCATTGAAATCTGGTTCCACACTGGGCACAATAAGGAAGAAAATTAATGCATTACTATAATGGAAACACTACTAAAAGGGGCAATAATGGGCCTCTATTATTTCTGGTTGGTTTTAGGAGAGAGGGAATTCATGTTTGGCCCAGAGCAGTTGACAGGAGCATTGAAGGAGGAGGAAAATACACCTTTTAACCGAGCAGAAATTTCAGTCGTGAGCTGTGAAAGGAAGTGGGGCTGAATATTGAGGCAAACTCCAAAAGATAAAAATCATTTCAGTTTGGTAGTTCCTCACTGGTTCTGCAGTTTGGCAGCTGTCAACATCTCAAAATATCATCTCACCCAAACTGTTGAAAGAAAGAAACCCTTTGATTTTCCCCTCGAGACTCCCAAGCTGAAAATGGACTCTTTGTAGTCTCAGCCTCATTTCAGACAGTTGGGGTTTTTTTAAACATTCTTGCTGGCAGAAACAACTAATTCATAAATAGACTCTCTGTTAATTAAATAAGTTTTATCGCTTTAACTCGCCTTTAAAAATGAAAAAGAAAGTAAATCTCTAACATTTCCTTCTTTATTACGAATCTTAAGGGACTAAGCATCACATTTCTTGCATCATTAATAATGCAAATTAGTTTTTGTTTGCATCTCCTATAAGTTTATAGTTAGAAGTAAATATTTAATGCACAGATCGGGGAAATCAAATCACGGATGGCGGAAATTTTCCTTTCTAGAGAGTTAATGCAAGAAAGATGGGAGGCACTGTGGTTTCTGTTTATTTAACCTTTCCTGCTCCCGCTTTTCTTTCAGTGGAACTCTTTGTAACTTGTCATTAACCACTGCTCTGTTCCTGCACTATCTGTTTTTACTATCTTTACAGTAGCCACAGCATTCAGCATTTAATACCATTTAAAGGTGAGGTTAAACAGATCTCTAGCCCACTTAGTGCTAGAAGGATTATAGTTTTGATCCTGATTATGGGCAGGAAACCCAGGTGATTATTTATAATAATAATAACACCTAAAAACGTGTCGATTTTGCAGCAGTTTTTCTTAGTTTGCTTAATGAGGCAACAGTCAGCCAAATCAGATTAGCCTGCTCAGGGCCTCCATATCGTGCCCAGTAATGACTCAGGAGGGTAAAATCCTGGGAGTTGTTTATTTGTTAGCACAGGGCAGGCTGCACTTGGAGTGTCTATCCCAAATTAGGCTTTCCCCCTCTTGTTTTTACACAGTATTCCTGAAAAGTTTGTGCCTCCCTCCACATGAAATGTCTGTAGGAAGGAGACAAATTACAGATGTTTCACCACATCTGTGCTCTCTGCAGCGACTCTTCTCGTGCGTGTGGTGGAGAACACAAAATAATAAGTGCCCTGTTATTTTGTGCGTGAAATCTGATAGTGAAAAAGACACCGGGGAGAATTCTTGGGTGATAAAAATTTAAATAGGCCCATTTATCAATATGACAGAGATTTGACCTGAAAGTTAAAGTGTTTGGGAGTTAAGTGGGGTTGTGTAAAGAAAGTTGAGGCTGCGCTGCAGATAGACCGTAGGGTTTGTAAGTTATTAAATCAAAATAAAAGGTATTGACAAAACAATAAATTGCCCGGATCACCCTATCTAATAAATTCTGGGAGCACTAAGTGTATTCTCCACGCTAAACACGTGTGAAGCCTTTTCCTTTCTCCTACTTTTGTTGTTCTCCTCAAAACATTCACCCCGTGGTTGGTTTTGTAACAGATTTGGCAGCAAATCGTGCCTGGGGATGCTTTGCCAGGGGCCTGGAGGGGTGTGGTGGAGAGCAGGAGAGGGGACACCCTTCTGTCCCCAACAGCATCCCTGCCCTTTGCAGGTGGGCTCGGGATCGCTCTCTGGGGGCCTGAAATAATAATTAAGAAAAATAATAGTGGCAGTTGTATCTTCACTGGGGAGATAATTTACTAATACTAATAAATACTAATAACTTTTAAGGCAGAGAAGCTGTGGTGCTCTCTGCTCTCCTCAGGAGTCCTCAGCACCGTTTCCATGCTGGGAATCTGTGGGATTCAGAGGGTGAGCAGCATCCAGCTGGGATGCTTTGGGGGGCAGGTAATGCCACCTGTTCATGTCACCCCCTAAAACCTTTCTCGGTGCCCACCAGTGTCACCCCTTAAAAACCTTTCTCAGTGGCCCCCAGTGTCACCCCCCAAACCTGTCTCAGTGGCCCCCAGTGTCACCCCCCAAACCTGTCTCAGTGGCCACCAGTGTCACCCCCTAAACCTTCCACAGTCACAATCAG
>WBMV01005996.1:49518-110926 GCA_013396655.1 Campylorhamphus procurvoides | reverse complement strand
GGTGGCCCCCAGTGTCACCCCCAAACCTTCCCCAGTGGCCACCAGTGTCACCCCCCAAACCTTTCTTAGTGCCCATCAGTGTCACCCCTTAAACCTTTCTCAGTGGCCACCAGTGTCACCCCCTAAACCTTTCTCAGTGCCCACCATCCTCCTCGAGGCAAGGCTGACTTTGCTCACAGAGGGAGAACGCCGAGGGCTGTGGGACATGCTGGGACCAGAGGCTTGGAGAGGGTCTGCTGGGGCATCTCTTCCCCCCCAAAATCATCAGCTGGGACCTGCCTTTCCCCAGCTCCCCCTACCTACGGCTTCCCTGCCAAGCAGGGAATGAGGCTGGCTCTGTTTGCCTGGAAAACGACACAGATTTGAGACTATTTGCCCTCCTGCAGCTTTTTCCGTGGAGAGGAGCATGGAAGACATTACTATTTATAGTGCACAGTGTGTGTGCTCAGCGGGGCATCCAGCAGCCCTGCCAGCACACAGCCCACCCAGCAGAGAGGGGACATGTCCCAGCCCCTGGCCCCGAGATGCCCTGTCCCCTCTCCCAGGGAGGTGGCAAATCACACAGGGCACCTCTGTTGTCCCCCCATCTCCAGCTTTCTCTCACTTCTTTGGGGGTGAGATGCTCTCCCCCCACCGTGGAGAGCATCGTGAGGCTCCAAGTCAGAGTGGGATTTCAGCACAAAGGGGAGGGAGAGGAGCCCAAAAGATGAAGGTGTAGGGGGTGGCAGAGCATCTGCAGAGCGTGGTGTGGGATGGGCACTTCGTGTGTGTGAGGGGAATAATGAAGATGGAAAAGTGTGTTGGTTCAGCCAAGGGATGTGAGGAGTTCCCAAGGGAATGAGGGATTTGGGATCCCTCTCTCCTGCCTGACCCCATGGTCCTTGCGCTCCTCTGTGGCTTTGGGATGGCAGAACCTCCTCCTCAGAGCCCAGTCCTTGATACAGAGCAGATATCTGACAATGGCCATGAAAATATCCATGGCAAGGTCCAGCCCAAATGGTGCTCTGTCAACAGCTTTGCAATCTGTATAAATAGGAGTGGAAAGACAAACAGCTCTGATTTCTCTTTAAGAATGTGAGTATCCATTGTCGTGGATTGAAATTAGGATGTTTGACTTGTACTGTATGTAAATTCCTCCTTGGCAAATAACCCATGTCCACTAATGTATGTGTATTTTGGGCCTGTATGGTTTGGGTCTCTGCGAAATACAATGAAATCTGATAGCACACAGAAATCCTTGCATGGAATGTCAAGTTTTTTGTGTGTGCTTCTCACATATCCATAAAAGAGTTTACACATTTCTAATTACTCATTCAAAAAGAGACTTTACAGCACTTTTAAAAGAGAGCCAATTTTTTCCCTACTGTGCTCTGTTTTTACAGCTTGTGGAAAGCTTATTTAACGAAAGTTTAAGTAATCAGCGAAAGTCATTTCTGAGCAAAGACTGACAGATATGAAGCCTCTTTTCACACTTCAGAAGAGGTGGAGAGGGTAGCCATGAAATTTACAGCTGAATAGTACTCTGTTCAGCTTAACTTATGGAATTATTAGTGTTTAAGGCATGTGCTGGGTTTCGGGAGGTTCAATGTTTTAAATTATTCGATGTGCTTTGTGTAGCTGAGCTATAAGTGCAAGACTAACAGCGACCTGCACGCTCCCCTGGGGCTGCTCTGGTGCTAAAAATGGGTGTTTGCAGCTTAACTGAGCTTGGGGAGATATTCATAAAACACCAACGACGTGTTCCCTTCGCAGATTCACCTCTGGCTGTGAAAGTCTGAATTGCCAGAATAGGGAAACGAGCAGATCTGGGATGTGGGTACAAAAGGGGACAGGAGGGAGGTGGCACTGCCAGCATCTCTGTCCCAGCTCCTGCAGCACAGGGACATGCAAGGGTGGCTGTGTGAGAGACCTGGGAGAGAGGGGTGGGGAATGAGTGACTGCTTAGAATCATGGAATGGTTTGGGTGGGAAGGGACCTTAAAGCCCATCCAGTGCCACCCCTGCCATGGGCAGGGACACCTTCCACTAGACCAGGCTGCTCCAAGCCCTGTCCAGTATGACCTTCAATATTTCCAGGGATTGGGCATCTACCACCTCTCTGGGCAACCTGTGCCAGTAAAAAATAATCCTTCTGACAATATATAAATAAACAAAACCAATTACTAAAGGTATTTCTATATTGTGCTCTCTGTACCATCCTTTCAACCTGTTTTCATGGCAGTGCTTTAGCTGTGCCTGCTTACCCAGGAACAAACAACAGAAAGGCTTTCAAAATCCTTTAAAATAATAAAAATGGTGTGAACTGGACTGAAGTGCCACTGCAGCTACTTTGAGGCTGGCCAAAAACTGAATTTGGAAGACATGCTCTGCCCTCACTGCTCGGCCCTGAGAGAACATGGACTAGAGGAGGTGGCTGAGTGTACAACTTCCATCAGCACATGGTTGAAACCCATGTAGTGGAGTGTTTATATTTTTGAATTCAATTCTATTTGAGTCTAACTCAGCCTCATAAAGCTCTTGCACCAGATTAAAGCAGTGTCTTTGCAGCATTTACTGGGGGTTCCTAAAGCACAGTGGCACTTTGCTCCTGTCCACGAGCTGTTCTTTGTGCTGCAGGTTTCCATCAGGAGGTGGTACAGGGTTATCTCAGGCACAGTTTCAGTCCTACAGAGATGCTTTGATGTGCCTGAAATTTCTGAAAACTCCATGTGAATGGTGTGATGTTGGACAGGTGATTTGCAGGGTGTGTTTAGTTGCTGTATTAACAAGCACTGATGCTCTGGGGCACAGGGTGTGACAACTGGGGTTGGTCCTGTGTAGGACTGAGAGCTGGGCTCGATGATCCTTGTGGGTCCCTTCCAACTCAGCACATTCTGGGATTCTGTATCTATATGGAAACTTCTCCTATGTCCTTATGCAATTCAGGGAAATCATTCCAGTCTCCAAATTCCCAGTGTTTACCTCTGACATCTATGTCAACTCAGTGTAAGGTTTTCTGGGTGCCGAAACCCAGACTTTGGTTTAAAATCTCAGTTCCAGGGCAGGGTCAGACCCTAGAGGTTTGCAGTTTTGGTCCCAACAATTCCCACCACTGTTGGGCTGACTCTGGAGCTGCACTCGGGAGGCACTGGGTGATCCCGCATTCAAACAGTTAATTTGCACGACGTTCTGCTCAAGCAAAGGAAAACTGTCACCCTGTCATTTCAGAGTCTGACACTAAGCTTGTCAAAAGAGACAGCTGTTAAACTGAATTACTGTTGACACGCAGAGAGAGAGACGGCCCTTTGCCAGATGTAAAGGACATCTGCGGCAATGAAGTGGTACGGGGTGGCTTTGAAAATGTGGTCACACTGGCGTTGAATGGGGCGTCTATGGCATGAAAAGGTGGCCTTGCCTCGCTCAGCCAGGCTGAGGCAGCCAAGCAGAGCCCCTGCCAAGCACAAAGCAGGGCTGATCTGTTGCTGTAGCCGTAACTTATGCAGGAATATGAAAACAGAGCAGTGTCAGAGCTATTAAGCTCTTATCGTGTCTCCAGGAGGATGTGGGTTTAAAACACACAGTAGGAAATATTGTGTATTTCTGGGCCCTTGAACGTGCGGTAGGTGAGGTGTGAATTCATGAGGTGGATTATGCAGGGAATGAATAGGAATAAGTCGTCTTGTCTTCAGCTAACAACTGCTCAGACAAGAATTGCAGAGGGCATTAAGCTGAGGGAGTGAGGCTGGATGTGCCTCGCCGGTGCTCCTGATAAGGTGCCGGCTGTGGAGCACGGGGTGGGTGCTGGGGGGCAAAGGAGAAGGGAAATCCAGCTGTGCAGAGAAGCCTGGAAAAGTCTGCCCGTGCATCTTGTGATTTTCGTTTAAATAAAAAGCCAAGATACCAAAATAATATTGGGAAAAAATATAGTTATTATGAATATTTTATAATTCTGCGATTGAAGCAACGGTAGGGAATTCTGCACATTATATAAGAGTGCAAGGCTTTGATTTGCATGTTTTTTAGTGTAGGAATAAAGCTGGTTTGGGGGGAAAAAATAGTATCAGTTAAGCAATTTTGCTAAATGTATGAAAAATGAAATGTTATGAGATGAAGCATGTATTCATAACAGAATGAAATTGATGTTTGAAGCTAAAAAACCCCACATTCTGGCCAAACATCATTTTGAATATGTTAGCAGATCACATCTTCATTTGTTTGTGTGTTTGGTGGTGGCAGGAAGCGAGGAGTTTGCCATCTGGGGGAGGAAGGCAAATGCTATTTGTGCCCCAGACAGGCTGACCTGCTCCTTTCTGCAGGAGAACAACAACAGGAAGAATGCTGGAAGAGGTGGGTGTGAAGGGTTTTGTTCTTCAAGAGAGCAAACTTGGCTTTCCAGGCACTTCTAGATAGAAATGCTGGTGTTATTCGAGGTGGACTCGTTCCTCTGCAGGGTGGGGGAAAGAACAGGGCTTGTTTAGGTCTTGAGGTGATCTGGGTTGGTCCTACACTGCTTTGAGGACATCCCATTGCCATGGAGAGCATCCCTTTCTCACAGGAAGCATCCCTTTCCCACAGAGAACATCCTATTCCCACAGAGAACATTCCTTTCCCATGGAGAGCATTTGCCCTGCCATGCCCTCTTTGCCCACCACCCCAGTGCCAAGAGGTGGATGATCCATGCCCGTGGTCCAGCTGGATGGATTCCAGGCTGTTGGAGAGGTGTTGCAGTGTGTGATTTATGGGGGTGGCTCTGTGCACGTGGAGGGGCTGTAGGGTGCTGCTGCCAGGTCTGACCCAAGGGCCACCAGCACCTGTAGCCACCGGGGCTCCCACTGGTCCATATGGCCATGGTTGGCTGGGGCACAGCAGGGGACAATGTTACACAGGCAAATAGCTGGGATCTAACACAGCCCACCCTGAAATCTCATTTATCAACGGCTGGCAGAGCTCTGCCATGTGCTGGGCAGGCAGGCAGGAGGGCCAGGGTTTGCCACCACAGCATAGACACCAGGCTGTGGGGTTTGTGCCACCTCCAGGGCTGGTGGCTCGTGCTTTGTCCCAGCCTCTCCAAGAGGAGCAGCCAGGATGTCTGTGCTCCCCTGGGATCAGAGAACAGCGGTGTGTTTGGGGGTTCGTGGTGTTGGGGGAGCTGGTTCCTCATGGATAACTTTGCTGAATGCATTTTGAATGTATTTGAGTTTTTGGAATGCAGGAGAGCAGGTGGTTGCCATGCAGGACCTGCACCATCTTCCAGGGACCACTGGAAGCCCCTGGAGCTTCCAGCCTGGTGGGGAAAGGGCAAGGAAGAATTAGGAGGAAATTACTTTACAGTGAGGGTGGTAAAACAGCAGAACAGGCTGCCCAGAGAGGTGGTGGCTGCCCCATCCCTGGGGACATTCCAGGACTGTGCAAGGACAGGGCTTGGGTGGTCATCTCCACCCCGCCTAAACAGGAGTGATCTGGCTAAAACATCCCATTCCTCCCCAGAAGGATGTTGGATTCTGCAATAAAAAGGGCTGAAATCTCAACCCCCTTCTCAGAGCTCAGGGTGTGGGTTTGGGGCAGAGCAGACCCTCCATTTCTGTAGGATTAACTCTGCTGCAATGATCAACTTCTTCCAAACAAGGTGCAACATTGAAATAAACACAAACGAGCTTATTATTACACGGCAGGTTTTTCTGTGATAGCTCTTATAATGTCATCATTAGTTTATTAAAGCTTAGCATGGAAAATCTTTCTCCTAATCTAAGCTCTTTCATACAGCTTCCCATTTTGATTGACACCAAAATAAAATAACTAACCTATAAATTATAATGTATGATTTAAATGATGGATAAATGCATTATTTGTAAGGCATTGCAAGGATCAACATATGCAGCTTTAAGAAAATAAAAAAATATTTTACCAAGATAATAATAAGGCAGAACTCAGCTCTTTTTGTGAATATTCTCACTGCATGCAGATATCAGATGATCTTTAAGGTCCCTTCAGACCCAAACCATTCTATGATTCTATAATTTAATAATCAAACAGATCTGAAAAAAAAAAAAAGCTTGATGTAAACAGCCATTTCAACCTAATCCTGTAACAGTCAGTTCAGCTTCATCGTGCAACCAGTCCAAGGTCAAAAACCTAAATCACAGAATCATGGAATGGTTTGGGTTGGAAAGGACCTTTAGGGTCATCCCATCCCACCCCCTGCCATGGGCAGGGACACCTTCCAAGAGACAAAACTGCTCCAAGCAACATTTCCAGGATTGGGGCAGGCACAGCCTCTCTGGGCAGGCTGTTCCAGTGCTGTCCCATCTCTACATTCTTCTCGGGGCCACCCCCAGCTTTGTGTTGTCAAACAAGCACATCCCAACTGCTGAGGTCACCCCAAAATGAATGTGTGAATGTTCCTACTCACCTGTTTGCTGCTGTTGGAAAGGTGCCTTTCTTCTCCTTTTGCTCAGGGCAAGGGATGGAAGTTCCTGAGCTCCCTGTGTGCTCTGGGAGATGTCCCATGGGAGATGTTCTGGGACAGGGAGCCTGCAGAGCTGTCCCCAGGCTGTGTCCCACTGCAGACAGCAGGATCTGGGTCATTGGCCAGCAGCAAATAATGCACAATGGCTCCTTAGAATCCATCTCTGAGTTCTGGTGCTTGGGGAGCACCATCAATGGGCTTTAACTCTGATCCCAACATGGAAAATGGGGCTCTTATCTGGAGACTTTTGCAGCTTAAAATGAGCTGATAGCTCCTTTCAGGCTGGATCCCAGTGCATGTTATAAATGACTCATTTATTTCTTGAAGTTAACATTTCCTCCTGCTTAGAGTGTGATTTCTAGGGATAATTCCCTCTATAAAGGTGTATTTTTTTCTGTTTCTTAGTTGTTTGAATGGAAGAAATACTTGGGAACTGAGATGATTGTTACTTTTTTGTGCCAAACACCAACTTTTTCTCTTTTTAACCGTAAATATAGTTATTCTACTCTTTCTTCTTGCTTTTCCTTCTAGAAATGCTATTTATTGCACTAAATGAACATGCACCAAATAGAAGTGTTCTCTCAATTAAATGGAAAATCCATTTTTTTGGTATATATTTTCTAAAGTAATTAACCAGCACCTTGTCAGAGTTCATCTAATTTTCAACAGAGGAGCTGAGTTGGGGTTATATTTGCTTGATCTATGGGGATTTTTTATAGTTTATAGAAGCTGTAGGTACAAGGAAAGAGAGGGGCAGGTGTTGGTGTGCTCACTGAGCAGCTGATTTACAGGAATGGGGCTCCCCTGGGCCTGACTTGCAACCAACACACTTTGCCTTTTATTTATTTATCTGGCTACTTAACACTTTTTACTGTTTCTCTTTAAATGAATTAATTTACCCTACCAAGCACTCCTTGCAATAATCAATGACTCATTACACCGAAAACCCGCAGGAAATACTAATTAAATGAAAAATGTGCAAGAGGAATGTTCAACTTCGGTATTCCTAGCGAGCCAGATATTTAGTGCTTTCTTTTTGCCAAGTTCTGCTGAGTTAGAGGGGAGGTTTTCACCTTGAGCTTGGATGGCTGAGCATGTGGGGCTATTTCCCAGGCACACCAAATCCAGCTCATTTCTCATCCATAGCCACGGGAAATAATAATCTGTTTATCCATCACATTTCTCTGAGCTCTGCAAGGTTCTTGTTGTGAATTCCTTCCAGCTGCTTTTCTCATTCCCCCAGCAGAATTGCATGGCAAGGGTTGCCCCTGGTCCAGCAGTTCCTCTAACAATTATTGACTGGTGACCCCCGTGACTCCAACCCTCCCACCATCCTGCACAAGGACTTTGTGGAGTTATTCTGCTCAAAAATGTCTCCTCCCCAAGAAAGGGGTTGGACTTCAGGCTGGGCAGCTGCCACAGCCACCTTTTTGAGATGCTTGAATAGAAAGAAGTGAATAATATGGAACGTGGAGGTTTTAGAGCTACGGAAATGCTGACACAGAGTGGGTTCAAAACTCCTCCCTTTTGAACCAAGGCAGGGATTTTGTCCCGCTACCTTCAGCAATGGTGGGCAGAGGTCAAGGTTTCTTTTATTCTGGTCAAGGAGTTTTGGAGAAAGTGGGTTAAGTAAAGCCATAAAATAAAGGAATTAGAACAAGGTGAACCAAAAAACCACCACCACCAAAAATACCCAATAAAGAAAAAAAAAATCCTGTGGCAAAGCTCCTTTCCTTGCCATCATTAGCACTGCTGGGTTGGGGCATGTTGGTTTTCTGTGCTGTTGTAGGACAAGGAAGGCAGGACTGGAAGGGTAAATTAGGGGGGAGAAAAGGTTTCAATCCCAAATGGAGGAAACTTGAGACGGAAATACATGTTGTAACCCCTAACTATGGGGTTTTAGGAGAAAACAAATGGTATTAGTAGTGTACTGAGTCTATTTGTTCTGCAAATCAAAAGCTGGATATTTTCCCTGCTCCTTTGTAATTTCATAGAAGGAAAATGATAGAAATTTTTGGCTTTTGCTGGACCAATCTTTTCAGCACTTCAGGGATTGATCCAGGTTACACAGCCAGCTTCCTTGTCTGGCTTTTCCCTCCCCAGCCTTTGGAATTCAGTGGGACTGATGGATTATAGCACTTTGGAAATCAGGCCTGAAATTCTGATGTCTGCAAGACATAAAATGGTTTGGATTGTGTATATTTTGCCCTCAACCTACAATATATTCCTTGAAGAAAATAGGACAAAATCATATAAGATTGTCTCTTTGTTTGGAGGCACTTTAATATCAGGGCAGATTTGCTTCCAGCAAAGGAAACATTTGTTTCAGGACCACAAATGTTTGCTGTGCTGCTGTCTGAGATAAACCTTGTTAGTGCACAGTGGCACAGGGCTGAGAATTGAGGAACTCTCAGAATTTGGGCAGGGAAGGATCCCCAGTGAGTGCTGAGCTCAGGGGGAAAAGGGGACCTATAAATCTGTCTAAATATAAAGGGGGAGAGCCCTGTACTCAGATTTGGGAACCCCAAACCACCACTGAAGGATGTGGAGAAACACAAGTGAAGGGATATCTTGGGGCATGAATATTAATTTCCAAGTTTGCTTTTTAAATGTAATATTGGACCAGAGCCTGTGGGAATTCTCAAGTCACTGGAGGCTCCTGCTGTCTCTTGGCATGGGGGAGATGATCTGGTTGAGTGGACGAATTGTTCTCCAACCCTCCATGGTCCCAGAGTATCTCCTGCAACAAAATGTTGGGCATTTCCTTCAGGACAGGTGGTCACTGGAGCCACCAAGAAAGGTGGGGAAAGGTCCAGGCAAGGAACCCATGGCCGGAGGTGATGGCCAAGCCATGTGGTGTGATGGGCTGAGGAACATCAACATGTAAAGCAGAGCTGATGCCTGAGCTGGAGGTTTGTCCCAGCCAGAGTCAGCCAGCCCTGCGTGGTTTCAGAAGGAATTCTGGAGCTGACCCTGGGAAGGGCAGGACAGGGACCAGCAAAGCCACCAGAGGAATTTGACAACAAAGTCTGGCGAGCGACCACGGTGCCATGGAGGGGGAGAGGCTCGGGCACCTGTTGTGACAGCTGTGACTGAGCATACAATGACCAGATCAGGGTGAATAATGAGACAATCTGCTCATTTAAGAGTGTATATACAAACCCAGCAGGGACATGAAACTGTTTTGCTTTGTTTTACTGATAATGTGTTATTGGAGTCATGTCTCTGACTGTGTCCTAGAGTGGCTTCAAAACAATTACTTATATAACCCAGGATATATTTAAGTCAGGGAAGAGCAGGGAGGCCGAAATGTGTGTATCTCAATTTCTGGTTAAGAAGCAAAATGAAATTATATTTTTCTGAATAGATTTATTGATTTCCATTTTTCCAGCACGGGGATATCCATCTCCAGGCCTGGATGCCCCTTGCAAACTTGAACTGTAAAGTAATCAATGAACGAGACTAAGATGCATCTCTTGCCAGCTGCTGGTTCATAACCCAACCAGTGCACTATTCCAAGAGTAAACTCCCTAAAAAGAGGCTCAAAGAGTGTTTTTTCCAAGAGTTGGAGCCCATCTCTGGATGGCTTTGCCCAGGCCATGGTGACCAGGGTGGACAGGCAGTCTCTGGTGCAGCCCTTGGAGCGTTGTCTTCTTGTAGTGCTCTGCTTTGCAAGTGTTCAGGCATCTTCTGGAGCAACTTGGGGCTTCAAGAGCCTGATTTTTGAGGTGGCAAAGGCACAGCTCCAGCAAAATCTCATCCATATGTGGAAGAAAACTGTTCTTGCTGCCCACTTGCAGAGCAGAGTGACAACAGGAGGGAAAACAAAAGGCAAAATAAAACTCTCAGAGCCGTTCTTTGGGCCCCAGGAAGCAGCACAGGGCAGGGCAGCTGCCCACACTGCAAAATAATGGCATTCCATGCAAGAGTGACCACAGCTGCTTTAATTTCAGATGAAAACCGTGTTGAGAAACTTGGAATACGAAGACAAGATTTGTGGAATGTAAATACCTGGTGGATGCAGCCAAGCAGCACAAAATATATGTGGAGGGAGCTGGAGCTCGGTCGGTGCCGGAGTGAACTGCACTGCCAGATCATCAAGAACAAGGAATAATTACTGCAGGTTTGTCAGCTGAGCTGGTGGAGGGCTGAATTCTTTATCTATTAATCAATGTAGGGAAGAATGAAGCACCTATAAACCATTCATCTCACTTTAGCTTCTTGTTTATAGTTAATTAGAGTTGTTCTGATTTGATTGGGAAAAATGGAGGTGCCTTGGAATATAGAATTGTCAGACGGAGCATCTGGGAGAGCATTTATTGCTGTGAGGTCCTCGGGGCAATGGGTTGGGTGGGATGGACTGGTATGTGCAAAATGAGCCTCTATAAATTGCTGCCAGGGTGAGAGCCCTAAAGCACGGGGAAATAAGGGATGGTCACAGTGCCAGCACCTCTCCAAGTGCAGGAATTTGTGGCAGGGTCAATCAGCTCGTGTCTGTCACCCCTCTTTCCCCAGTTTCCCCATTCCTTTATTGTTAGGTGTATGTGCAAGGAGGGTGTTTAACAGGAAGGCTTCATTTCTTCCCTTATTTCATTGAGCAGAGTCAAAACAGAGTGAGACCAAACCACCTTTTGTTGTTATTTATTAATCCCTTGCAAAATGATTTACCTTTTCTTCCCCTAATTTCCATGGGGATATGGATAAGGCTGTAGCACCTACATACATGTATGGGATATATGGGTGCAGGTGGATGCAACTGCAAGCATAGAAAGCCTCAGTGGCTCACTTGCACTTCATTTCATTTGAATTTGTCTTTAAATCAGAGATATTTTCCCTTTTTTTTTTGTTGGAGAATTCTTTAAAATGCTTTTATGAACTCAGAAGTCATTGCTAAGCCTTGGAGTCCTACATGCAAGCCTTGAAAACTGCAGCTCCCCTAAAAAGCACGCCCTAAATGTGACACTGCTTGATGCATGCTTATTATGGGCAAACATTTCTCTAGGTAGTGCCTAGAAATGTTAATGCCTTTCAGATCCGCCCTCTTTTTGTCCACGTATGCAGATTTCAAATCTGTGCCTGTGCCGGTGTTGACACGGCGCAGCGATGAGCGGAGCTCTCAGATGTCTGGCTCCAAGAGCTGTGAAACCATCGGGCAAACAAACCCAACCAGCTCAGCCTTGTCAATCGAGTTCTCAGTGGACAGATGCCCTGGTGCTGGGGAAGCATCATCCCCGGCAACACCTCTTGGTCGTGTCAAAAAAACCCCAGAGATGTCCCAGACATGAAGTAGGATTGGATTGTCAGCTCGGAAATGGTGTTTGTGGGGACGCTGGAGCTGCTGGGAGAGGTGTGTGGGGAAGGGGTGGGACCTCTGCTGTGGGCACCAGGAAAGCACTTCTGCTCTCCCAGGTTATCAACCTGATCTGCTCCTGGAGCCAGCTGGCAGTAGAGTTTGTGAATTGTGTCGTTAATTAATTAAATGTTATCATTTGAATTGTTTTATTGAGTGCTTATCTAGCAGGATTGACTAAACTTTCTAAGGGAACTGGAAGTTTTGGGTTTCTCTTGGTGCACCAGCAGGGACAGCCCTGTCCTGCCAGTCTGTGGCCATGTCCCCTTGAAGGCCATCACTGCAGGTCCCATCCCAGGTGTCCTCTTGGGCACAGCAGGGGACAGGGATGAGGCTTCAGTGTGGCTTGTCCACTCAGTCCCTGGGGATGTCTTGGTGGGCACAGCTCCAACAAAGCCCAGCCTGGTGCAACCAAACCCTCAAATCTTGCAAGGTGGGTTTAAAACCCTGCAGAACCCCACGGAATTTATTGCCCAGAAAACTGGCTGTGGCTGAGACAGACAGGGAGCTGCTCCGGTACAGATGAGGTTTGCTTTTTGGCTAACGACTTGTTTTTCATGTCACACGTGGCATCACAAGCTCCTGCAGCATCGGGGCATTTTTAATGAATTCCTCTCCCTTGCATATTAGCCGGAATATTTGCACTGCAGCAGAGCCCATAAACAGTTCCCACACCGGGCTATGTTATACTGCCACCAGAATTGGTTCTTCTGATGGTTCATTTCTTTTATGCTGAGAATTCAGGACCAATTCAGCTTGGTTTTATGCATCATTAGAGATTTACAATTACTTTGCTATAGTTTCTTTCTGGAAGCCTATCTCTCATGGTTAATGCTATGGGAGTCCTGTTGTGTGGAGACTGGTATGAGCCACCTTATAGCAATAAAGCGTTTGAGAAGGATTTAGAATTATGAGGGGCTAAATTCTCCGTGCAGAGACTGTAATGCTGTTATCCCTTGCTGAGCTTGGGTTGAAACCTTTTTTTTTTTTTTGCATCCCCAAATTAGAAAAAAAGATGCTCTTTCTTCGAGAGGTTTTGAATCATTTACATGTAATTTTTTTTGTTGAACCGCTGCAGTCGGAAATGAGGAATTGTGAGAAATTCCATTTGGATTTCATGATGCTTCAAATACATTTAGGTTGTATTAGTGTATAATGAAAAGAAGGCCTTGTTTTTTTTGTTTTTTTGTTTAATCTGACTTTTAAAAAGTCTAATCATTATTTGGGACTTTATTTTGATTTTTTTTAATATATTTTTATGTGTGTTGCTAAAGCCAATGATTTCACAAGCTTAGTCCTTGCACAACAAGCAGTGGCTCTGTGTGTGTTATAAGCCACATAATTCACATTTTCCACAAATATACTATTGCATTGAAACAAACATGATACGCAGTGAATAATACGGGCCTGATCTAAAGGCCATTAAAATCAATGAAAAGATTTCAAATTAACTTTTATAGCCTTTAGATCAGGCTCTAAATGGGCAAATTACAGTTATGGAGTTTCCCATTTACATACCTGTGTGCTGCATTTAATGTATTTTATGGAATTGAAATTACTTGGTCCTCTTTTTCATGCTTTTTTAGGCTAAGAATTTGCCAAGGGCATCAACAGCAGTTTTCCCAGGCTTCAGCACAAGGATTATGTAGTCAATCCACAAATGAGTCCGATCTTTGAAGAGCAGGACATGGTTATCAGAGCGGCTTTGATGACAGCAAGGACTGGAGCACTATCCGCCTCTTTCCATCAGAGATTGCCATTGCCCCTCATCAACATACTCAGGACATCAGCCTGGCCATCAATCCCAGGGGAATCACCTCGAACTTTCAAGGGAATTCACACAAGACCTCGCCCCGTGTCATTTCCAAGAGATCAAACCAGCCCTGCCTCGTGTGAGGTTCGGAGAAAGGCTGGGGCATTAGGGGAGGGATTCAGAGCTTGCAGGGAATTTCCTAATCCATTGTTAGATCTTGGCAATGTTTCTTCTCTTCCAGGGTTCTTCGAGGATGCAGAGCTGCTCTGTGATATCTGCTGGGAAGGTGCCTCTACCTGCTCCTCGCCAGAGCCCTGTGATGAAAAATGCCTTTGGAGGAACACTGGAAAAAAGCCATCAAAATATCTGATTAAACCTCTTAGGAAACTCTCACTAATCACCTTCTCGGCTCTTGATGGAGTGTATTTATGCATTATAAATATACTTACTAGGTGTGTGTGCTCCATAAATCACACCCAGCACTTGTATATGATGTATAAGCACATTCTATAGAACGCACACAAATACAGATGCCAAACTCCCACAGAGTTCATCACTGGAGAAATGTTTGAAGGATCTGCTCCTTAATATTTAATGAGCAAGATGCTATTTCCTTCCCCAGCTTTTATCTCGGGTTCGGCACAGTCATTAAACTCGTTGTTTCCTTGCAGGATTATATAATTTATGACCTAATTTTAGACTTTTGTGTAAGGGAGGTGAGACTCTCGTGGTGGATCTGCATTTCTGTGCATGGAGCGTTCCAGCACCAGCCCAGCAGCTCCAACACCACTCCTGTGAGCTGCCCATCAGTAAGGAATTACAGGCATTAAAGGGAAAGAGCCCAGAAAAATTCAGGCAGCATCACAGGATCGGGCTGTGCGTTTCCTCCCTGGAAAATCCGATTTAGCAGCGTTTCCCCAGCCGAGGGCAGAGGCTGGCAGGGATCCCCAGGGAACTCAGGCAGCACCCAGCGACTCCTGGCACTGCAAATATTTCCATGCAGCAGCTTCTGACTTCCAGACCCCTCTGGGATAAACTTATTGCAGGGAGGGATGGGGAAGGAGGTCAAGGATGACTTAAAAGCCACTGCCAGCCCCTCACCCTCTGGAAACTCCTCTCAGCACCAGCCTGGGGTTTTGCTGCACGAGGTGTTGCCAGATAACTCCTAAATGAAGGATTCTAAAGCTCTAGCCACATTTTTTGGTGTCCTCTCTGTGCCCAGGGTAATTCAGCAGCATCGTAAATAGTGCCATGAGCTTCAGGTATTTTGTCAATGAAAGCATATTGTCTTTCATCAAGTTTAATCTATTGCCCGTTGCATTAATGCATTTTGAGAGCACGTTGTTGTGGTGCCCCACAGGGAAGTGGCTTGTGGTTCAGGAGGGATTAGATGCTTCCTTTGTGCCTGCAGGAGCAGCTGTGAGGAATTTTTCCTCTTTTCCTACCTTGCCCTGAGATATCCAGCATTGATGCCAGAGTTGGGATGCTGCATCCTCAGAGCAGCACCTGAGGCTGGAGGAACCACATCCCTGCATCCTAAGCATCCTTAGGAAAAGCTGACGTTATTTCTTGGATAAAGAAAGATTGGAGAGTGTCTCTGCCTGGCTTTAATGGAGCAGTTCCAGGAAAGCAGCAGCCACCAAAGGATTTTCAGTATCACATAATTCAAGAGCAAAATCAAAATCAGAATTCCAATTACTGTTTCAGCCACTTCTGGCCTGGGGAAACCTATGCTAATATTTATTATTATATGATTGACCTCTGATTTCTTCATCAGTTAAATTAGCAACTCTGATATTCTTAGTAACATCCTTTAAATCATAGAAGCAGGTGTCAACAGTGCACGATGAAGTCACATCCTGCAGCTTTATTATTTACTTAGTCCATTTTTTTCCCTGGTAAAATAACACTGTGAGTTGCATAATCTCACCTCCACGGGGCCTCTAGGGGGGTATACAATCACCGAATGCATCTCTGTAATCTCCCCATATGAGCCAATCCTATCAGAGCCACAAACCCTTGCACAAAGTCACTGTTTCCCTCCCATCACTGCCTGACATCACCTTCCACACAGCACAAGAAAATATTTACTTAGCTCTTTGACATCAACTGCCACAAAGACTTTAGAACAAAACAATCCAGGAAAGCGAGGAATTAAAGTGGGATAGCTTGGTTTGATGAGTTTAGCCCGTTTTCTGAGTGCAGCATTTCAGTGTCAGCTGCTTTTCTCCAATGCCTGGGATGGCCATGGACACCTCCAGCCTCTGTCCTTCAGTGAGGAAAGAGCTGCCCAGAAATCCAAAGCTGACCCTCTTCTCCAGTATGGTTTTCTTTGCATAAGTGAGCATTTCTCTGGGTGAATCAAGACCCTGCATTTGTTTTCCAGGTGCAGGTGAGGTGCCAAGGGCAGCCTGAGGCTTCTCACTGCCTTCAGCAGGGTGGATAAAACTGTGTTTATCCACAAAGACACTTTTTTCTTTTTTCTTTTTTTTTTTTTGATTGTTCCTGTGATGTGTCAAAAAGTTTCAATTCTTTGTTTGTCTCCTGTACCCACTGCTCCTCTTCCTGCCTCGGTGCACCTCCTGCTGTTCCCCTCCAGAGAGCACAGCCAGGGGCTTTTCAGCATCTCCTGGGGAAATGTGTCACATCTGGAGCTGGGCAAAGTGGCACCCATCAATGCCACCCGGAGAGGGCTGTCCTGGATCAGCTTCATCTCTCATCCGAAATTAAATCCTTCTGAACTCACATTGCCTTAAAGGGTTTACCTGGCTCAGCAGGTGGCAGGTTTGGGGTGTTTCCCGTGGGGTTTGGGTCATTTTGGGCACGTTTTGAAGGTCTGTGAGCCTCACCCAGGTTGTCAGGCAGGTGGGCTCTGCTCTGCTCTCCCAAAAACACCCTCTGACTTCCCCGTGTCAAGGAGGGGAGAAGGGTCAGAGCAGCCCCAGATCGTGTTTCCCAAGGCTCTAAGTGCAATAAGCATAATGATTAACAGTTTCTGTAACAACCCCGGGTACACACACGGCACCAAACACCTGCAGGGAACCTCCTCAGGCGAAATTCTCCTCGGCTTCAATCATGTTTTTTCCGGAGAAGAGACCTCTGGCTGCGCTCAGGGCCATCCGCCTGTTCCCGGCTCAAGAGCCTCTTCTAATCTACTGCTAAGAGACTTATTAGCAATGTAAAAAGGAATCCGGAGCAAGGGAAGGGTTCTTCCTCGCAGAAATATGTTGGGGAGAATTAGATTTGCTGACAGAAGTAATTGGGCCAACTCCTCATGACTATGGATGTTGTTTGTTGCCCCTTATCTTACCAAAGCAAAGGGTACCAAATACTTTGAACCTTGTAAATAATTGTGTCTAAAGTGTTTTCCTTCTTTTTTTTCCCCCCTCTGTTTAAATTCTTTAGAGAAAAAGCTGGTTTGTTGTTTTCTAATCCTTTCTCTTCCAAAGCTTTTACAGCTCAACCCCTTCCCACTCTTAGATATCTTTTATTTTCCCTCTTTGCATGTTAATATTTCTTAGATATTATAAAAATCTCTTTTAAGGAGAAATGTAGAGCTTTTGCTCAGATTGGAAAACTCATTCCTAGGGCTTAAAGAAACTGGTAGAAATGATCAAATGGAGGAACTTGCTCCCAAGCTGTGGCAGATGTTGGGCTGTGGGGTGGAGATGTGTGCCCAGAGCCCACCAGAGCCCAGAGGGAGGTCCTGACCCCTGGTCTGGCTGATTTTTCTCACTCCAGATTCCTGCCCAGTGGAGGGATTGACCCTTTGCTGGTTGGTCATTCCCTCTGGGCTGAACCAGAGCCAGGACTGGCTCTTCCAATGCTCACTGTCCCCTCTGGTGCTGAGAGGGACACTGTTTGCTTGGGAACACCATCATTGCCCAGCTTGAGTCCACTTTTGCATCCACAGCAACAAACCTTAGTGCAGAGGAGGGGCTGTCCCAGAGTGTGTGCTACTAAAGCAGGGTCAGAGCCCACAGGAAACCCACACATTTGCATCAGGCCAGGCAAACTCCTGGCTGTGGGAAAACTGAAGGGCTGGAAAAGCACGACGTGACTGGCTCCATCCTCCTGGAAAGTGAATGCCAGTGCCCTTAGTTGTCTCTCTGAGCCTTTGCTGATTTTGGCAGGAACACAAACAATGAGCAGTGTCCACCTCTGGCTGGAGCATTGCCCACCCTGGGTGAGCTTTGGGCAGAGCTCTGAGCCCAGCAAAGTCCATGCCAGCTGCCTGTGCTCCTGGTGCCATCAGAGCAGGGCTGGGGGTTCAATCCTGACCTCCAGCCTCAGGCAGCAACATTTTCTGGGAGCAGAAAAGCCCAGGAGTCCGTGGTAACTTCTGGAGGCGCAGGAGCTTCAGGGCAGATCCCAGGGGAAGGATCATTGTGGAGGTGCCCCATGTCGCTCTCAAGCCAAGCACCCAAAACCCCACAGGGCATCCAGTCCAGGTCCAGCTGCTGCTGAGGAACCTTCATGTGTTTGTGCCATGGTGCCAACAGGGTTTGGGGGGGGAGGCAATTCCTGGGAAGCCCAGCTGGGACATTTACTGCTTGTCTTCAAGTAGTAGCTCACATCTTCCGTGATGGCAGGAGGCTCCACCAGGACTGATCTTCCCTCCTTCTCCTCCTCCAAAGGCAGAGCTTTCAGGCCCTGGATGCTGGCAGGGTATCTCCAAGGGCTTGGGTGATGGTTTCTTCACAGCCCCAGCTGAAGTGGGAAGGAATGGAAAATTTAGAATCACAGAATCATTAAGGCTGGAAAAGATCTTTTAGATCATCAAGTCCAACCATCAACCAGCACATGCCTCGTGTTCACCACTATACGGTGTCCTCAGGTGCCACATTTTTTGAACACTTCAAGGGATGGTGATTCCATTCCCTCTCCTCCTGTCCCTGTGAGCAGAACCCAATCCCTCCCTGGATCCATCAGGGAGTTGCAGAGCCAGAAGGTCCCCTCTGAGCCTCCTTTTCTCCAGGCTGAGCCCCCCCAGCTCCCTCAGGACTTCTCCAGCCCCTTCCCAGTCCATTCCCTTCCCTGGACATGCTCCAGCCCATCCATGTCTCTCTTGCCATGAGGACCCCAACACCGAATAAAGGACTTGAGGCGTGGCTGGTATTTTTCCCCCCTAAAAAAACAAATAAATCCACGATTTTCACCAAGGCCCCTTCCAGCAGAGCCCAAATGGGAATGTTTGTGTCCCACCCCATCCGTCAACGCCGCGACACCACGGAGAGGCTCCTCCAGCTCGGCTCTGGTGGCCAGAAGGAGCTGTCAGGGAGCGGCGGCCGCGACGCCGGGCAGGGAGGGAGCCGAGCTGGCACCGATCCCTCCGCACAGGGGGTTTCTGCTCTGACAATTTTTGGCTCCTTCAGGTCCCTTTGGAGCTGCACGGAATGTGTAATGCTCTGCTCTCGCACAGACAGCGAGCTCCAATACAGATTGTGGAGAGAGATCATCTCCCGGCATCGCTTTGGTTGTTGCTGCTCTGAAATCGTTCTGCTCGTTCCTGCAGCCCCCATGAAGCCAGGAGAGCTCTCTATATTTGTTTCCCCAATGCCTCCTCTGCTCACAACTATAAAAGCAGCTTTTCGTGCTCCGAATCGGAGAGAAATTGAAATCGCTGCTGAAGAACTAAAACACGAGGCTAATGAAACGGTGGCACAGGAAACAGCCTTCAGCCAGTGCATTTTTCGAGAGCTATTTTTAGGCTATATTTTTATTTTGTCACTCCATATGGGAAGCCAAATCCATATGGTTTGGGAGAATGGGAGGTTGTGCTTTTATAGGGATCTCGCAAACCATCCCGGCTCAGCCTTGTCCTTAAGCAGGGACTTAAATCCGACTGTCTGCGATGGGACCGGAGCACTTAAAATCTGAGGTTGTAGCAGAACAATTCCCTCCTGAGGTGTAAAACTATTCTACATTCGTTAAACCAGCCCCCAGTTAACTTGGCTCTGCTTAATTAGGACTTTTCTCCTTCGTACACCTTCCTTTTTCCCTTTTCCTTCCTAATTTCTGCATCGCTGCAATGCCCTGAGGGATGTGTTTGGTCCGGCCCCAGGCAGGATGCAAAGCTGAGCATGCACAGCCACCTCTCTCCTGCCCTTTGAAGACATTGCTACCCCCAAAATCTTGCAATCCTGGAGTGTCTTCCCCCTGCAGTTTTCAGAAGGTGGAATGAAAAGAAAAGTGACATAGCAAATGGGTGCATTTGTAGGTAAAATAATGAGCAGAGGCTCGGAAATGTGGGGGATTTTAGTGGCCATGGTTTGGTCGAAGGTTGGACTGGATGATCTCGGAGGTCTTTTCCAAACTTGGCGATTCTGTGGTTTGATGGTGGGAATTACAGAGGGTCAGGGTGGCAACACCCCAGGGAACTGCTCTGAAAAGGAAGGAAAAGTCACTTTCTGAGTTACTTTTGATTCCAGATCTCTGGTTAAGCTCAGTGTGGAAGTAGAGTCAAGGAAAGAGCAGGGAATTAGCTGGTAATGTTTTTATGCTTTTTTTTTCCTCTTTAGGAAACTTTTCTCTCCCTTTCTGAGAGGATAAAGTGCCATGGGAATAGGATGCTCAGTGGAGAATTCCATGTGGCAGAAGGAGGGGCAGCATGGAGATTTCTGGGATGGTTTGGATGTCACTTCCATCAGGTAGAAAGATGTTATACTAAAACTGCTCCTCAAAACTGAGACCTCATAAGGGTTAGTTATTGGGAAGTCAAGGAAACAAATGTTAAAATAACCAAGGCCCAGAAGGGACTAAAAGGAAAAGCCTGAGATTAGAGCAAAGAAAGATTATCACAATTTGTAAATGAAATTTGATGAAACCTCATTTGCATTCAAAATCCTGTTTTGAAATCCAAAGGACTCCTGGTCCATTATTTGCCCAGAGGAGAATTATGGCCAGGAAAGCCCCATCACTTGTGTCCCACTTTCAAAAATACAGTTTATACCATTCTGAAATCCCAAAAGACAATGAAACCCCCTGGATTTATGATGCTTGGGAATGCTGGAATTAGATCCAAGGAGTGGGGTTTTCCCAGGAATGTTTTTCTGGAGTATTTGAGTAACAGAACTTGTGGCCAGGCATTTAGGGGAGGTGTGTGATATCAGATGCACTTGTGATGTCATCGTGTGTCCTGGACACTCCTGGGCACCCAAGTGACTTCAGAGGAGCTGGAATTTCATCCCAGGCCAGGAGCAGCTGCTGGAGAGTGACATGGGCTGGTGACATGGAGCAATTTCAAGGCAGTGATGTAGGACTGGAGGAGCTCCCTGTCACAAAGCTGAGCTCAGCAGCAGCCCAGGACACCCAGATTTCACTTTGGATTTTCTCCTGAGCCTCCATTCCCACCACAAATATAGAGATAATGTTCAAGCATTATCCTTAAAGAAGGAAAGAAATAATATCTTTATCATATGTGCGATTTGTAGAAGACATTTGTATGATTGTGCATTCTAAATGTGATTTATATTTACAAATAAATTTGCATCAAACCTCCAGCTCTCGATGTCATTGTTCTATTTTATCTTTAATTGGGATGCTCAAGAAATGTTTTCAGTTAAATAAAAGCTCTCCAAAGCTGCCAGGAAAGCCTAATGGGAAGGGACAGTGGTGTCCCCTCAGCCACTGGGGTGAAAGGCTCCAGTGCCTTGGCTTGGGGTTGAGAAATAGGTTAAAGATGGGTTCCCCTCATTGGCAATGAACTCCCACAAGAGGAGATAATTAGGCCAAATGAGGGTGTGAAAAGCCTCACCTGATGGTAGGCAAGGCAAGGTGAATAAAAGCTGCAGTGAGGCAGTGAGGCTACCTCCTCCTTTCCTGCTGAGAAGGTTTAAGGAGTTAGGTGGGTTTTGGAGAGGATCAACCTTGCTGTTGAGGACTGGCTGTGGCTGGTGCAGGTAGGCTTCATCATTCTCTGGTTTTATATCATCTCTGACTGTGTTTCCCATCAAACTGCTTTTTTTGGTGTTTTTGCTGCTGGAAGTGTGTTGGTCCACCCTGCTCCTCAAAGTCCAAAGGAGAAAAGCTGATGTGCTCAGCAGTGCTCGCTTGTTGTTTTCTGGTTGCTGAACTACAGTGATCTTGCTTTAATTAAGCTCAGGATTAAGGTCAAACAGCTCCAAGAGTGAGTTGGTGACCTTGGAGGTCCTTCCCAACCCTGATGGTTCCAGCAGTGGCTGGGTGGCAGCTCCAAGCCCCTTTGCAGGAACCCAGGCAGGGTGATGGGGTGTGTTGAGTTTCCTGGATGTTCAGAGGGATCAGCTGGGATGAGCTCTCCTCTAGAACCTGAGCTTGGCAGGGTGCTTGTTCTAGAGCTCTCCTCTAGAACCTGAGCTTGGCAGGGCGTTTGTTCTAGAGCTCTCCTCTAGAACCTGAACTTGGCAGGGCGTTTGTTCTAGAGCTCTCCTCTAGAACCTGAACTTGGCAGGGCGTTTGTTCTAGAGCTCTCCTCTAGAACCTGAACTTGGCAGGGCGTTTGTTCTAGAGCTCTCCTCTAGAACCTGAACTTGGCAGGGCGTTTGTTCTAGAGCTCTCCTCTAGAACCTGAACTTGGCAGGGCGTTTGTTCTAGAGCTCTCCTCTAGAACCTGAACTTGGCAGGGCGTTTGTTCTAGAGCTCTCCTCTAGAACCTGAACTTGGCAGGGCGTTTGTTCTAGAGCTCTCCTCTAGAACCTGAACTTGGCAGGGCGTTTGTTCTAGAGCTCTCCTCTAGAACCTGAACTTGGCAGGGCGTTTGTTCTAGAGCTCTCCTCTAGAACCTGAACTTGGCAGGGCGTTTGTTCTAGAGCTCTCCTCTAGAACCTGAACTTGGCAGGGCGTTTGTTCTAGAGCTCTCCTCTAGAACCTGAACTTGGCAGGGCGTTTGTTCTAGAGCTCTCCTCTAGAACCTGAACTTGGCAGGGCGTTTGTTCTAGAGCTCTCCTCTAGAACCTGAACTTGGCAGGGCGTTTGTTCTAGAGCTCTCCTCTAGAGCCTGAACTTGGCAGGGTGTTTGTTCTAGAGCTCTCCTCTAGAGCCTGAGCTTGGCAGGGCGCTTGTTCTAGAGCTCTCCCTCTCATTGTATTTTGTGGCACCAGCAGACCTGGGGGTTTGGGATCTGCTGCTTTTCCCCTTTGGGTTTCCTCTTCCAGCCAACAAAAGAAGCACCAATTTGGGGCTAAATTTTCTGGCCCCAGACAGGACCTGGAGCAACGCTGGGCATTTCCTGGAGGTGCTGAGCTGTTTAAGCCCTGGGGATGCTCAGCATCCTGGGGAACTGCTCCTTGTGATGCTCAGCCTTCCCAAGAGCTTGCAGTGAGCAGGGACAGCCGAAAACATGAGCCAAAAGCATCTCTTTGTTGTGCTGAATCGGGGCAGGGAATGTTTGTGCATCCCAGAGAGCCCGGACAGGCCTGTTGACTCTGGAGGGCCACTCGTGTGCCCTAATTGGGGCTGTGCCTGAAAGCTCAGCTGGGTGGGAGCAGCACAAACAGCCCTGCATGTCAAGCCCTTTTCTGTGCCTGTTTTGTAAAGCTAATGATCCCCAGGCATTAAAACTCCTTCCTGCTCTTTGGAGGTGCTGAGGCATCTTGTTTCAGATTTGTAAAGGTGAATGCCTTCATCTTAAAATAAAATGTCTTTATTTCTGGGATGCTGGAGCACAGGAAAATGCAGTGCTGGGAACTTAATGCCCTTGGAAGTTTGAGCTGTTTTAAAATGTCTATAACTTTTAAAGAAAGGAAAATGAAATAATGGTGCTTGGAAACATTTAAAACCAAAAAATCGTGCTCAGCAGACAGCTCCTGTGGCAGGGCTCTGCCCAGAGTGAATTTTTATGCTTGAGTTATAAACCCTTGAAAAATGGGGATCCTAATACAAAAGCTGACACAGCTTTAACTAAAGCAGCTCTAGTAAGTGCTGCTGTAATTATTTGCTCATTAATTACAAATTTTGCAAGACATGAGAGTAACACAAATTGGAAAATAGGAATAATTATCAGTAATAAAGCCACAGAAGCTGGACACATTGGAAGTATCTTCCTCTTTAAATTTAATAATAGCAAGACAGCTAGAAAACTAATAAGAAATACATAATTGAAAATTAACCTTGCAAATCTGCTGCTAATAAACCACGGTGCTCTTGCGCTGCAATAATTTTACACAGCCCTTAATTTGCATTTCAAGTGTTATTCCAGGTAATACTTTGTGCCTTCACAACAATGAATGTGGCTTTGAATGAACACAAGGATGCCAAGGTTGGCTTTTGCCCAGCTGGGGAGTGGGATCTGTGCAGTTTGGGCAGCTCAGGGCTGGGACCAAGAGCACAGGGGTGAGTTCTGTGTTGGTGCTGCTGAATTTGGGTGGTGTGGTCCATCCTCCCCTTGTGTGCCTGCTTGGGCTGCCAGCTCTCTTCTCTTCCCCTTCCTCAGAGCTGCAAACTTGAGCACCTGGGGAGGATTTAACCATCCAGTGTGTTGGTGACAGAGGGGTGGTCCTTGAATATCCCTCTCCAGCTTTTCCCAGGGTGGTTTCCCTGGATGGAATGGGGCAGGGCTGGGTACCCTGCCCAGTAAATCCCAGTGCAGCCTCTACCTTAATGGAAAAGTGCAGTTTCACCTCCTGCCTGAGGGTTTTCTCCATTCAAAACAAGTGGCACTTCCTTGTGTATGTTCTATTTCCTTGTGTATGTTTGATATCTGTTGCTAATTGACAAAAGCCTACAAAAGTCCTAAACCCATCAATTTGCAAGCAAGAATGGGGAGAATTGTTTACTCAAAGCGCAGGCTGAGTCAACTGCTCTTGCTAAATATCTCCCACTCATGGAATAAACCTGATATCTATCGCTGCCTGCACAGAGAAATCACAGCCAAGAAGTGTTTAATCATTTTGGAGCTCGTATTTAGTGAGCTCTGAGTGCTCAGATGACAGAAAAGGATAGACCCTAACAAAGAGAATCCTCCCTGCCTGTGGCCTTGCATTGTATTGCAATATTAGTGGAGGTTCATAGGGGGATTCAAAGTTGTGTGTCACCAAGCAGCTGTTAAAAAAAAGAAATAAAATAAAAATAAAAAAATAACCCCTAGACCCCAGTGTTTGGCATCAGAGAGGAGGAACCTGGGCCACAAACAACTGGGTTAAGAGCGTGCTCTCCAAGCAGTGTTCCTGCCCAATCCCAGCCTCCAGTGAGGGCTGCATGTCAAACCTTGGCTGCTTTGTGCAAAGCCCCAAATCCTGGGGAAAGGGCCCCGTGGGGTCAGAGCCTCAGCTGGGGGTGCTCCCTTGATGTAAGGGGTTAGCAGCAGTGGGCTTTTTGTCCCAAGCCAGCAACAGCAGGAACAGCTTGTTTCTCAAAGGGCTGGGGCTCCCCAGTAGTGCCAGAAGAAGGGTCCTGAAATAAACCTTGGCTGTGCAAAGTCTTTGATTTGACCTTTTCTCCCTTTATTTGGCTGGGAGTGTGTGCTCAGCCTGTTGACTCCTGTCCCTGCCTTCAGCCTGCACAGCTCCAGCACCACCAGCGTGGATGTTTTCCCTCCATCCCAGTGTGTGGCTCAGGGAATTTCCAAAACGTGGCAGTGTGGGACAATAAGGCATTTTGGTTGCCCAAGCTGTTCCTCCAGGGGAGCTCAGGGGTTGGATGGGAAAGCAAACCTCCCATGCCTTCACAAGCCCTGCTCTCCAAGGTTTCAGCCTATGGAGGGAGAGGGTGGTGATGTCTCCTCCCAGTGCCTTTGGAACCAGGTACATACCAAAAACCAGAAATGAAAAGTTACTTTACAATTCCCTTTGCACGGAAGGCTCTTGGAGCAGTGGAATAGAGCTGATTTTGAGGGTGGGGAGGCCCCTGGATCCCTGGAAGTGTCCAAGGCCAGGTTGGATGGGGCTTGGAACAAGCTGGGCTGGTGGAAGGTGTCCCTGCCCATGGCAGGGGGATGAATGAAATGATCTTTCAGGTCCCTTCCAACCCAACCCATTCATTTTGTGAACTCACTGTGACCATGCCTGACTTAAAACTTGCTGATGTGAGGGAAGTTTCACTTGAACTGCGAGGATTTGGAAATGAAGGAGAGGAGGAATTGGGTGTTCCTCATCAGGATACAACCATTGCTTTTGTGAATGGAAGAACTGATGAGACAGATAAGAGATGAGCCAGTGAAGGGCTCTGGAAGACCCTTTAGATGCAGCTTCCCTTCAATATGTGCCTGTAGGTCTGGTTGGAAGTTCCCTGCAAGACCACAGTGAGTTCTGGAGCTGTGCTGGGTTTTCCATGAGGACTCAGAAGCTTCTCCATCCTCCCAACCCAAGAGGAACAGCTTGGGCAGAGAAAGCTTTGGGAGCCAAAGGGATGGAGAGGAGCAGGGAATTTGCAGTCACAGCTCCAACCTTGAGAAGAAGGAGATGGAAAACACCCTCTCCTCCTGAAAAGCAGGAGGCTGTGGGAGAAATGTGCCTTTAATGATGCTCCCGAGGCAGGCTGTGCCAGTGAATCCCCATCAGTATTCTGCTCATCCCTGCTTTCTCAAGGAAAGACAAGAAGGAGCAGCGTAGCCAAAAGGAAGCTATTTTTAGAAGATGGAGGGATGGGGTGGGTTTTTTTTTCCCAAACCATTCTGCTGTTATTTATGTTGTATAGTTCTTGAGTTATTTATTTCAGTGGGAGTTGATGCAGAGTGGGATGGGGTTTAATATGTGGAGGGCTGGTGAAATCCATCCTACAGCTGTCCTTGTTATTCAGGGCTGGCTTTGATAGTCTTTGCAACCTGCAAATTGGATGGCACTTTTTGGGCACTCTCAAGGTGTTGCTGACTCTTGTCCCAGTGCCTCCAGTTTCCAGCACAAAGACCATTCTCCTGTGACCATTCCCACTCTCTCTCTTCCTGCAGTGAATTTTAACCTGCCCCTAAAATGGCCCAATGTGCATTTTTAAAGCGCTAAAGAGGAGCCGATAATTCCAAGTGCGCTCCAAGGTAAAAATAAAAAACGTTAACACTTTGCATCGATCAAGGCTAATTTATGCAAACTGGGCTCTGCTGGCAACTGCAGCAAGGTGGAAACGGTGACATCATCGAGCCTGAGCTCTGCCAACCTGGCTTAGTGGTGCAGTGACAGAGGAGTGATTTAGATATTATGATCTCACTTCATATTTCATACCTAAAGCATGGCCTAACCTGCAATTCAGGGTCACGTGAAGTGCACGTCGTGGAGCTGCTCCAGAACAGATTTTTGACACCAACTTTGCAGCGAGAGGAAATGTTTGAGTGACACACACATTGCATATGCTGTTGCTCTGGAAGGCTGCTGAAAACCCTTTCAGAAGGGAAAACTTACTGTGGAATGTTTTCTATTTTCTCTCTCTGTGTGCGTGTACATAGACACATGCACAGCGAGGGGTGGAAAATCTGGAATGCTGTCTTAAGCTTTCTGCTATGAAACCATCCCAGGAGAAGAAAATCACTTGGATCAAACAAATAGAGCTGCTGGTTTTAAATCCCAAACCCTTGTGTTTCTCACCTCACTCTTATTATTAATTGTAAGAGGAATGCAAGAAGGATGGGGATAACTAGTTTGGCTGAGGGTGTTACCAAGGAATAATATCCAAGATAATTGTCTTGGCTATGAGACATCTGACAAAGGAACAGATGCTGACCAAGAGTCTTCCAGTCAAAACCATGATATTAGATATACTCAGGATAAACCACTCAGGACAAATCCATTCAGGATGTGGGAGTGCTGAGCTGCTGACCTTGGCCCTGCAGCAGGGAGCTGGCACAGCTGAGCCATGGACACATTGCCCTATTTGTGGGGCTTTGGCCAGTCTTGAAGCCCTTTAAAGGACAGGCAGGAGTGGCTGGGGACAAGTTTTCCTCCAGGAATACGGTGGTGGTGGCACCTGCTGTTTAATTCAGTCTAAGATTTGCAGTAATTTGTTCTTGCTGATCTTTAGGATTAGTGTTGCCGCCCCTTTTTGGGGCGAACAAGGACAATGAATAACCCAGAAAGGACGTGGCCAAGCCTTGGTCAGAGCTTTTTCCCCTCCAGGACTGTGATGTTGGTGTGAGGAAGGCAGGCACTGTTGGCCCCCAGCATCCTGGGTTGGAATGCCCATTTTGGGGGTTTTCAGTGTGGCTGAGCTGAGATATTTCATCCTTGGGGAGGGTGGTTTCACTGCTCGAGTTGTTTGCACCCACATTGGAGAATGCTTTGCAATGACATTTTCTAAACCAGTGGAATGACCTTGTCACTGCTATAAACACTTATCAGAGCCAATCAATATGAGTTCAAATGTTTAAAATACAGCAACATGAGAATTGTTCCATTATAGGATTCTGTAAGTTGAATTAGGAGGGCAAAAAGAAGGGAGGGGGGGAAAATCCAGAACTGTAGCATTTTTGGTTTATTTAAATGGCACTTTGGGAGTTTTGTCAGTCCACAATGAATTTCCACTGTTCCTTACAGCTAATAAGAAATTTTAGGGGGTTTTGATCAGTACTAGTTGAAGCCACTAGAAAACATCCTTTGTTCCTATATTGATAGAAACCCAGTATTCTCCTTTCTTCCTGTTTGGCCTCCTCTGCCCTGGATGCAACGGGAGTAAACACAGTGGAAGGATTTGTCTGAGCAGCAAACAAGAACAATTGCAGCAGTGTTTAAATTCACAAGGTTTTGAGGATTGTAATTGGAGTTTATTGGAGGGTGGGGGGAGGAAATGTTTATCCCACTTCATTTTTAGAGGCTCTCTATTCGTGTCCCCCGTGCTTATCACACAGGGACAAACGTTTTCCCATCTCACGGAAATAATTCTGATTCTATTCCAAAAAAAACCAGCCTCAGAAGCCAGGAGAGCCCAGGAATAGGTTTCTCCCTCTAGTGGCAGCAGGACGGGAGGTGCAGAGCTCTTGGACCAGGTAGTTTCATTCTTCTTTTTTGTTTTATTATTTTTTCTTCTTTTTTTTTTTTTTTCAGACAATCACATGAGGTAAAAGAGCTGCTGGGCTTTTTTCAGCTTCAAAGAAATATTCAAATGACACAAAATATCTGCAGCTGCCTCTTGGTTCTCCTTAGTCATTGAAATACTTGCAAAAGCAAGATACTGAGACAAGGGCGTTTCTTTAACCATTTATAAGCCCTTGAGGCTCAAAGCACAATGGGAACAACCTGAGAAACACAAATTCTGGTGGGTTTGGTGTCCTGCTGGGTCCTCTTGGCAGAACCACGGAGCAGACACTGTGCTTGGGAATAACTCCTGGCACCAGCTCAGCATCCCTCCCTGCAACACCTGGCACGGAGAGGGAGGGATGGGGGTACCCAGGGAATTGCCTGGCTGAGTGTTGGCATCCTGCTGGAGGCTGCTGTGCTCTTTGAGGCAGGAAAATGTAACCCCACTTGTGTTCTCATGGATGAAACTACCCTGGAAGTGTCCAAGGCCAGGATGGATGGGGCTTGGAGCAACCTGGGCTGGTGGAAAGTGTCCCTGCTCATGGCAGGGGGTGGCACTGGATGGGCTTTAAAGTTCCTTCCAACCCAAACCATCCTGATCCTATGGAATCTACCTCTTCAGTATTACATCTGCTTTCCATCTCTGTGCTGTTTTAACTGACTGAGAAGAGCAGAAACCCATTAACACCTGGTTTAGGTGGGCAGAAATGTTCATCTGAGGAGGGAGCCTGGCTGAGCTCCTCAGTCCTGGTTGCCTTCTGAGTCTCTGTTGTTGGTGTTTTAGTCCCCATGACTCAGTCACTGCTTCGTGTGAGTCTCTTTGAGTGTAAAGTCTTGCTTTAACAGCGGAGATTGTGTGAAGGAGAGGTTGAAACAGCATGTTAAATCCAGAGAGAGTGTGTCCTTCAAGGTCTGGTGCTGGGAATGCTGCTCAGCAGAGGATGTTGGGCTGTTACCAACAGGGAGCACAGTAAGACACCTCAGCCCAGTGTGGTGGGGACAGTGGGGTGACCTCTGATATGGGGCACCACCTCCCTGGGGCATGGAGAGCACAAAACTCTTTGGGACTCATTTCTCCCATCTTCTGTGAGATGGCTTAACTTTTAGTTACTTTCCAAGTCATAAATCAGTATTTTAGGCTTTTAATGTCATCTCTTCATTGGATAAGACCTTGCCTTGACTCTGGCAGGTCCTTGGGCTGCTTTTCCAGCCTCTTGTTTCCACGCTGTACCTGAAAAACTCTTCTAATTTTATTTTACCTCCCTGTAAAGTTTCTTTTCATTCAGTGCCTTTGCTTTTCTTATCGCTTTTTATGCTCTCAACTTCATTATGCAATTGTTCCAACCCTGCTCTGTATTTGATGTTTTATAACTCGTGTCTGCCTTTTCTTCCACTGTTGATTACTTTTCCATTTTGATGTTCCTTCACACTGGCTCTGTGGGAAAAAATAGAAACCCCAACCTGAAGGTTCCCTGTGCAATTACTGGGAGGTGGCACACGTAACCCTCGGGCACACATTCATTTCTCCTGGAACACTTTTTATTTCCTCTGGCTCCTTTCTCTCCCAGCTTTATCATGTTGCATTTCACCCTGCACTCAGGCTCCCAACTTTGCTAAAATCTAATCTACCTGTTTTCCACCTTCTAGTTGAACATTAAGCCCAGGGAAATCCACCAAGGCTGCAGCCCTGAGTCTCCCCCACGGTCACATCCCACTTGAGTTGCTGTTGTAGGAATTGCTCCCTACAAAACCCATCCTCTCCCCAGCTGCACTCCAGAGGATGGAGATATTTGCAGTTGGAACTCCCTGCTCATTAAAGAAATAATTTTTCCCAACATCCCCAAGTGTTGCTGAGCTCTTGTCCCCCTCTCCAGATTTTAGCCTTTCCCTTGGAGGTGTCTCAGCTGAACATTTAAATTGTGCCTGATTTTGAGCAGATGGGACATTGGGCTGGGTCAGGGACTGCAGTTCTGGCACTTGAGAAGTCTCCTTGAAGAACCAGCCTGGGTTGATAGACACAAAGTCTACGTGTTAATAGAGATGTTAATTAGGAGAGGTCTTGCAACAGACCCCAAAGGAGCCCTGCACTTTGCTAGACCTGTAAAACTCTGCTCTGCAAACTCCCAGTGGCCACTTCCACCAGAAGTGCTGCTTTATGGCCACATAAACCCAATTCCCAATGCAAGTCAAATGCTTTGGGCATTGAAACTCTGTGAATGTTTGTCTTCTCTTCTATATCTTTATCCAGTACTTAAGTTGCATGTAATTAACACCCCTAATACTGACTTTAATTGACCTCATCAATGTCATGGCTTATTAAGTGTTTTATCATGCAATGTTTCCTTTCCCTCTCCACTGAAGGATCACATTTGTTGATCATAAATTCTGAGTACATATATATATTCTGGAAAATAAAACTGAAATGCCAAGTGCTGCTGAAAAACACTTCCAAGCACAGTAAAAAGATGTATCTGGGTGTAGTTAAATTTTTATAAAGTGCAACATGAAAACATGTCTTTACCTTCATTGCTTTTTCTACCTCCCACTTACTGCCTTTTTCCTCAGGAAGGCAGCAGACAAAAATAACAAGGAATATTACTTGTGTTAAATGAAAACAAGTTAAACATCTCTTTATTTATTTGGCATTTAATCTCGCGTGAAAACTTGCAATCTGAACACGTGCTCTCAGTTCAGGCTGGAAAAGTATCCTCACAAATGAGTGTTTGTTTGGAGGGGAGCAAGCTCTGATTGTCAGTGTTGGAACTCACAATAAATATTTCTGTAGTGAATTTGAATTGATTCATCTGTCACTATTTTTCAGTGAAGTGCAAAATCAGATCAGCCCAGATCTCGCTTATTTACACGGTCAGCTTTAATTTATCATTAGCTCTATTGAGTCCTAAAGCTTTTAGTGCAGGGGATACCTCTGCCACTTAATGGAGAATCATTTAGTGGAATATAATTTAAAAGGATTTATCTGGTGTGTCTGCCACGGCTCTAACCTCAGCCCACATGATGAACTTGTTCCAGGAGAAGGATTAGCACTTTGCTGGGGTATTTGTTCACTCATTAGTCCAACACCCAGCTTGGCCAAGCACCCTGTGACCCACACTCAGGGATTTGACACAGCAAAAGGATTCCATTGGGACACTTTGTCAGGGAATTCAGGAGGATTTCAGTCCCAATTATTGCATTGCTTTAATTAGGAGACAAGAGCAAGCAGTTCCAGGCAGGGAGAGGTGGAGAGGCAGGAGTGAGACCAGGGGCTGTCCCTGGGCAAGGGACAAAACAGGTTCTTGAGCAAAGTCTGGCCAGAGACTGGAGACATCACCAGAAGGGTTTTATCTAGAAATGCAGTGAAGGGCCAGGAGGGGAAGAGCTGATTTTTCTCAGGAGTTGCTTTCCTGGGCACTGGAACTGATTCTTGCCCTCCAGAGGGATGGGGACACCAGCCCTCTCAGAGCAGAACCTTAATTAGGGCTGTAAGCTTGCTGTAATTTCTTTTTACACTCACAGAATCTCCAAGGAGCAAGAAATGTGACTTCAGCCTCTCCTCCCATTGCAATGCTACCTGGTTATAGAGTTACCTGCTCTGAAACCAGGACTGTCCATCTCAATGTCCTTCCAGACCAGGGTGGGGGTGACAGGCTGGGTTTGCACTAAAGGGTGAATGTTTCCCCCAAAAACCTGCAGGAGGAGCAGAAAAGGAGCCCAGTGTAGGTCCCAGTAGGTCACTGGTCCTGGGAGGGAGTGAGGACATTGCCAGTGACATTTGGGCTGAGGAGCTGGGACAGTGACCCTTAAGGGGTTTGGTTTGAATCCATACACCTTTAACAACCCAGCACCAGCGTGGGGTTTTTACTTTTAGAGCAAACTGTGGAAATTTTGCTTTAATTGGGCTGAAGGTCAGTTGGCCAAAGCCTGCCTGGGTGTCACTGCTGGGAGGAGGAGGATGTTCTCTGCAGCCCCACTGAGCTCAGTGACAGCAGGGCACGGCCAGGGGGTGACAAGAGGGCTTGGAGCTCTTTTTTAACCTCCTCTAGCTCCTGTTCCTCCTGTTGCTCAAAGAGAAGCCTTAAAACCCCTCCAAAACTGTGTGTGGTAGTTTCAGTGATCTCTTGTGTTTGTGCAATAATCCAAGGCAACATTTAGGAGCTTCAGTTTTGGAAGGGATTCCCAAAGACTTTGAATCTTTCCCGTAGCATAGAAAGTGCTGCAGAGCAGGCCAGCAATCCAAGGGCTGTGATGTTTTCACTGATGCCTGGAATTGAAATGCTGTTTGATTTTTATTTTATTTCTTTTGGCAACTTTTCTTCTCGAGGAGGGAACTTGAGTGCAATCAATTAAAGAAAGGATCTGATTTGCTTTGTAATTGTTTTTCTGTCTGTATGAATGATGTAAGGGCATATTGGAAGAATTTACTTCACTACTCTGTCTTTTCTAAAATAACAGGTTTACTGGTTGATTTATGGGTTGTTTGTTTTGTTTTTGTTGTTCTGTCTGTAGGTGAGAAAAAGGTTAATTTGCTTGAGAAATCATGTCTATGGCAGAGAAGGTCAGCTTGTTCCATCATCTTGTTCTGCCACTGGAGGCTGACCTGGACCTGAGCACGGGGGTTTAAGGGAAGAATTGGGCATCCTGCTTCCCTGCATGCTTTTCCCAGCATTTCCCTCCCGTGTTTTTGTAGTTTCTCATAAAAGGCAGGAGGGTGTGACTCCCAGCAATGAGTTCTGCTCCCTCCAAAGTCGTATTTTGGATGTCCTGCTTCAAAAGCTCCAAACTTTGCCGTGGCTGTGTCAGCTGTGACTGACCAAAAGGCGAAATCCCAGCAAGTCTGTTTGTGAGTTGTGCTAAAAGCAGTGAAGAGCTGGGCAAAAATAATCATTGGGGAAGACAGGGAATGTTGAATTTGTCCAAGAGCTGTCCCTGAGCATGAGAACAGAGTGGCCATGTGGCTCCTGGGAATATCCCACTGCTCTCCCCTGGCTCCTTCACTGCACCATTTCTGTGACTTGCAGGATGTGGACCACAAATGATGAAGGACCATGGCATTGCTGCAGCTTAAACCTTTTGCAGTGCCATAAAAACTAGTTAAAATGAAGGATTTTCATATTTTATTGGGTTTTTTTTTTAAATAGAACAAATTTAACATTAATATACCACACCTGGGGGTCTGATCCCCACTTAGTGCATTTGCCTTTGGAATTTAAGTACAAGAGATGCAGTGGGGACTGGAAACAAAACAGGCATTTCCCTCCCCTTCCTTGTATTAGAAAAGTCTGTAAAATGTGGTTGGAGTTTGTCAGTGTGGGAAGAAATGTAGGACTTCAGGAGCCTTCAGCCTTTTCAGGTCTAACAGCCCCTGCAGTAAAAGGCACCTTTACAGGATTTTACATAATTTATTGGTTTTGATGAAAAATATCATCCAAATGACCCCCGAGGCACCAAATCCATGGCCTTTGATAAGAGATGGGATTTGGTCAGTCCTGTTCTGGACATTTATTTGTGCTGATCCACAGAGAGAAGGAATGGCAGGAAGAGCTGGTTATCCAATAACTTGTGAACTAGAGGGGTATCAAACCCTTGGATGTGCTTTAGGATCCCTGTACATCCCTACAAAGCTCTGCTGGGCTCCTCACCAATTACAAGTCAAAACACTTGATATTTCTTTGTTTTTTGAGTTTTGATTTTTGAAAACAATTATTCTTCTGTTAGAGGGTTTTCAGAATGAATGAGGAATTTAAAAATACCTGTATTTGTGCACCCATTTTAAATTTCAGGAATGCACAGCACCCAAAGGTTCCTGTCACAGCCCTGAAGCACCTGCAGAACTTTTTGCCTTCCCCTCTCTGGGCAGGTCGTGCCTCAAAAGCCCTGTTTAACCCCAAAAAACACATGCAGAAATCCCCCCCCAACGGGTGACAATGAACCCCCCCTGCCCTTGAGCCTTCACAGGAAGGATGTACGAGCTGGACTTTTACTCTTCAAGTCCCTCTGATGGAGTTTCTTGCCAGTGGAGCCTGCAGAGATCAATATTCAATAGAGCTGCAGACACAGGTCCTTGGCACACGTGTAAGATGCCCTTTGGTGGAGCAGCCTGGCCAAGGAGCCCCCAAAAACAACCCCCCAGCTCCCTGCTTGCCCCAGCCCAGCCTTGGTTCAAACCCCAGCTCAGAGTGGAGAGCTTTGCATTTCTGAGCCAGAAAGTTCCACCTCCTATGTGATTAATTTTTTTTAATGTGAAATATTTAGGGAAGGACAGAGGTTTTTCCTCTATATTTTGCAGAGGTTTTTTCATTGCTGGCATTTATTAGGAATTCATATTTTGTTTTCTATTCGTTGGAGGGAAAAGCCAAATAAAGTGCTACATGTAGATGTTTTTACTTTGTTGATTGAGACAGCCTGTGGATAACCAGAGTGCAAGGTCAGCTGGGGCCAAGATATTGAGCTGTTAATTGGTATCTTCCAAAAAAATATCAAAAGACTGAATATTCCCATTCAATAAACTACAACAATGCCAAATCTTTGGGAGTAGAATTCTCTCAACCCCCAAAATGATCTTTATTTTGCCTCTATGTTGGTTACAAATACCTTTCATATTAAACTTCAGGGGAAAACTTGAGTTTGGTTATGAAAATTAAGGTTAAAGGGCTGTGTATGGGAATTTTTATCCATGTTGCTGTATCTGGTTGTGTTTAACATTGCTTTGGACTGGACAGGCAGTTTGGAGGGATCTGAGGGCTGCCAGTGCTGAGAGTTGGGGGTTTTACAGTTCAGAAGAATCTTTATCCAACTGTTTATCGTGTGTGAGGAATAATTGCCAGGGAACAAACCTGCTGACAGCTCTTTTAACCCATCCCCACAGCACACACTTGGAGTGCCGTGAAAGCCTCAACATAAACCAGGGATTTGTTTCCTTCTGTGTGAATTTCCTGGTTTGAGATGTCAGGCAGGCAGAAATAATTATTATTGGGAGAAGATGGGAATTCTTCCCTCTGAGATCCCCATGCATTCACTCATTCCTTCACCAGGAGAACAATTAATGCCAGCTCAGTGATGGCTGCAGGACTGGATTTCCTCTTTGCAGGGGGATGTGCAGCCCCAGTTTTCCCCCCAGTTCCTCTGGCAGGGATGCTGCAGGCACTGTGTGAGTGGCACTGGGGAGCAGAAATCACTGCAAGGAAGAGCAGTTGTGATTTTAACAGTGCCATTGATTGCCCCAGGTCTGGGCAGGCAGAGGGGACAGGGTTGGGCTTTCAGGGCTGAGAAAAAGGATGAGGCAATATTTCCTGCGAGATGAAGCCAACGTGAAACAGGGAAGCTGAAGGATCTTAAGAGCAAAAGTGCTCTTAAAATGACAATCAGGCTGGAGTTGCTCTGTGTAGTGTCCTCAGCAAGGCTTTTGTCCTGAGCCTGTGGTTATGAGAGGGTCAGTCCCTCAGCATTCACTTTTACCAGTTTTGGAGTGATTTACAGCATCTTCCAACCCCATCCCAGGGGCAGGGGGATTAAAGAAGATTAAAGATTAAAGCTCTGAGCCTTCTGCACTGCTGAAGATGCAGAGGTGACAAGCACAGTGGCTTGCTTGGGACAGCACTAAATGTGCCCAAAATCATGTGGATAAATTCAGAATCTTAATATCAGAGGTGCTGGTGGAGAGCAGGAGCTGAAGCCTTTCACATCACTGAAAATGTTACTTTTAATGCATTACCCCTTCAGTCTTGAAAGGAGAGGAACCCAACAGTAGCTAATAATTAAGTGATTAACTGTAATAATATGCTGCACATCTTGAAGGGAGCAGTGTAAGTGCAGATGAATCAGGAGTGGATTTATACATTAATACATCCACAAAAGTATTTTGATTGAATTCAAAGGGAACCAGCCCAGGGAAGGGCCATAACACCCTGATGTTTGCATTACTCTTGCACAAGAAAACATCCCGAGTTTGCCTGTAACCTTAAATTTATGAATGGAATATGTGTCATTAATTTGTGTGTGCACACCCTGATGTTTGCATTACTCTTGCACAAGAAAACATCCCGAGTTTGCCTGTAACCTTAAATTTATGAATGGAATATGTGTCATTAATTTGTGTGTGCACTGCCTTTCCCATGGTGCTGCAGAGTGTGAGTCCAGGCAGGAATTGCTGCTGGTCCCCAAGTGCTGCTGGAGCAGAAAGAGCCTTTGATCCCAGAGAGCTGGTGGTGAGATCTTGGACTTGCAGCATTCCCATTGCTGAATATGTAATTTAGGTCACTGAACTATGTTTTGGGGGAAGATGCTTATCTATCCCACTTCATGCTGATGTCATGTGCTGGGAAATCAGATGCTGGAGTGCAAAAATACATGAGAGGCCAGGCTTAAAATGGCATGAAATATCAATGTCCCTGGGAGTGACTGCAGTTCAGAAGGTGGGTTTGGGGTGAGGGTCACACCCTTGCCTTTGTACTCGGTTGTCCTGCTCTATCCAAATTCAAAAATCAAAATAAATTCAAAAATCCCCAAATAAACAAATCTGATTTATCTTTGGGGTTTATGGACAGAAGGTGAGCAGAAGATCGGAGGAAATGTTGTCTCCTGCTTGTTCCTGTGCTGTAACACCTCTGTTTGAGGAGCTGAGAGGGTGTTCAATTCAGGTGTTTCCCTGTATCTCCAGTAGAGATATTCACTACCAGCAAAAAAAGGTCATTCAGCCCAAAATATCCCTCCTAAAGAGAATGAGGGATTTAAAAGAAGGGTGAAAACTTTATTTTAGAATTAGTCAAATCATGTCATCGTCCCACAGAGTCCTGAGCTCCTCTCCAAGCTTTGCTGTGTCTCTGGGTCGGCTGCAAAGAAACTGGAGGTTCTTGGACCTGCTGGAAAACTCAGCCAGGATTTAGGTAGTTTTTATAATTATTTTTCCCCTTTTTCCTCTTTGGAATCTGTTAAATTTTCACTTAGGGGAGATTGTCAACAGGGAGCAGACTCGCAGCAAGACGGGGAAGGGCTTGTCTTAGCTGTAAAAGTACTCAGAAGTTCAACTGATAATAGCAATGCAAATTTAAATAAGGAATAAACCCCCCCAAAGCTCAGCCTTAAGTAACAAAAGGAAAATCTGCCCCGAGATAATTCATCAGACACTTCTTGGCAAAACAAGTGAGAGAAAAAGACATTTTTTCTTTCTCCTAAATCTCTCATGATACAAGGAGAAAAAAAAAGGCAGTTTTTTTCTCTTCCCTCTCCAAAATTCCAGCAAATAACCATCAGTGCTGCAGCCGTGGGAATTATCAGCTATTTTTTCAGACAGTATTTAAAAATCCCGAATTTACAGCAGCAGCCACTGCCAAGATAGGAATCTGGAGTTTACAGATCGATCTCCTGTGGCTGCTGAGATCTGGAGTATCAGACCCACTCAATTCTGTATTTTTCTGTATCAGATTCCAGCCTGCCTGGTCCCTGTAAAGGTAACAACTCTCTAACACTGTGCCTATTAATTTGAGATAATTAATAACTCACCTTCCCAGAGAAACCTGGAGATTGGAGCAATTCAGGAGCAGGATTTTCCTCCCTTGTTCTCTTCCCCCCATTCCTCAGAGATGGAATATTTACATCAATAATATCTCTATAACCATAAGCTTTAAATACAAATGCACATGTTTTTATTAATACTCAAATGTACCTATTTGTGCTTCCTAATGGCGAATTAATTTGGGGAAACTCCCAAAGCTAATGATGACTATTGCATTAAACTCACACTAAATCAGAGAGATCAGCCTGGAATTTGCTGTGAGTTGGTAATTGCCGAGGTTATCAAGTAGAATTTGTCGTTTAGAACAACTCTTCTCTTACTAAAACTTCCAGGATTTACAGATGAGTTGATCCAGATCACCTTTGCCTGGCAGTTAATTATTAGCTCCTGCACTCCCAGCTTTCACTTGGAAATTACCTCCTTGCTCCTTCACTCTTGCTTTTAAAACCAGCTAAAGATTATGGAATATATTTGCCACGAGGCTGCTGAATTTATCTCGGGCACTGGTGACTCCAACTCTCTTCTGTCGCTCTGAATTCCTCTCTCCAGAGCTGATTAAAGTGATAATTCTTTCGCAGTTTGGGGCATAAACACTGCTGGTGATTTCCCTAATGGGCAAAAAGGCACAAATAACCACAGGTCTCAAATAAATTCACGGGCTTTCCCCTGTTTTCAGCAGTTTTGAAGTAAAAAATCGTGCCCAAAAATCATCAGTGACCGTCAGGGAGATGTTTCTAAACTGAATATTTTCTGTTCAGCACTGCAGCTCTGCTCCTAAATTCAATATCCAGAGATTTTCTGTTCAGCACTGCAGCTCTGCTCCTAAATTGAATATCCAGAGATTTTCTGTTCAGCACTGCAGCCCTATTTCTAAGTTGAATATCCAGAGATTTTCTGTTCAGCACTGCAGCCCTATTTCTAAGTTGAATATCCAGAGATTTTCTGTTCAGCACTGCAGCCCTATTTCTAAGCTGAATTTCTGTTACCTTGCAAAGAAAAGGTATTTTGCAAAGCCTTATCTCTGCATCATTTTTGGTGATTTTGCCTGGATTATAGTAACTTTTTGTGTTGCTGGTAGTTAGTTGCTTTAGCGAGTAAGATAAATTGAGACATAATTCAAAGTGACAGGACAGGAGTAACCAATCCACGGGGCACAAATGAGTCCCTGTTAACATGTCACGTATTACATCCTTTATTAAAACCAGCCCCTGCTCCGTGCTGGCAAACAGCATTTCCAGCCATCCCCTGCCCAGCTCGGTGATGGATTGTCTTCAAGCTTAATAGGAGGTGGAGGAAAATATTCTCAACGTTTAATTTTTTCTTCATATTGTCTTTGCGGTGATTTTCATTCAAACAACCTTTTTAATCACAGCTCCTGGTTTGAATGGGGGTTCCAGAGCTGGGAGGGATTTCAGGAGCATCTTCTGCCCAATCCATTAATTTGAGGCCATACCTGGGCAGCTGATCTCCCTGTCTGGCTCTGCAACTTCCCTCCATCCCTCCCACTATCCTAAATTTTTGTGCAGCTTCCCTTGTACCCAGGGCAGTAACTTTTCCCAGTATAATTATCCTTTTATAGTATTTATTCCTTTTCTATTGCTTAGCATTTGAATTTTCACTTTTATTTTAAAACCTGAGCCGTGTGTAAATCCCCAACTGCTGGATAAAGAATTGGGAATTCTCAGCTCTACCCTCTGTGCCCGACTCTGTTTCCTTTGCTGCTGGAAAATCCCGACTCTTCCTTGCGGTGTCGGTGCAACAGATGTTTGAGACCCTCCTGGAGGCCTTTGCTGCAGTGAGCAGAGATGCTGCTGCTGGGGGAGGCAGGACTGAGGGATCCAGGGCTTCTCCAAGCCTCAGGATGGATTTGGGGTCTCGGATTTGGGGTCTCAAATTTGCACCCAGAGGCTCAGCCTTGGGTTAGAGCTGCTCCCATAAAGCAGGGGATGTGCTGTCATTTATTCAGGATGCTCCTCGTGCATCACAAAAGCTTCTATCAGAAAAAAAAACAGGGCATAATCTTTAGAAATATAAAAATAAAAAACCCCTGAGTGTGGGGAAGAGGATGGGAGGATAAGCAGGGCTGGATGCCACGGGAATGCCACCCTGGGGTCTGTCCCTGGCACTTCTCCATCCCGTGGCACTGGAAAAATGCCCCGTTCCCTGGGTGAGAAAGGTGCTGGTGTGTTTATCACCCAGCCAAGGAACAAACGGAGCCATTACAAAGGTGTATAATTCAGCAATTACAGTTATTTGTTTTTTCTGACACCCCCCGCAAACAGTTATCGCTTCAGTCAAACATAATCAAATTACCTTCTTTTCCTCCTTTTTCCTGGTACTGGATATTAACAGGGCAAATAAAAGGGAAAATAGTGCAGTCCCTTGTAATAAAGAAAACAGCAGCAAACTATTAATGCTCTTTGAAAAGAGGAGTTTTAACAAAGTAAGCAAGAATCATTTTCTTTGGTTGAGTGTTGATTCCCCAGTGTGCTCTCAGTAAGTAATTAGAATGGCCCAGTGAATGTCAGCATCAGCTTGTTTATTCTCATTATTTTATCATTTTAAAAACCCTCTAGGTGATGAGACATGCAGTATAGAACATAATTACCATTATTAGCATACTAATTGGACACAAAAATAGGCCAACTACAAGGTAGCCAACTGAATAATTTCACATTAATCAAACACCATAGTGAATAAGCCCATTGTTAAATTGACAGCTACAATAATTGGCAATATTTCGCTGCGCAATGTAAGAAATTCCTTGTAATGTCTCTGCCACGTTATATAATTTAGTAATTTCCCACATTTCCAGCCTTAACTTTGTACACCCAGTTCAAGTTCAAGAAAACATCGTGATAAGATTATTAGGCTATTATCAAGTGGACAAAGTATATAAAGAGCTGCTTGTCAGCATTCAGCAGCAGATTTGCTCGATAAGGAAACAAAAAGGCTCCCAATTCAGTTACTTGTTGCTCCAGCATTGAATATGCATTAAGGTTCTTGATGAGATTTTTTTAACTGTATATTAAAATCCAACTTGCCTCTTGGAGAAACGGAGAGAACTGTAACAAAATTCAAAAAAGCAAGTGCTAAAATAAAATAAAATAAAATAGAACCCAGTGGGAACTGTGACTTGGATCCTCCAGGATAATTTTCTGGTCGGGAAGTGGCTGGAATTGCCGTCCCCGACTCGTTCAAGGGCGAGCTGGGAAGTTGTGAAGCCACCAGCAGAAGTGAGGATTCCTGAAAGGCTCAACGGGGAGCAGGCAGGGAGGGAAAGCTGGCCCTGGCTGTGCTTCCCTTTGGAAACCTGGGGGGAAACGAGGCAGGAAAGGCGAGGGCAAAGAGGGATGGGGAAGGTGGGAGAAGGGAGAATGAGCGTTGTGTCCGAGGAAGGGAGAGCGATAAGGAGAGCAGAACCAGATGGTGAAACTGGAGCAGCAGAGCTCAGAGAGGACGAGAGGAAAGGAAAACAGTGGGCAAGAAAGCAAATAGTCATCGAGAAGAGGGAGGAAGAGAAGGTAAGGTGAGAGTCGGGGAAGGCAGGGCAGATTTGGAAGAGCATGAAACAATATTCTTCTTTGAAGGATTCAAAGGCGAGGGGGAACGGGCATCGCGCTGAAAGAAGCGTTTCCTTCCCACTCCCCGGGCTCTGGGAGACGTGGAGGCTGCGAGGGAAGGCGGGGAGGACTCACTGGAGCTTCTGTTTCTTTCAATTAGGGAAATATTTGGGAGAAACTCTTCTAAAAATGGTGTTTCTCGATGGTTCCCGTGGGCACATGGAAATAGGGCAGCTTGGGAACCCCCAGGTATTTCGGGGCTGGTTTCTGGTCCTAAGTGCCTTGATCAAAGTCAAAACCAAGTGGTTAAACTTGATGGCATATAATTTTAAAGGAATTCATAGGAGAGTCAGAAAAAGAAAGGAAATACTGGCAAAGCTGGTACAAAGTGCCCGTTCTCACAGAACCAGGTCTGGCCCTTCTGGCAGCACTTGGGGAAGGGAGATTGTGCTGAGCACGGGGTGGCCACTGCCTGAAATATTGTTATTTCAGTGAAAAAGGTGAATTAGTTTAATTTCAGTCGCCAAAGAGGAGATTTTTGCCAATGGGTGTTCTGGTAGGGGTGGCTCTTGAGGATCTGCTGGTTTAATTAAAGGTAGAAGCAGCTTCCTGGAAGAAGTGACCTCTAAGTTTGGGCTGAAATTCGGCTGCCGGGCTTGAATTGAGCTGTAGGGGAAAAGCACTGCTTTACAAGCAAGAAGAACACATTTTTTCCAGCTGCTCTTTGCTTATTAATCTGATAATGGGTAATTCTCTGCTAATGGTTGGGGATGCCTGTTAATATATCACAGTCCCAGGGTATTGATTACCTGTTTTATTTCCCCTTGGATGGAGAGTCTGTTCGGGAGCAAAGTCATGGCAGAAAAATAGGTAAGATTGTACTTCAAATATCTCTTGGTGCAGAAAAGAGCCACCATGGGACATATCAGAGGGAACTAAAATCAGCTAAAATCTGCAGGGTGGGCTCAGACTCTCTTAAGCACAGCTTTGATTGACTCACTGAACTCAAGAAATACATCCCTGGGCACATATTGCTGGGAAGTCTCCCCTTTAGCCACCTCTGTACCTATAAATGACCACAACCCCTGGTTCAGGGGGTCCTGAGAGTTCTCCTGAAAAGTGGTACAATCCCCCTTTTAGAGAGGAAAACTTCCAGCAGGAAGAGGGAAGTGTCCCGTGCCAGGTTTGCAGCAGAGTTCAGGATAACAGCCAAGGCCATATTTTTTGCTAATCCATTAGGATGCCTCCGAAATGTGCCAGCTCCGGAGCTGGGGATGAAGAAAAACTGAAAATATCCTTGACAAGATGTCTCTCTTAACACATGAAGAGGCTGTCCAAGCTGCAAAAAAAATCCTCAGCAGTTCCTCTCCTTCTGTCACAGAGTCTGTGCCTCGGTGGTGGAAGTTGCAGAGATGCTGCACGTCAGGTGATGCGTGAGAACAGCTCGGGGACATGCAGGGTCTCACCTGCCCCTGGCTGTGCCAGACACGGGGCACTGCAAGCTCCCAAAAACACCCTGAATGCACCAGTGAGGTCTAGACAAGGGGTTTGCCATGGGCACACACGGCTTTTGTGTTTGGTATCTGTACCTCTTACCGAGACAGCACAAATCTGATGTTTTCCCATCCCCTAAATACATCTGGGTGATGAATGAAAACAATCCCCCAGCTCCTACCCCCAAAAACCCCCAGACCAAACCCCCCAGCTGACAGCAACAGGAAAGATGGGTATTAAGCACATTCAGGCACAATAAACACGGAAGAAAAGCACTGCAAAGAATAGTTGTTGAATACATTTGAATAACAAATGCATTTGAGGAAATCCCAGTCTGCTTGGGGACAGAGGGAAGGAAAATAAATTCATCACATTACTCATTGGAAATTATTTGTTCAGCTCCGCTCCTTAATGTGTCAGCGAAAGATGATTTCTACGAGGGAAGATTTTCTTTTCTCGCTCAAAATGACTCCCAAAGAAATGAATATTCCAGCCACCAAGTGAGGTTAATATATGAGTTGCAGAGCCATTTACTCAGCACTGCAGTTCCCTGCAGAGTAATGGCACTGAGGTGCATTCTGGGACTGCCAGGGGTGAAACCACAGGAGCTGCTCGTGAATAATTTAGCGAGGTGTGAAAGCTTATTCCAGCAGCAGCAGCACAGCAGCAATGCCTTGCACCGGGGCTGTGTTTGCCCAAAGCCGGCCAAGGATCTGCAATCCCATTTTTCAGTTGGGAGAAGTTGGGATTAGAGAGGAGGAAACCCCTTTGCAAAGGGAGCAGAGGCTGTGGCAGGGCTGGGATAAAGGTTCAGGTATTTAAGAGAGGCACCTGTGGGGTCTGAGTTGTGTGGGTGATCATGTTTCTGTTCAGAGCTGTTTATGTTTAGTGAAAGATGAGAATGATCTAAAGAAAAATATTTTTCTCTTTTCTTTTTTGTCCTAAAATGAGAATTAAATGAAATATTCCATTCCCAGGATAAATTAAATTTAAATATATTGCTATTTTCTGTGTACTGGTTACTCAAGTGGCAGAAGAGGTTCACACGCAATTCTTGGGATGGTAAAACAGGTTCACATCCAGTCCTTGGGGTTGCAGGAGGCTCCACCTCCATCCCACAGGGATTATTTCCATGAGGCTGAAGGGGCAGAGAGACCCTCATCCTCCCTGGGTTATTTACACATGTGTGTAGCTGGGAACTTTTTTTGTGTGTGGAGAGTCTTAACAGCTCATCAATCTTATTCTTCCCTGAATGTAGATTGGTCTTTAATGAGATCAATGCATAGAGCTGGTACTTTGCTGGCCAAAGTTGTAAATGTGCTGTTCCATTTCCTATTTCCCCTGTAGCACAGGGATTTCAGCGTGTTCCTGCTAATGTGGTTTGCATTCTATTGCTCTCCTACAAAATTTATGGGCAGAGAGAAACTGCAAGAACCAGCATGGGCAGACAGAGCTAGGCTGTATTCTCTGTGCTGCACTCAGGGGTTTTGAAAATATGGGGGTTTGGAATAGTTGAAGGAGAGGGAAAACAGAGCAAAGAGGGAACTGGGCAAGGATGGCACATGAATTGCATTGAAACAAAACTTTGGGGTTTGGGATGTGTCAGAGACAGACAAAATGTGGCTCAGAACAGCTTTAATAAAGTGATTTTTAACAGTGGGATGCAAAGGAAGTGCCTTGAGTCAGCCTGGACAAGGGCAGGGGGAGAGAGGAGAGTGCTGGGCAGGGCAGTGAGTGGAAGGGCACTGGAGAGTGACAATCAGAGCTCTGGATTAGGTGCTGCCTGTGAAACAGGGCTGGCAAGGCTGGCTGAAATGATGCTGAACTCGGGGAAATGATGCCTGGAGCTCCAGAGGAGATGCAGAGTGGCCACTCAGGGACCCTGCAAAGACACTGGTGGCAGACGTGGCATCGCTCTCCCCTGGCATTGTGTGCCCATTGAACCTCAAAGGTGGGAGGGAGGACCCTCTCTTTGGAAGGAGGGAGATGCTCAACCACATCAAAACTGACTTTGACATCCTCCTTACACCAGGACCGAACTGTGGGTGGTGACAGCACAGACAAGAAAGAGAAACAGCTTGGGAGTTTTTGGGGAGGTGGCCCAAATTCTGCTCTCTTTTGCTGTGATGCAAATAGGGAATAATTTCACTTGGATCACTGGTTTCCTCAGAGTTCATGTTAAGATTAGGTGATTCTAATATTTAATATTTACCCTTCTTGCTCTGGACAATGTGGGTTTCAGTGTCCTTCTCCCATGTCAGACATCTTTTCCATCTTCTGCTCTTTACCCAAATTTCCTCTGCAAAGAGCAGTTTTTTTCTCTCCTTAAATCCAGGATTTAAGTGCCCATCCTCCCTCTAACTCTGCACACTTCTTTTTTCAAGTCTGTCTTTCCATCCTTTAAGTACCACTGAGTTGCCAGATAACACAGTTATTGTTCATATTACTAGAAGATTGTAATGGATTTATATAAAACTCAGACAGTGCCATTGTTCTTGAAGTCCATTTTATTGTAATGAAGTTCCACTCTTAATATTCCATGATCTTCAATGTCCTTTACAAGTAACTTTTTATAAATTAATCTATAATAATCTAATTCAAGTCAGTTAAAGTGGATAACTATACTCCAATTATGATATTGGGAAGAGTTTTTACATAATGAGGGCTTTTATATAGATGGTTAACGCTAATACTGTAGTTTACAACATACTGTATGAATCACTAATTAAATGCCTAAGTAGCAATAATGGAAGTGGAACTATCAATACAGAGACGATATCAATGATGTAAGGCATTAATAAAACTTTATGGTCCCATTTAATCTTTTTTTATAGGTACTCCATTATGTCAGGGAAAAGAAAAGGCAGAAAAACAAGAAAGTGAGAAAGAGTGGAACTTAAAGGGACCAGGAAGCAGAAAGTAAAATGTCCTTTCTCTCGTATCCTGCCCAAAAATGGGCTGGATTGAAAAGAGAGGAGAAAACTGCCCAGGAGAAAGAAATTGATCTCATTTCTGAAAATATGGCTGTTCATTGGAGCTGGATGGTTAAAATGCCACTTAACTAACCAAAATTCTATGCCTTAAATGAAGGGCAGCTCAAATAATATCTTCAAAGAGCACACAACAACCCAACTGTGCTCCTGCCATTGGCCAGCAGAGAGGATAGGAGGGTAAATACACAAACATTGATACTGGAAGGAGAAACTATTAACAAAGGTATTTTATTCTGAAGCCAAAGCCTGGGCCTGGCTCTCGGTGCTGCCCAAGGAGCTCCCGGCTCCCCTGACAGGACATCTCCTCTGTGTTCCTTGGCCCCCAGCCAGTGTCCCCTGCAGGAAAGCAAGCTGCCCATTTGCATATCAAAGCAGAGGAATAAGCCAACCCCAGTAGACCTCGAAAGGGAAGTGAGAGGATATGGGAATTTTTAGTTTTAACAACTCTCAATAAGGAAAAAAAAAGAAAAAAAAAAGAAAAGAAAGACCACCTCCATTCCTTTCAACAGCCCCTTCAAATGCCTTTGCAACACATTTGAGCAGAAATAACTATTTAACCCCTCAAATCCCCCCTTGGGTTGTTTCAGCCCAGGCTGTGTTTTAACAAATAAATGGAAGAGATGTTTTTTTCCCTGCAATCAGCCCTGTGGAAATGATTGCCCTGAGAGCTCCTACACACCTGGACACGTATTAAAGTGTGCAGTGCTCAGGCTGGTGTTCCGTGCCGGTGCTGGTGAGATGACATGTTTATTTAGCACAGGATTTCCAGCCTGGTGCCTTTCTGTGCCTCCTGGGAGGTGTTTGACATCACCTGCCTGGGATGTCACCGCTGAGCTTTGGCTCTGGGCTCCACCTCTCCTGCCTGTCCCTCCCTGGCCAAACCAGAGCTGACAACCTGCCCCACAGCTTCTCATGAAATAAATCTCTCCGTATTATTTGAGACCCAGGCCTTCAGCCTGAGTAGATGGAGGGGCTGTGAGACTTCCTTGCCGATATCAGCGCAGATTAGATCCGAGAAATCACGTGTGTGTGATAAGAAATTCAAGACTCCCCTTGCCCGTCAAAGCAAAGGCAGCTGTTGGCAACTCTGGCCCGAGCGTGGGGAGCGAGGACATCAATAATCCTGCAAATCTGCAAGTGAAACCAAAGCTGTGGGCAGCCCCCCTCTCTCCTGTGTGCTGCTCTCCCAAACGCCTTGGAAGGACTGCCCGAGCTTAACCATTGCATTTCTGGTGGGTTTAGGTAGTGGATGTGTTTGGTTGGACACCAATTTAGCTGAAAGGCAGGAGAAAATACGTCTCTGACTCTTTGAACAGCCTAACAAATCCTGGGCTTGTCATTTTTGATACAGTCAGACTTAAACAGTAATTAAAAAGTGCCTAAAACAGGATGTGGGGCTTCCTGTAAGTACAGCCTTGCCCTTCACCAGGGTGATCACTTGAGCAGAGCTCTTCCATGGTCATGGTTTTCCCTCATGGGGTGGTTTGGGGTGGGAGGGACCTTAAAGATCATCCAGTCCTGGTTTATCAGCAGTTCCTGTAGAGCTGCCATTCCCTGCTGGCTGCCAGCAGCAATCAACTATGGAATAAACCTCTTATTAGGGGAAAAAGCCACCATTTGGGTGCTTTGGGGTTGACCCCAAGTTTTTCTAGACTTTCACAGGAGGCTGTGATTGTCCTTCTTGGCTTGGAGTTCAAGGAAAGAACTTCTGCCACGAAGCTCCAAGTCCCTCAATATTTTTAGCGTGTTGGTAGCTCTTATTTTTCTCCACAGGACTCTTGGTAGATCATAACGAAAAGAAGATGGAAAGATGGATGAAGGTTTCCTCATTGGAATGGGTTTAGCCATCCAGTGTCCTTGTCCCTCGTGAGAGCTGTAACGGTGCCATAAACCCCGGACCTCGCTGCAGCTTGTGTCAGAAATCCAGAAATGGCACTAATGGGCTATAAAAATAATCAATGAGAGGCATCAGGGCTGGGCTGTGTCAGCAGGAAGGGCTGGAGAGGAGGAGCTGGGCAGAGGGTCCGTGGTGGGACCCAACCCCACGTTCTTCTGGGTGAATTTGTGTAAATAAATGTGCAGCCACCCCGAAGATAACAGGCTCATAGCTGAGCAAACTGAGGCTGAGGTCTCACTTTTATCTATAATTTTCTTACATTAATTTATTTTTTAGTATTTTGCGGGGTCTCTCATTCTTCTTCCAGCATGGGAAGGTCTGCAGGCTTTATAGAGGGTGAAAAGCTGCTGTAGGAACCGAGTTCAAGTGCATCAGAAACTTCTGTGCTTGTTTTAAAGGGTGCTTGGAGAAATATTGAGGCTTTAATGCTGCTTGTTCTGCTGCATCCCTGCTCCCTTTGAACACACCTACACACTCAGTGTCACCTCCAGCTGGTTTATCATGCAATAAGATGTCAAGTTGAATTTTATTTATGGGCTTAATATTCAAGTTTTTCACAAGTTATTTTTCCCATATGGGCCTTTAGAAATATGTTAAAAAAACCATCATGCACTGCTGTTAGGAGCAATGCATTAATAAGTAGATGAGCCTCCTGCTGATGGGCAAAAATCTGCTTTTAGCATCACGTGAAGGCACTTGGTCCAAAATGAGCCGTGAACCGAAGAGTTTATGGGTTATGGATGAGTGGAGCGTTGTCAGAGTTTGTGCACTAGCAAGTGCAATGCTCCCTCCTGTTTCAAAATGAAAACACCCTCTTAAATGTGCATTGTTGAGTCTCTTTGCCCTTGTTTGTTGGTGTTCCAGCTCGATTTGTCTCTCCAGAGCGATCCTGAGCTCTTTGGGAGCCTTGCTCGGCTTGGGCAGAGCCAGGGAGGTGTCTCTGGGGTCAAAAGGAGGAGCCTTCTGGACTCTGAGCACTCCAACAAGGGTGAATAAATGAAGTTTGCCTGATCCTGTATTATTTTTAGATAATTCATCAAGAAGCCAACCTGGCAGGAGCACCTGAAGCGATGACACAGATCAGTGCCCTGCCCTGGTCCCTTCCCCTGCTTGGTTCAGCTCTGTCCTCCAAGGGTGGCTCTTCATCTTCTCACCTCTCGTGTAGGAAACGCCACTTTGGGAGCCCTTTTGGCCCTTCCTAAATGAAACCTGCTGTGAGCTTGAGCCTGGGATTGACGGGGCAAGGGGACCAGCTGGGATGTTCCTCTAAAGCTCAGGGTTGCTGCTTTTGCATAATCTGCAGAAATATGTTGTGAGGAGGAGCGATCCAGCTGGCTCGCTGCCACCTCCCCTCCACAGCAGCTGCACAGGGGAAGGGTTGTCCCTGACACCCACATGTCAACCTTGGATAGGGGGAAAAAGAGACACAGAGAGGTGTGTTTTAGGAAGTCACAGTTTTTCCTGCGAGGTGGCTGCTGAAATGGAATGGGAACTGCAGGTCTGGGTGCTGCAGAGCCAGAGGGATGGATGGAGATTGGCTGGGAGCAAGGGTTGCCCACACCTTGGGTGCCAAGGGCTTGGCATGTGCCCACCACGGGCTGCTTAGTGCCCAGGGTAAGCCCTGCTGTCTGCCACGAGCCCTGTGTGGAGCATTGGGCTTGTTTGCAATCTGCTTTTTGAGCTCATAAACACTTTGGGGCTGACATTCCCCCAGAAGGAAATGAGGGCTGCGTTAACTCTCGGCAAAGGGCTCTTTAAAGGAGATTATTTTGGGGAAAAAGGGTGGAGAGAGCAGGCTGGTGGCTGAGGAAAGGGCCAGATCTGGGCTGTGGTTACTCCACATTCTGGTTTCCAGAAGCACAGCTGCATTGGACTCAGTGGGGATTTATGGACAACACAGGAGCAGAGGATGACAACAGTTTTGAGTGACTGATGGATTGATGTTGCTCCTCTGCTTAGATCAGGCTCAAGAACTGCTGTTTAAACCTGAGTTCTCATTTTCAGCCTGTGCTGTTGCTACTCCTGGAGGCTGCCAGAGGGTTTCATGTGAGTTTTCCAGGATTATCTTCATTAGTGTCCATACATAAGGTTTTGTGATGCTATAAAATGTTCCTGTGCAAGGTTCTGATGGAGGTGGCAACCAGGCAGGTGGTTTGGTGTTCCTTGGTCCTGCTCTTTGCACCAGAGTGTTCTGGCTTTGCTGGAATTAGCAAGGAATCAAAAACCCCCACTTTGAAACCTTGCCACAGTTTTTAAAGGCTGTGGGAAGGTAGCATTGGTTATTCTTTACATTAGCATAAAAAGACAGATGATGCCAATGCTCACATTTAATTTACATCTCAGACCAAAGTACTATTGGCTTCAAAAGATGTTGGACTTCGATAAGAAGTGGGAAGGGGATGAGAGAGCAGGTGAGCTGATCCAGCCAGGGTGTGAAGGAGGCAGGTCGGGCTCTGGAGAAGCACGGAGAAAAAGGAGTATAAATCCTGTAGGAAGGATTCAGAAGGGGTTAAGATCAAGAAAAGATTGGTCTGGAGTTTGTTTTGCTGCTGCTAATCTCTATTAATAACATCTCTGAGATTGGTTAGATTTGGGTGAAAGGGGGAAGCTGTGATTGTCTTCTGTGTGCAAATACTGGCTTGGAAAAGAGGATGAGGACAAAGAATAGGCTGATTCCCAATATTTGGCCAGAAAATCCCTTTCTCTGGTGTATGGGCCTCTCAGAGAGGTGTTCCCACCTTTGTCTTCCCAATCCACCCCCATAGATACATCTTGGGGGTGTCCACATCCTGGGCTTCACTTCCCTCACACCTGCAGGAGCAGCAGCCCTGAGAAAAGGGAAGTGATCGAATTTTAGGAGACTGAACAACAGAGGTGGGCTTTGCTTCCTCTCGTCTTCTTTTATTTATAACCCTTTAGACACAGAACGTGCACATCCACATCCCAGAGCGCAGTGAGGAGGCTGCTTTGCCCTGTGCTCTGAGCACCTTTGTGCATTTGTCTTTTGGCAGTTCTTGCAACCTGTGACATTTGTTACCCAAACACATCCTTAGCCTGATGGAAACCTGCGTGGCCTTTCTTTCCTCTGACTGATTTCCCTCCTTTGGGTTGTTTATCCTTCCCATGTGCGTAAAAGGGGTGAGGGAAATATTTACCGAGCCCTTAAAGAATGGGCCATAATCAGGAAAAAGCAAATTGCCCATCCTGGCCTGGCAAGTGCCTTTGAGCAGAGCTGCCAATAAATCACCTGCGTGCACTGGAGGTGTGAATAACACCTGCTCCTCCACCACGGGCTGATAAAAAGGGGGAATTTGGGAAGAAAGGGGCTTTGAGTAGTGCAGGGAGGCTTTGCAGGGTGGTGGTTCAGCAAGGGCTTTCTCTGCAGGTATTTCGGCTTGTAATTATGTTATTATTGCACAAGGATATAATCTTAATATAAATTTGTGTTATTATAGAGTATTATATTATCATAGCATTGTTATATTGTTGTTGTAATGCTAGAATATTATTATAATTATCTTGTAATTATTATATTGTTACCCCCAGTGCAATAATGCACCAATGATTGATTTATGGATTCCTTTTAAGTCCAAGAACAAACGAGCCTGAGCTAGAGAGGGAAACAGGGTTGTGTTGGAGGGCAACCACCACCTTGGGGAAGAGAAGGAAACAAGGTCCTCAGGCTGGACATCAGGAGGGGTTTCCTCATGGAAAGGGTGGTCAGGCCTTGGCAGGGGCTGCCCAGGGAGGGTTGGAGTGCCCAGCCCTGGAGGTGCCCAAGGCAGGACTGGCCGTGGCACTCAGAGCTCTGGGCTGGGGGACAAGGTGGGCATCGGGCACAGGGTGGGTTCTGGGGGCTTGGAGGGCTTTTCCAGCCTCAGGGATTCTGAGATTCTGAAGCTCTGGATCCACACCAAAAATTAGATCTGAAACAATTGACTCGTAAACAAAATGACTCAGAAAACAGTGCTTTAGAAAACTCATGTTATCTGTGCTTCTTGCTAAATGTTCCTTAGGAGCTGATAACGTAACATTCTAAATGTGAAACGTGGCAGAATCTCAAACCCCTTGTGGGATACCCCCAGTGCTTTAGGAGGATCTGAAGCCAAAGGGTTTGAAAATATCCGCTGTCATCTCTGAGTGAAATGGTGCTTTTTAAATTTTTATTAATTTTTTTCGTGTGTGTAAAGCTACGTTGCTCACAAAGCTGTTTTTAAATTAAATAATGAGGGATTGAAATATTGGAAAGACAAGGCTACAGCCACTCTTGCTCCTTGCCGTGTTCTGAGCTTAAGTAACTTCAGCTTTTTAATTCCTTTAATATATCTCATGTTGTGGATGCCCCTCCTGGGCAGCCTTTGGTGCCTCCAGACACGGGGCAGGGAAGGGTTAACCAGCCCTTCGATAAATGCAGCATCATTATTGCTGCCCCACCGTGTCCCACTGGAAACTCCCAATTTGTTCCCACTTAGCTGGTTGCGCTGAATGAAGAGGATTCAGCGCTTTTTGCTGCCGCGCCGACCTTTTGTTGCCGGCTTGGAGAAAATTGCAAGCTTTTCTTGCTACTGTTCCAGCTTTAGCCATGCTTGGTTAAGCCACAGCTCGGGTTTCTCTGGGTTCATTCACATCCACTAATCTGGGAGCACGCAGGGTTGGGTTTTTTCTTTTTTTCTCCTTTTACTGCTTTTCCTTGAGTATTTTGTTTCCAAACTGACACCAGCAGAACGTTTATTTTTACAGTCTTCATATTGTTATGGTGACTCCACTTTCTAAAATTTCCTTCTCTATGGGGTGGACGTTTCTGTGAGTCACATGTTAGTGTTTTCTGAGCTTCACGAGAGGCTAAAGAAATAAAAAAGGAACTACTGGTACAGAGAAACGCAATAAAAATGATGTGGCAACATTACATAAAGCAGCATCCATGTCTTGTTCATGGGTTAGTTAACTTCTGTGAGTGGTGTCAGGAGCTCCCACGGGCTAAGCGTGACTTGCATCTTCATGGAAAAGATCCCAGAAAGTTTGGGAACTGGGGGGGGTTATTTTTTAATAAAAAGTGAGTGAGTTGTAGCACACGGATTCTGGTTAACCAACTGTGACAGATGGGAATTCTCCCCTTTAAACGTGGCTTAGAGAAATTAAATTCAAGGTGATTTAAGAACTCTTTAAGAACTGCTGAACCCAAATTAAAGATGGAACAAAAAGCAGAGCAGAACACCTGGAAATTCGCTTTCTTTGCTCTTGTGGGAGTGTCCCTGAGATGGGGAGGCAGAGCCATTCCCAGGGAATGCCAGGGACCTTTCCACTCCTCTCTAGTTTCCAGGGGCTGTGGTCTTGGCCCAGAAAATGCCCTGTCTTGCAACGCTCTTTCAACCTAAAGAACAGCAATTTCTTATTATCTCAGGACATCCAGCTGCTCCAGATAAACGTTTTGGGGTCAGGAGAGTGAATTGTTAAACATTTTCCAGAGGGTTGGTCGGCTGAGATCTGCAAAGCTTGTGCTGTGTGTCACTTGAAGGGTGTTTGTGGGGCTTGGGTGGATGCAGGAGGGCTGAGACCTTCCCACTGGAATCCTCCAGGCTTTGGTGGATGTTGAGATTTCAAGGGATCTCAAGTTGCCAAGGCCAAACCAGTTGGGTTCTTCTGGGTTCATCCCAACAGTGCACGAAGAGAAACAGGTTCTCCTTCATGGAATTGCATCATCATCAAGTGTGAATACATCACCTCCAAACTGGACTGTTTCACTCTCTATATCTGGTACTGTTGCCAGTTAAGCTTTAGTTCAATTCTGGCGCTAATTCTATTCATTATTACAAAATTACACAGAACTGTCTACACAGAGTTCTTAAGGATAATTTTTGGCCTCATTGTGCGCCATTGGAATCTGAAGTGCAGTTTGCTCTGCTTGGACAATAAATGTCCATTTTCCCTGTCCTGGTTGGATGAGCCCTTTCCTCTGGAGGAGTTTTAGGGTGCATTTCACAGGTATTAGCTGGAAATATTAATTTTCTGTAGGTATTCTCTAATATGGACCTACACTGCTGGTTGCACATCCCATTCCTAGAAGGGATGCAATAGTGGAAGGTGTCCCTGCCCATGGCAGGGGGTGGCACTGGGGGATTTTTAAGGTCCCTTCCAGCCCAAATCATTCTGTGGCTGTTTAAACGATCCTGTCATTAAGGCAGGAAAAGGGTGGAATTCCTTCTCTTTTCTTCTGGTGGTTGTTTTATTCCTTCCAGGCTTGTGCCAGTGCAGTCCCCCAGGCTAATTCCAAACTGCCTCTTTTTGGACTCGAGAGCTGTGACTCTTCTGATTCTGCATAAATAAAGCAGATTTAGAGTCTGATGTCATTAAAAATGTAAAGAAATGTTCCCAGGTTGTTGGCAGGTGTAATTTAATGCTGCTTTGTGTTTTGGGTGGTGCCCAGGAATTGAACCCCTGGCAGATATTGATTCATCCTCATTGGTTCTCAGGGTAAATGGTGCAAATTATGATAGAAAGGAGATATCAGGTGAATCAAACTTAGAGGAGAACAGCACAAAATAATGATTGGATTAACGGCAAGTGATGGCATTTGTAGTGTGAGATTTAAATATATGGGGGTTTCCATGAAATCCTCTCAGGGTTTTAGGGAGAACTGAGAGACTGGAATTAGCACTCGGTCATTATTCTCCTATCATGAGCATCATGAGCTGGTGATCCCGTGTCTGCATTTCTGGGTGCCAAGGCATCATCATCACTATTTACTCTCATTGCTCTGCTGGAGAAAACACTCCACATCATCACAAAATGCTCTTAAGCGAGAAGATTTCACAACAAACTCCAGTAGCAGAGTGTTAATATGTTCAATAATCAATATTTAATAAAAATTATGGAAAGAGCTCCTCCTCTTGAAGGGTATTTAATGATTGTATTGGATTTTGATAATTGTTTGTGAAGTGTGGTGGGTTATTTGTTTTGTTTTCTGCGCTGGGTAAACCCTCAAACTTTGAGTGTAATTCCTCAAATTAAAATGACCAGCTTTCATTCTGCACCACAATAGCTCTAATAGCCTTATACACTTCAGGAATCTTTTATTTATTATTATTTTTCTCCAGTGTTTTAACTTGCTGTAGAGAAAAGGTGTTTGAAGTTGCGTTTCCCACCTTATGAGTGGCTCTCACTGAAAGTGAGAGGCTGAAGGAGGTGGCAACAGAGCAAAGTTCAGCTTTATTTGTCTCCCACCTGCAAAACAAGAGATAAGTGCTACTGAGAGACAGAAAAGTTCATTTTCTCTTGCAAGGTTACTCTTCTTGATGAGCATTAAAAGATAGCTTTGAGCCATTCACAATTATGACCTTGACTAGGAAAATGTAAGTTAATAAGGCTTCAACAAATTATGGTCTTTTTGGTCGATTTGCCTAGTGAACTGTTAATTGTAAAACTGAAAGACATTATGTTCAGCTTTCTCTCTCACATCTTTTGTGTTTTAACAGTGACACTTCATTGAGTGCAATTAACAAAGCCTAGGAGATTTATTAACACACTTCTTCATGGCCAATGATCCATTCCACTTAAGACATAACACTGTAAAATGCACATTATCTCCTTTTGGCACTTACAATAATGCTTCATGAACTAGGAAGGCATATGTTAAAGCAGATAAAATAGCATTATTAGCTGACAAATCTTACAATTTATTAGACAGTTAATTTATCAGCTTAAAAGACACTTAAAACAGCTGTGCATTTAATGTCTTTTTAATGTATCCAGTAAAACTTGCATAATTGCCTGTAGTGCAATTTATTTTTAGCTATGTTGCAAAATGTCTGCATTTACTGTTTACATCTTCTTTAATTTTTCCTGCAAGGCTCATCACATCTCGGCACAGGCTCCAACAATGAGGGCAGAGCATCACATTCAAAAGGCCTTCTTGTCCAAATGGCTGCCCATGAATGGCCTATTGAGCAGTCCACGCTGAGCTGGACCAAAGAGCTGGTGGGTTTGTGGTGCAGCCCCCGGGGCAGGGGATGCTCAGCCAGCCTGGGAGGGGACATGGGGACACGGGGACACATGGCTGGGCTGCAAACTGCCCCAGCTCCAGCCCTGCATTAGCAGAGGTGTTTCATTTGATAATTAAGGCAACTGCTCCCTGCAGATCAATTGCACCAGCCCTAAGTGCTGTCTGCGAGGGAAGTGCTGGAGAGGAGACGCATTTAATGACTCCGCTGCATAAATTGGCTGTGTTTGTTTATTGCTCTCTAATTTAATGGAACCTTTTGTTAAATCTTTCTGCCTTTTTATTTTATTTTCTTTTTCTTTGGTAACATCCTGCTCGTAATGATTTCTGTGGGAACAAAGGGGGTTGCTTATTAAAAGAAAAAGTCAAACATTGCCGTTGCCATTAATTAAATGTCAGATTAGCTTAATCATTTTATAAATATTGGATATCATCTATTTACAGAGCGCCATCAGATCTGCAGATGCTGGAGGGTGGAGTAGGAGTGTGGAGGTGGAATTCTGCTCGTTTGGCAGCAATGGGGTGGGGTGGGACCTGTGTCTGCAGCTGGGCCCCCAAAACAGGGCAGGTGGGAGGATCAGGGGACACGGGGACAGAGGGGACAGACAGGTATAGGTGAGTCCTGGGAAAGGGAAGGAAGCTCTTCTGTGGAGTGTCCAGGCTGAGGAACGTGAGAGGAGCCAGATCTCCCAATGCCTGGATGATGGGAGTGCGTGGAATCCCTCAGCATGGGTGGTGCACCAAAAAGAAGGGAATAAAGGAGCAAAGCAGAGTTTATCAAACTATGGAATTGCTTAGGAAAAGCCCTCTAAGTCAGGGGGCTCAAACCCTTCTGCCTGCACTGCCAAGGCCACCTCTGGCCCATGTCCCCAAGTGCCACATCTGTGCAGCTTTGGGATGCCTGGGGCTGGTGACTCCAGCACTCTGCAGCTTCACCCACTGCAAATGCCAACTTCCACTTTGTGCCAGGCTGGGCAAAGGTCTCCCTCCCTCTTCTCCCCACCTTTTGGGAAGGAGCAGAAGAAAAGAAATAGAGTTTTCATCATGCAAGGAAATCTTGATATGAGAATTGAAGGATTCGAGGCTAAATCCTTCTAAAATACCTCCACTGGGACTGGAAGCTCTTTGTTTTGCCTTAGGAATTCAGTTATCCACCAGAATTCCTGTGCTCAGTGCAAGTTTACAGGAGGGCTGAACACCTCCAGTGACTGTGAGAATCCTACTCAGCCTGGACATTGCTAGAAAAACTTTCCCTTTAAATGACTTCCATGAGTGATGTGGCAACGTGGCAAATTGTCCAGGTGAGGAAAACGGCTGAATTATTGAAGTGAAGTCTAACAAAGGTATGGATAGCCAAGTAAATGTTCTGGATTACATTTAATTAAACCTAAACAGGTAGCAGTGCATTATTCATGTAGAGATAGTCATCGAAGGAGAGCTGCTGCTCCCTTTGATTAGAGCAGCATTATTGACTATTTCCTCACTGGGAAATTGTGGAGAGAATTGTTGGAGGGTTGTCTCTGTCCCACTTCCAGCTGAATTCTGACTGCAGGTTTCTGGTGAGGACTAACCTCCTTGGCATCTGGTATTTGTTAAGGAATAAATCTCTTCCAAGAGGTTTGAAAGGTTACCACCACAGGGGTAAGACCCTCTTAAAATTCTCCCTGTGCTTTTAGCAGGACATCATCATCCACGTGGTGTCACCCAGTTTGCCATTAAGAATTTAATGTCCATTAATTTCAAGGTAAGCCAGGGCAGGACATTGCTAGGACTGTCCTTGTTTAGGCCAGCACCAAAGTTTGGCAGTGCTGTAGCTGAAGAACAGCTTTAAAGTTGTATTTCCTTAGAAAGAGTAAAATCTGACCTTTGAAATCTTCCTGGGCCATAATCCACTTCATTGCAGCAATAATTGCTTTACAGGCTAGTGGGGTTCTCTCATTTGGAGAGCAGCTTAAAAACAAGCTCATCTGGAGCCACAAACACTTGAGAAGTTTTCATATTCCATGTTTTGGTCACCTCTCTTCAGAGTTCCTACATCATGAACTAGGAATGGGTGTGGAAAAAGCACTTGTTGGCTCTGACATTCTGATCTCTCTGTCATTTGAGAGATTAAAAAAAAGGTAATTTTTAGAAAGCTCATCTTGACATGAGAGAGCAGAAAAACTTAATAATGAGTTTCTGACCAGCTGGGCAATGGAAGGAGATGAGCTGGAGGCAACAAGCCTGTTCCCTGTTCTTTAATTCCACCTATTTCCTGCCTTTCCTCCTTGAGACCAGGAAATTTGGAGAGTTTAAGAGATCTTAATAATCTGGAAACAGGTTGATAATTCCTCCCTGGGATTTTTACTGGATTAAACCAGTAAACCCCAGTTTAAATGGGGCAGTTCATTGCCTTGTGTAGGAGCCTGAAACCAGCTGGTTTGGCTGGGTTTGAATAACGTTTCTTTGGGGATTATTTGCAGGAGGATCCCGTTTCATTTCAGGCTATGATGCCACTGGGTGGGATCTGCCTCCCCTGACGTGTGAAATCTCTCTCCCCAGCACAGTTCTCTCTGCAGTCATCTTGATTAAAGCCTCCTCCTAAAAACCCACATCTGAGCAGACTTGGCTGGGTTTGTAAGAAGCGTTTGGTGTCGTGGGGAAGGTTCCAAGGGAAGCAGAAATATGTGTGAATTCCTGGTTGGGGAGCAGGGATGCTCTGAGCCCCCAGCCTGGGATTCTGCACAGCTTTAGTTACTTGTACAGCCCTGCCTGTGCTCAGCACCCAAGAGAAGGAGAAGAGGCAGCCCTTCCCATGGGCTTTACAGGCAGCAATTAGCAAATCCAATCCAGGGAGCTTCCCTTGCACAGATCCCTTCCAATCTCTACCCCGTTCCGTCCTCTCCGAGAGCCAATAAACTTCTGGCCTTTCCCCCTCCCTGTTTGTGAATTTAACCTGCCCTCGCAGAAGATGAACCTGTAGTTAAAACTAGTTTGGGATCCTGTTGTTTTCCCCCCTGAGCACCAGCAGCCAGATGTTTTCAGTGGAAAGGAAATTAATGGCCTAAATAATGAATATATTGAAGCGCCGCAGCCACGGTCCATCTGCTGCTTTAGGCACTGCTATTAATGAAGCAGGATCAGCCCCCCTTGGCATTTTTGGAGAATATTTATTATATATTATATATTTTGTATGATGGGGGCCTCCAGCTCTATTTCCAGGAGTGTTTGTGTTGTGACCCAACAGGAAACTGTAATGACCATTTCGGAGCGTCCTGACAACAATATTGGATATAAAAAGCTGTGTGGGCAGAGCTCGAGGGAGGGAGGGGCACCAGAATAGAAAATGACCACAAAGTTTGAATTTGTTTTCCTGGAAGTTCTTTTTTTTTAAGATTTATTTTTTTTCTTCATTGTTATACATGGAAATTCCCACAGAAGGAAAGGACATTCCCAAAGCTGAAGGTGGTGATGCCTTGAGAAGTGATGGTGTTTCCAGCTGGTTTTGTATTGGCACAGTTTGGTTATTTGGCTGAACCCTGGTTCTTTTGGATGTGCTACATCCCTGACTTGATTCAATCACTCGGATTGCAAGTCCAGTGAAAATTTGCTCTTCAAACCTCAGAATTCTCCTCTTTACGGTTCCTCTTGTGTCCTTAATTCCACGGGATTCCCAAATCCCTGCCACCAAAACCACCAGTCCAGCAGAGTTCTAGCTCTCCCCCAGACTTTATCATGACCAGACTTACCTGGACCACCCAGCTCTTGTAACTGCAGTCCTAAATATCTAAATATCTATATAATGTTGCAAAAGCCATTCCTAAGGCCAGGTCAGAGCAGTTGGAGGGTCAACTTCCTTCTTTGATAAATCTAGAAATGAGCCTTTATTTGCTAAAAGTGTCTGAGGACTTCACATAGATCCAGTATTAAAGGAACAGCACAAGGAGAAACAAATATAATTTTTTGGTGGTTTTAATCCTGGAACTTAAAGATGGTTGCTTCTAAAGGTTGGCAAAAATGAATGTTTTTAGTGGGCTGGGAGAGAAATCTGTAAAGCACACACAGGTATAAATGCAAATTGTGGATTTGACTGTAGATGGTGTTTATTTATGTTTGGAAGACATCAGGGGGGCTGCCTGGGGAAGGAACTGGGTGCTCTGCAGAGTGGGAAGAGACGTACAGCAATCCTTCAAAGTTCTGCTGGTTTGAAAGTCACAGGAAGGGAAGAGGTCTGGCTCCTACGGAGAGCAAATATTTTCCTGCACCAGGTCAGGGATCTTCAAATGAAGGAAAAAAAGAAGTGGAAGTAGGTTTAGAGATATTGGAGAGCAACATCTCCTAAAGAATCGTTCCACTGGCCCAGTGGGCTCGGTCACCAACACACTGTACAGCCCTGGAAGGGGCTCTGTGGCTGCTGAATGATCCTGTCATGATGCAAATCTCATCCTCAGGCTCTGACTGGGGGGGTTTGCCCACTACAGACCCAAAATCAAGGTGCTCCAGTGCCAGGAGCCAGGGGTAGGTTGTAAAAGGTGGCAATTTCAGCGGGGTGATTTAAACTCTCGTCCCTTCCCCCTGTGCCCAGTTCTGCCCAGTTGGCACCAGTGTGTCAGCCCGGATTTTCAGCCCATGGAATCACCTGCCCCTCTGCCTGTGCTGGTTTGTACCCCATGCCAGGGAGGCAGCTCCTGGTGGGTGAGTGGCTGGGCAGCTCTGGGTGCCCATAACACAGGGAGCAAAGCCAGCAGTGGCACTCCAAACACCCACCTGCCTTGGAGCCTCCGGGTGTGTCGCTTTTCCTCCCCCAAACACAGCTCTTGATTTCTTCCTCTCCACAACTGCTGGTTTTGGAAGAGGACAGGGATGCACACCCAGCACAGCAGGGCTTCCCAAGGTGTGTGGGGTGAGCTGGTGACCCAGCACCACACGGTGCTGCAGGAGCTGCTGGTGTTTGGAGGGAGTGTTTGCTCTGCTGGGAAGGTTTCCATCTCTGCTGTGTCCATGGGCTGGATTCTCCACATCCTGCGGCTCTTGGGGGGATGCAGAGCAATGTTGGACCCTCCACATTCTGCAGCTCTTGGGGGATGCAGAGCAATGTTGGACTCTCCACACTCTGCAGCTCCTTGGGGTGATGCGGGGCAATGTGGACTCTCCATATCCTGCAGCTCCTTGGGGGGATGCAGAGCAATGTTGGACAATCCACATCCTGCAGAGCAATGTTGGACTCTCTACACCCTACAGAGCAATGTTGGACTCTCCATGTCCTGCAGCTCCTTGGGGGGATGCAGAGCAATGTTGGACTCTCCACACCCTGCAGAGCAATGTTGGGCTCTCCACACTCTGCAGCTCCTTGGGGGGATGGAGAGCAATGTTGGACACTCCATGTCCTGCAGAGCAATGTTGGACTCTTCATGTCCTGCAGCTCCTTGGGGGGATGCAGAGCAATGTTGGACTCTTCATATCTTGCAGAGCAATGTTGGACTCTCCACACTCTGCAGCTCCTTGGGGGGATG
>WBMV01005996.1:0-39788 GCA_013396655.1 Campylorhamphus procurvoides | reverse complement strand
AGGGAGGGGTGACAGGGAGGGGTGGCAGGGAGGGGTGGCAGGGAGGGGTGACACAGAGGGGTGACAGTGGCTCCCCTACCCCAGGCACAACCTGCTGGCTCCCTGTCACCTTCCCAAAGGGCAGCTCCTCCAGGTCCTGCTGTGGTTCCTCTCCAAGGGGAGGGAGAGCTGTGTCCCCAAAGAGAGGGACAGGGGAGCCCAGCCTTGGTGCAGAGGGGGCACAGTTGGCACAGAGAAGATTGATCCCTCTTCCTCCAGTTGCCTCAGGTGCAGAGCCCAAAGAGGAGAGGCTGCATTTAATTGGGGGTGTCTTCAGCTAAATAAAATAGTCATATGCAAATCCTTCTCCTCAGGGGCAGCCGTGTGGACTCGTGACCTTTCTTTGAATGGTTCGGAGCCCAGAAATCAATGATTACACTAAATCCATAATTATATTCTTTTCATCTGTGGCAGGGTGCTGGTGGTGTGACAGATGTGAGACCTTGAAAGCATGGGAACTTCAAAGCCTGTTGAGATGTGTGAGACACCATGGCCATGTGGAGCAGCAAAAAATGAAATTAAAGGAGAAAAGGCTGCTCCACCAAAGCTTTAGGTGCTCTTGCTCCTCCACATGTGTGTGCACACACATGTACACGTGCACATGCTTTTACATGCCTTGAGTGCCTGGGGAAGAGAAGAGGGAGCAGCTGCTGCAGATCAGCAAGCTTTGCTCGATTAGAAGAATTAAATATTGTCATGGTTGTCACATTTTGGCTCAAGAGGCTTCCCCAAGAGAGAAGGGGATGGGCTGGACCAGGAGACACTGCCTGGAATTGGGGAGAGTGAATGTGCATCAATAACTCTTATGCTGCTGCTGCTGGGTGACACTGGTTTGTTCATTCAGGTGCTGCCCAGAATTATATTTTCACTTTTAAAGAGGCAGAATTGTCCATCAGGGTTGTATTTGTGCCTTTTAACACGATGTTGCAAGAAGAAACAATAGGTCAGGGTGAGGAGGGTTTGCAGAGGGGTGTAAGGGAGGCTCAGCCTTCCCTCTGTGGCCCAGGCAGAAGATGCAGGTCCCACCTGGGAAAGGTTTGGTGGTCCATGACCCCAGAGATGCTCCCAAGGCTGAGGTGAAGGTTGTGGTGAAGCCAGAGCTGTGACAGGCAGTAACTTTTCATTTTATTCCTCTCAAAGCATGAGGAGACAAGAAAGGTTCTGGCCTGCTTAGGTGAGAGGGGAGGAGATGACAATGTGGGTTAGACCAGCTGCATTAGAAATCCAGGAGCTTGGCCATGGGTAGGTTCTTCATGAAATGTTCCTTCAACTGGTGCAGTTTTGCTGCAAGAGTATGAAGGGAGGTGTGTTGGCTGGGCAGGATTGTGCTGTTTGCAGAGGAAAAGGAAAAAAAGAGCAATACAGGCAACTTCAAAAAGCCTTAAACCTCCTTTTCTGTCGTTTCCTAAGTTCAGGTAGATCAGTTTAGAAGAGCTCCAGTGAAGGGATTGGGGAATTTGGGGGTGTGGATGTTTTTTATTGATTGTAACTTCAATAGATAACAAAACTATTGAATCCTAATCCAGATTATTTACTAAGAATAGTTCTTGAAAAATTCTGTGTGCATTCAAAATTTGAGGTGTAACATCAGAAATGAATTTGCCTGAACTCTGCATGGTAACCTGTCAAAATAAATGCAATTCTTTACATGTTCCTGGCATTCCATATTCCAGGGGTGCTGTGACTGTAAATGGCCCAGGAAATGATGGTATGAATTACAGAGAGAAGAAAAACTGAAGGTTTTTGGTGGCTACCATCAATACAAGAAACTTTATAACCTTTTAATTCAATTTGACATGCTATTTCTTAACATCAATAATGTGGAAATGTAAGTTGAAAATTATTAGGGGTTTGGTTGTTCTGTAAAATTTGGAACTTTAATATTAAACTGCTTTTTGAGGTCTAGTGCAGACATCTCAGAAAGGAAAAAAGCACATAAAAATGCAAAATCTCTCCAATATTACAAGAATTATTTAGTTTTTAAGGCAAGATCAGAAGGTTTATCTGACTGGTCTGTCCCTGATCTCAGAGTGTGAACTGCCTGACTGATAACTTGAGCTGGTGCTCTCTTGGATAAAAAGAGGGAACATCCCTCAAGAGGACAACTTTTTTTCAATAAATATTTGCAGTTTGAAGCTGGGGGGGCATTTCTGAGCCTGGAAGGGTCTCCTCAGGGACACATTACCAGGCAGGGAGCAGCGTGAGCAGCCGAGTGCACGTGGAGTTTCCCTCCTCCTTGGCCAATTTCTGGGTAACTGAGGAAGTTTTGGAAAGTTCCAACTCCCCAGGAAGTCCAGCAGGTTCTCCTGCTCTCCCTGTGCAACCCCAGGCTGAGGGAACCCCTTCCCATCATCCTTCTCCTTTGCCATTTTTAATTTCCAGCTTATTTTCCACATGATCTTTGTGATCTTCTCTCCTTTGGTTCTGTTTTCCCTCGTGCTCCTCCAGTGGCTCAGCTGGCACACCCAGTGGTTCCTCTTCCTGGGCACCTCAGGAGCATCTTCTGGAAGGCCACTCACAGAAAATCACCCAAATACTTGGAGAGAATTCCAAGGCACCTGGGGAGAGTCAGTAACTTGTGTCTCCTGGCTCTATTCTTCAGGACAGATTAATTGTCCAAGTGATGCACCAGTTGCATGTGTATCATACAGTCATTTTATCACATTCCTGTGGAAGGAGCATCATCCCCATTCCTCAGACTATTCCAATCCTACCTTTTCTGCCTAACACGGGGGGCACCAAGCTGAACAAACTAGTTATACATGCATGGAAAGTAGCAAGCTGAAAGTAATTGTGTATTCAGTTTTAATGGAGCTGAATCTCCTGCTGAGATTTCAATATCTGACAGCATTGCTTTCATTGCCCCAAATGCCCAACCTTTCTCTAATGTTTGACCTTGGGTATGATTATATTTCTGGATGTATCTCAAATGATGCAAAATCATTTGCCTGTATCAGTCATCTCTGGCTGACAGTCCTGTCCCAGCTCCTGGCAGAGGAGCACGAGTGTGGTGGCGTTAACAATAGCCGAAATGAGCTTTGATAGATGCTTCTACCCTTTCAATAAATACATAAAGCATCTCTCTAATGTCATTTTGTTAACTGATAAACAACAAAAGCACGAAGGCCTTCCCTTTTAACTCTATTGGGTGTCATTATTCTCCCGTTGCCTCACTTAGGGTGCGGCAGTGACGTGACCTGCAGAGCAGGGGATGGCACTGTTGCCTTCAGAGCTGCTTAGTGAGCTTGGATGTCCCAAGGCCCACCTGCCAAGAGAGCCATTTCTGCCCCAGGGGTTGCCCAAAAACCTGTTTGTGTCCTTGCTGCTTGCCCAGTGGGACTTCACAGAACCCCCAGCACCAGCCCTGGGTCTCTCTGAGCTCGAGGGGAAGGTGCAGCATCATCTCCTTGCAGGAATCCCATCCCTGCTTCTCATCTCTTGGATTTTCCCTCTTTCTGGTCTAACCCTTCCCCATTATTGGAGTTCTTGCCCTAAGAGGCTCTTGCCCCGTTCAGGAGCAGCCTGTTCATGGCATTTCCAGATGTGCACAGAGGTTTGGAGATGATGTAACAACAAATTCCCACAGTCAGGAGAGAAGGAAAAGCTGCATCCCATAACTCAGTGCCCCCTGGGAAGGAGCTGGGAGGGGGCAGAGCTGGAAGGAAGAGGAGTTTCCAGAGAGATGGGGACAAAGGGGGTGCTTTTCAAGAGTGACTCCACCAGGCCTGGGTGTGATGAATGTTCCCCTGCTGGTAACAAGGAAGTTTCCCTAAAGAGAGAAAATTCCAGAGTAGCCACTTTTTCCAGGCCCATGTAATCTGGGCACATTATTTTAATGGGACACCATTAAGGTATTTATCTTAATTTAAAAAAATAATATTTCCCTTGTTGTTTGCAATCGCCCACTAGAAATGAAATCCCTTTCCTGGCCGGGTATCCTTTGCAGTCCTGGGCTGGTTGTTATTGCAGGTTGTCTCGGGAATACCGAGTTACTGAGCTCCAGACTTCCCCCCCAAATACTGGGGGGCTTTAACAGCCTTTGAAAACACAGATAGAGAGATACAAACAAAAGTAAGTGGGATAAAAAGGGATGTGTTTATTAGAGTGGGGCATGGAAAAAGGGGCCACAAAGAAGCCCCTTGGTCTGGACCGTGAGACTCGTTAGGGATGCAGAGCACTGACCAAGGTCACTGGAGCTGGAAATCCCCAGGGCAGGTTTGGGTTTCTCGCTGTGGGCTGCAGAAGGTGATTTAATAATTCATTGGAAACTCTGCAGAACTTTCTGTTGACTTAGTTTGCTCCCTTTTCGAGCAGAGTTTTGGTCTTGCTCGGAGATTTTAACCCAGTATTGAGAATTAGGAATAGATGGAGATCTAAACCCCGGGACTCAAGAGCTTCACATGGGTCTAAGTCGAACGTGGACAATCTGACAATTGGTTTGTGTGAATTTGCAAAGAAAAGGCAGGCTTAAACGTGTCCAATCTGCACAGTCCTGGCTTAAAACTTCCCAAGAAAAAGAGTAAAGAGAAAATAAGGCAAATAAAGGCACTTGTGTGTGGAAGGGGGTAGAGATTTGTTTGGGGTTTAATGGTAAAATAGGGTTTATTAATCAGAATTAAAAAAGTCATGAAGAAGTCATGAATTTATGCATTTTACACAAATACAAGATATTGCCTTCGACACCTTTCTGCTCCTCCTGCAAATAAACATCCCTGGCAAACTTACATTGACTTCTCACAAATGTTTGAAGGTTTCATTAGTGATTGTTGCTTCGCTTTTCCATGCTAACAGTCTCTCCTCCTGAGTGGCTTTTCTTGTGGCACATATTCTGGATAATTTCTGGAAAATAGGCCATTTCCTTAGAGATCAAATATTTATTGGCCACTTGTGGTGCCTTCCTTCATGGTGACACCTTGTCTCTTCAGAGAACATACTAGAACCACTGATCATTAAGGTACCACAACCACTCACCTGCTGCTTTAAACACATTTTAGGGGATTTTTCTCAGTGTTCTTCTCCCCAGGATGTGAACCTGCCTTCCAGTGGCCAGCCAAGTGACTCAAATTCCTGCAAATTACATCAAGAAGTGAATCCATTCGTAACCAAGCCTTGGAAATAGCCTTTAAAACTGAAAGATTTGCCCAAAGATGAGGGGTTTTTGTGTTAGGGAGGGAAAATCTGTCTATGGGTAATGTGTCAGACAGAAACATTGCCACAGCCCGGGGAGTGTCCCAAAGTGAAGCACAAGCTGCAGTCATTTTTTCTTTGCAGACATCCGGGCTCGGGGTGAAAAATGGATGTTCCAACTGAGAAAGTCAGAACAACGTGTACAAGTGGCCCAAATTGGGTTTGATTAACAAGGTTTTCTGCCTGGAAGTCACTTTGTCTTCATCCCATTAGCTCCACTCCACAAAACAAATGAGGCCGGTGCATTAGGCTGAAACACGTTCTTGCAGGGGGAGTGCAGAGACAAATCCTCTCTCCAAAGCCACGCAGCCATTTTATATTGAGAATGTACTTTTCCATCTCAGTGTTCCCCTTGGAGTTGATGCAGAGAGAATGTCAAGTTTTCTGCCTCCTCTCACTGTCCCCCCTCGGGTCGTGTTATTCCCACCTGTGGGTCGTGGGACCTCGGGATGGATTGGGTGGTGTGATGGAACGTTGGGCCATGGACATACCCATTCCATGGGGGGTTTGTGGCTCTTGTCCTTTCCCAAATGCATTTTCTGGGTCCTGAGTGTTGGTAGGGATCACATCAAGGTGATATTTGTGGGACCAACAGGTAAAAGCTGCTCTATACAAAGCTCTTCTTGCCAGGAGGATCCCATTCCACCCCATGTGCCCATGAGAGCACATAATTCACTTCCAAATCTTGTTTTCTGGCTCTTTATTTCTCTGTAAAGAAGTTTCTTTTTCCTCAGTTATTTCAAGTTGTGTGATTAGAAAGTCAGGTAAAATGCAGTTTTTATTGTCCACCCAAAAGCATGAATTTTGGTGCTTCTTCCATGACTGTTCAGGGGTTATTCTAAATATTCAATTTCCACACCGATCAAAGGGTTTATCTTCATAATTGTTCCAAATCGTCTCTTTTGCAGGCTATTAATGGGTAGCTGAAATGTGTTTTGGTGAGGAGCAAAGGAGTTGTGTGATTATTGCTCCAGGCATCTTGTCCTCCTGTTTCTCTCTTCCTCAGTAACTCCACCTCAGAAAATGTTTGAGTTTCAAAGTTGTCTTGGGAACTGTTGGGAAGTTCAGTTGAATTCCTTTGGTCTCTGCAGAAGTAAATATGAATATCCAGCCAGGCACTGTGATTGTGAACCATAAATAAGATCTATTCTGGATTATATAAATCCTGAAGATGACTCAACTTCCATATTTTATTAATTTTTTAAATTTCTCCAAGTAATGCAATACATAACTTTGTTTTATTTTTAGGGAGAGTTATCACTCAATAACAGCAGTTAGAGAGGACTCTTCCAAATTCTGTTGAGCAAGAGGATTATATCAGCAATTATTATTATTATTACCAATAGAATAGTAGAAAAATAATGTGTTTAACCAAAGTTCAGTGTCTCAACTGGAACCCAATGGCAGTGCCAGCTCTACTTGTGGTTATACCCAGTGGCATATCTAAGCCAAAGAGCCAAGAGAAGAACTTTCCACATAATGTCTTATTATATTATAATTCATATCATCATATCATATTATATGAATATCTATTTCCACATCATTCATTATCTTGTGACTTAAAAAACAGTCACCACTGGCTGTTGTGTTCAGCTCCAGCAGACACACTGGACTGTCTTTCTTTTCTTTACAAATAGATAATTTATTTAATTAACCAACATGCAATGAATTGTATATTAAAATGGCAAAATTAGGTAGTTAGGAAACAGAGTGATGTGGTTTACATTTTTGGTCACTGAAATTGCAGGTGGCAGGTCCTTATACATGAATTTTGTCCACAAAATGTGCCTTCCCTGACCATGTCAACATGATGGGTTGGGGTAATTTTTTGGGATATTTTTAAAATTCACATGGATACACCTGTAAAAAAATTATTCTTGCTCGTGTACAACTTTTCACAAGGATAATGAAGATTTTTTGTTGGTCATTGTTTGTCACCTGGGAATACACTGTGTGCTTAAGGTCAAGAAATGGCTCAACATGGGCCATGTTTGCCCAGGAGAAGGTGACACTGATTGACACGGAGCTAATGCAGCATCTAAAGTGTGCAGCCCAAACTTCTGCCATAAAATAATTCCTCCAATAATAAAAAGGTGTGTGGGTACAACCAGGAGGCAAAGAAATGGTCAGATCTAGTGGTTTGTTAGGGAGAATGAAGCTCTCAGTCCTTCCAAATGTCTTTGATTCTGTGGTAGCTCCAGTTGGTGTTGGGGAGCTCAGTCTGGTTTCCAGCCCTGTCAGGAAAAGGGACCGTGGCAGGGCAGGGTGGCCCCCAGATTCTGCTGAAAGGGAGAGTCCTTCTCCCACAGGATCTGCCAAACCCAGCTGGTGCCCACACCAACCCAGTGGCACCTTGGCCAGATGGATCTTTAGTGGCCAAAAATCCAAAGGGACTTAGGAACATCAGACTCCCTGAGCTGCTGGTGTTGATAACGAGATGATAGCAGTTCCTGGCCAGGAAGGCCAATGGTCCCCCCTTCTGTCCTTCCTCTCTTGGGCTCAGCTCCAAATTGTGAAATTATTTGGTGTCTAGTGGGGTGAAATTGCTGGAAGGGAGAACACAAATGGTGTTTAATGTTCCTGTTGTGTCACAGAAAGTCTCTGGTGGTGCTGATGGTTGTTGGCCAGGTCTGACCCACACTGTGCTCTTGGTGTCTCAGAGGTTTGGGGGCAAACATGTCATTCCTGTGTGTATTTCTCCTTCAAAGAGAAACACCCCAAAACAACAAGAAAACAGNCCTAAACCAAAACCAAGAAAACTAAACCACCACACATGTCATTCCTGTGTGTATTTCTCCTTCAAAGAGAAACACCCCAAAACAACAAGAAAACAGAATAAAATACTTTTTTTTTTGGATCTTTGGAAAAGGTATTTTTGTTTACAGTGAGAAACTTCCCAATGCCTTCAGCAGATTGAACTAGATAAAATAACCATTAAAGAGTGTCCAGAAGGCCGATGCTCTTACGCTTTGAAAACAATAAAGACATTTATCCAAAATGCAGTGCTTTGGAACATTGATATTCCCAATGCATGATGATGTCGAGGGGCTTGGGTTTGTTTGCCCACATCATGCAGCAGAGCCAAGGATTGTACAAAACTTCATTATTACAAGCAGGTTAGAAACACGCAGCTTGTTTATGAATAAATAATTCTGTGTCTCTTCTGCGAGGTGGGAAGGACACTCAGGACGTTCAGCAGCTCCAAGGATGTGGCGAGGGAACAGATTTATGGTCAGGTAACTGCAGGAAGGAAATGACACTCACAACAAATGGCATTGCTGGGGGTTCCATCCAAAGGCAAAGGCAGAGCCATTGGGGGCAGCCCCAGGTTAAAACTGAGCCAGACACAAAAGTGCAACATCTCGCCTTGTTTCCATTAGCGGTGAGATAAAAATCAATATCCAAAGACTTCCTGACTGGCAAAAAGCCACTGAAAATACTAATCTGCTGCATAATACGAAAACCCAGGGTCATTAATTTTGAGAGAGGATCCAAACCCGCATTCTGCCTTCAAAGAACTGCTCGTGTTGCCTCCACAAAAATATTGGATGGAGAGATGACTCCCCTGGCTGTTTGCTCTGCTGGCCCCGTCTGTCGTGGTCCCCCAGGGACCCCAGAGGGACGTGGGGCTCTTGTTACCACCAAGAGAAGGGTGAGAAGGATGGGAGAAGGATGAGAAGGATGGGAGAGGGGTGTCCCATCCACAAAGACCATGCTGTGGTCCCACCTGCCCTGGTGGGGTGTGAGTGACCCATTAACACCAGTGCCCTGGAGCTGGTGCAGCCACTGGGCTGGCTCAGAGGAGCAGGGTTGGGGGGACAGCCCTGCCCACCCTTGGCCACCAATAGTCTCTCTTACCCCTGCAGTGCCCCCTCTGCTGCAGCAGAGCCAGGGGTCAGGCACACAAAGGTGCTGTCCCCTGATTGCAGCAAACACCGCCATGTGTTGTATGTTTGATGAATTAAAAGGATGCTGCCAACTTAATTACACTGTAACCCTTCAATAAAGGAAGGGCAGAGCTGATTAACTAGTGAATAATTGGGGGCTGATTGATGGCTTTCTCCCTCACCGCTAAAGGCTGTATATATAATTATTTTGCCTGTGGGCCTAATTTTGCCACTGTTAGCTTCCACTTTTGTCATCAGCTGTAATTTATGGATGGGGCCTGAAGCCTTAAAAAAGGCTGGAAAATGAAATAGCCCCAAATCCCCAGATATGTCACCTGGAAATGGCCAGCAGGCAGCCTTTACCGTCAACATTTGCAGCCATTTAGCAGCATTAACACCTCGTGCTCAGCCGGAAAATAATATTATCATTTGTCAACAACTATCATAATAGAGATTTTTTTTTCCCTGACACGTAATAAAGTTGCATCCCTCACACCAATGATTTAATATATGTTTTAAATGCAAGTTTGCTGCAAGTGAATAGCAAATTCTTGTAGTAATGCCCCAAAAGAGAAGAGGGAGCCGGAGCAGGAGGTCCCACATCCCCTCCCACCTGGGCTGGTGGCAGAATCACTACCTAAGTCCCAAAACAACCCCCCCAAATCACAGCAGATTAAGATGGTTTGTGTGACTGAGTTTAAAAACTCTATTAAAAATTAGTGTCCTTTGAACTTTGAAAGATGCAGCAGCATCTTCCAAGCAAACATTGGGGGACAGTTTCCCAGGGTCTGTTGGTCAGCAGAGGGGACATGGAACTCTGCTTTGCATGGGCAGGGCACTTGGCCTTTTGCATTTGTAATCCAAATAAGATTTCTCATATTTGTCTCCAGTAATCATTAATGGCACAGTGTAAGAGCAGAAGCCACCGTGTTCTGAAGGCTTGGATTGCTTCAGTGGCAAAGAGGAGACTGCCCCTCCAAAACTCAGCCTGCCTGGGGACAGCACGAGCTGCTCCAGCCACTGCCTGGTTTATATTCCACAAAGACTTATTTCAATAAAGTAATAACAACTTAGAGTCACTTTTTTTTTTATTTTAAATTTTATATTTTTTTTTGGGTAACCCATATTTAAACATCTCAGAGAGGAGGCTTCTAATTTGGAAGCCAAGATATACAAATGCTCCGTCTCGAATTTCCTTTGTTGGTTTGTCCTCGTGGAGCCCTCCCTCGCCTACGAATCACAGGAAGGTTTGAAGAACCTTTCACTCAAAGCTCAGTTTTGTGCCAGTGGGCACTGGCCAGGAAAAAAAAAAAAAAAAGAAAAAAAAAGATTGATATTTGCCCTCTCTTCTTATCTGCACTTGATTTATAAGTCAGTGCGAGTATGCAAGAGAAATAAAGGCAAAGACCTTGATGCCTCCCTGTGGAGAATATGCACCATTTGGATTGAAGGCATGAAAGAGGAGAAATTAATGGTAAGCTGTTCATCTGTCACTACTGCCAGGCTGATGGGTTTGCAGAGAAGGAGAGGACTGCATGACATGCCCTCCAGTCAAGGGCATGACTGCCCGCTGTTCTCATATTATAAACACAGTGCTTTGGGTTTCGGAGGGATTTAAATTTAAATTATACTGTACTTTGGGTAGGCAAATCTTTGCACAAGTTTATTTTCTTGAAGTATTAACATGCAGGATTTCGCTGGCTTTATGTGGAAGAAAAATAAAAATTAAGCCCCTCTATTTGATAAAAATGTGTAGCAGACTCTTAAAATGTCCCCGTGTTTTTAAAGCAGTGTGTTAGGGTGTAATGAGATTTAAATTTATATATGCATTGAAGATTTAGGCACGGGCATAAATAGATAAGCTTTAGTTATTCCACTTTCTGGCACACAGGGAAAGATTAAAAAGTTCAAAATAGGAGTTGGGGATTTTTTTTCTATTAGACTGGTCTAATACCGAGGGCTGCTATCGATGACAACATTGGGAGCACATCTGGAGGATAAAAACTCACACAAAACTTTCATGTCGTGCTAAACGCCACGAAAAATGTCCTTATTGCTAAATGGCTTCTCCTCAGGGCTCAGCCCTCCTGCATTTCTTGCTGCTTTGGAAATATTTCAGGTAGCTCAAGCCCTTAAGGTGCTCCTGCCACCCCCAGGTGTGGCACGAGGGATATTGGGGTTAATTGGGGTGGTTTTGGGGTCTGCCAGAAACGCACAGGGGCGTGAGAACCTCTTTGCTGTGCCCAGCCCCAGGTTCACACTTGGTGACGTTGCTCCCACCCACACCAGCTATTTAAAGCCCTCTCTGCTGAGCTCCAGAGTGGGCTGGGAATTCCTGTGTGCCACTGAAAAAAGAAAAAAGGGAAAGTGAGTGGCTTGTCCCCTGGTTTCAAGTTACCTTGGGTTTTATAAAGCAGGAGCCAAGAAAAGAAATGCTCCCACTGGCTCTTGTGAAAATCTCCAGAGTTTGGAGCAAAGTTCATTATCTCCTGGGGTTTGAGTCTTGATTCCTGAAACCCTCGTTTAGGCAACAGATTTCAGTGCTAATTGTGCTCAAGTAAAGTGATGTTTGCTCTTAGTGCAGCAAAATTAAGGACTTGCTTCTCAGGTCTGAGACATCTGTGAATCCCCCCCAAACCTGAAGAAGATAAACCAGAGGAGAGGGGATGGAGGTTGCTCAGGTATGAGATGATCCTCCAGGATCTTCAGGAAGGACAGCACATCCTTCCCTCCAATATAACTGGGATCTCTCAAAGCCATGCAAACCTCATGAAGCTCATCAAGGCCAAGTGCAAGGTGTTGTACCTGGGTCAGGGCAGTCCCAAGCACAAATCCAGGCTGGATGGAGAAGGGATTGGGAGCAGCCCTGAGGAGAAGGACTTGGAGGGATGAGAAAGTGGACATGACCCAGCTCAGAATGACATGGTCTTTAAGGTCCCTTCCCACCCAAACCAGTCCAGGACTCTGCTTTATTTAATCCTTTCTCCCTCCCCTGACTGTTGCAGGAGGTCTAACCCTGTTCTTCACTCCACTGGTGGGACACAAAGGCTTTGCTTTCCTGGGCTCCTCATCCCCTGAGCCCATTCCCCTCCTGCCTCAGGGCTCTGCTTCCCTGGGCACCTTAATCACCTTAATGTCCTAAAAACCTTAGCTGACCAGAGAGAGCCTGCAGGGTATCCCAGGGCTGGGAAGATCCACCTTCACACATCCCCCTTGACTTGTCTCCTGCTGCTGCAGCAGTGACAGGTTCAGCCTTTAACTCCCTGTTTGAGCCTGCCTGAAGTGTTGGCACACTTCAAACCTGGCAGGGGATGTTTTCTGTGCCAGCTCTGAGTTAAGCAGTGTTTCAGAAACTTTTGCTAAAACCAGTCCCATTTTTTTCCTTTTTTTTTCTTCTTTTTCCCCAGAGATTGTAGAAAAGAGTGTTCTTTCACAGCCTTCAGAACTCCACTAATTTTCCAGAGCAGAACCCCCTGAACTGAGTGTGGTTTTCTCTGCACTAATATTTATATCAGTGCTGGTGAATGGTGTGTTTTCCATATATGATGTACAAAAAGCTGTGCCCTGTCATGAAGGATGGGGTGGGCTCAGGCATGGGGGGTGGTAGGACAGGGCTGGAGGTCCCAGTTGTGCTGGTGAACTGGGGGAAGGTGGAGTGGCCCTGCAGGCTGGGGGTTCTCCAGCCTTCACTTGTTGGTTGGGAAATTGCACAGGAAGAAGAGTAAATGAATACAAAATTGTGAAGTTAAGGACTGAAAAAGAAGAAAATACCAATACAGCCATATAAATATATGTATTTGTATTTAAATGCATTTTGGTTTGTGCAGTGCGTTAAAATGTGTTCTGGGGTTGCTTATCCTGCAGAAAAGGAGGCTCAAGGGGGATTTTCTGGCTCTGCAAGTCCCTGATGGATCCAGAGAGGGATTGGGATCTGCTCCCAGGGAACACGGACAGGAGGAGAGGGAACGGCCTCAGGCTGGGATAGGGCAGGGACAGGGGGGACACTGGGGAAATGTCCTCACAGAAAGGGTTGTAAAGCATTAGAATGGACAGTCCAGGGCAGTGGTGGAGTCACCAGCCCTGGAAATGTCCAAAAAACCTGTGGATGTGGCACTTGAGGACATGGGTTAGTGGTGAACGTGGTGGTGGTGCTGGTTGATGGTCACAATTGATGATCTTAAAGGTCTTTTTCTGCTTTAATGATTCCATGATTCTCTGGAATGGTGTCTCTCAGTAGGCGTGGTCTTGTCATGCTCATCATGGTTTTTTCCCAACCCCATCCAAATGCTGGGCTTTTCCTCATGGATTTTTTTTTTCTGACACTCTCATCAAAGTTTTTCCCTATTAACTAATCTTTTCTAATTGTGGGAGCAGAAGTAGAGAAGTATTTCCTTGTTTCAGGAGGGATTGTCTCCATCTCACACCTTCGCAGTCAAGCACTGAGGTGAAAGATACTCCCAAAGCACCAATAGGTGGGGGTTTATCTTTGTGGCCTCATTCAGATTGTTCATTTGGAGGAGGAAAATCTTGGCTGGGAGGGTGGGCAGGCCCTGGCACAGGGTGCCCAGAGAAGCTGGGGCTGCCCCTGGATCCCTGGGAGTGTCCAAGGCAAGGTTGGACGGGGCTTGGAGCACCCTGGGTTGGTGGAAGGTGTCCCTGCCCGTGGCATGGGGTGGCACTGGATGGGCTTTGAGGTCCCCCCAACCCAAACCATCCTGTGATCCCATAATTTCCTGTGTCTTCACCAAAGGCAGATGACAACAACACACCAGAGGTCCTGCTTTCTTTCCATGCACAGTCATTCCCGTGCACTGATGAGCCTGAGTTTCCCTGGAAAATATCAATACAAAGAAAAGTAAAAACTAAGTTTATTTCCCGATCAACTTCACAGCAAAACCCTTGAGTTTCTGTACCCGGGGTGGCTTCGTTAGGAAAATATTTTGGAATTTTTGGGGCAACAGTTTTTGTGCCTCTGGAATGAAAAATACATTTCACTGGTAATCCATCTTTTTTTCTATGAGGAAGGAATGAGTTTAGTAAGAAAATTTTAAACCAATTTGGTTATTTTGTTGCAGATTTTCAGAAGATTCCCCTAAAAACCCTCTGAAATTTTCCCTCGGCTTCCTGAACAGGGGGACATTCTCATGTATAATTAATAATAAAAAGACACCCTCTGTCACACCTTGTAGGGCATCAGAACTCAGGGATTTGCTGTTATTTTGTGTGGCCACCAAACCAACCCAAAATTCATTGTCACAGTTAACTCTAAATCTGAGCAGCAGCAAAATTATACCCAGAATTTCAGTTCTTGATTTAAAAGCATAGGGGGCAACTAATATTTCCTGTGAATGTTTTACTGTGTCTGGACTGCCTTGCTTAGTGTTCAGCTGCTCATTTTAGTGTATTTTTGGGGGGTTTTTTGCTGAACACGTGATTAAAACTTTGGAATTAAATGCGATTTTTATTTTTATTTCATCTCTGAAATATGATTATAAATGACCTTTGATAAAAAGTTACCAGAGAATATGTCAGGAAGCGGCTCAGAAGGAAAAGATTAAAAGCAGACAGGCTAGAGAGGTGTTTAATTTCAATTTTCTTTGTGGCCTCAGAAATCTGGAGATTTTCAAGCCGTCGTGCCCATAGTTACTTTTATCAGGCGGGCCCTTTTGTTTTGCTCTGCCACCTAATTCTTTTGATGACAATGAGTCGCCAGTTTTTCCACTGACTGATTTCTATTTGCATGTTATTGTCAGCCTTTTCTATTTTATCATATCTGCGCTGGGGTTTTTATGCAGATCCTCCCATCAGAGGCAAGGGCAGCCCGAGCGAAACAGCTGGCTGGATTTGCATGAAAATGGGCTGCCCTTTCTCGTTTGTTTGTTCTTGGGAAATTACACTAGGTGAGTATCTGCCTCAAATTTCCCAAACAAATAAAGATAAAACTTCACAGATATTAAACTGTGGAGCATTAAACTGTATCATTTTACATATAAAAAGAAAAGGATTAAATAGAATTAGGCTGTTGAGCTGACTGAGGGGAAACAATGTGAGTGACGGCCTGAAAACTAAAGATACAAAAGGACTGGGGTGTCTTCGAGAGATTTTTCTCTCCAAATATTTTCCTTTCCCATGTTTAAAGGATAAACACTAATAGAAATATTTCCCTTCTGAATTCAAGATATTTTTGCTAGGGAAGAGAAAACCATAATCTGTTATAAGCCATTATATATTTGATAGCATTCATGGGTTTTATGTGTATATTTTATGTAGAGAGCACTCCCAGCAGCCCCTCAGCAGTGGATTTTCTTCCCAGCCTGGGCTGGGAACATTTAGGACAGGGGACAGGGGACATTTAGGAGCCCATCTTGATCCCAAGGGCCAAATCTATAGGGTGGGCTGAGATCTTTTATGGGGCTGAGAGAGCTGAGAGGCTTTGGGGCACAGAGGATTTGGGAGCTGACAGATCCAACCTTTAGGGATTCCATCAGGAAGGTCCCCAAAGCACACATGGGACATTTGGGGTTGCCAACAGTTTAGAAATCATTCAGAGCTCATCCCTGACCCTACCCCAGCCTGGGCAAGTCAGGGCCACTCCCTGCAAACCTCAGACCATCACAGAAACAAGAACATGGCTCTGACTGGCTTTAAATCAAAGTTTGGGAAGAGTGCGGCTTGGGACATCCAGTGTAATATGGGATGTCATTCTTTTATGGGTGGGCTCTCTGTGTTCAGCTTATGGACCAAAAGTGATGCTCTGCACTTCCTAAACATCTGGGGCAAGGAGCTGGAAGCCCTGATGGTCCCATAAAAGTGGTAACTTGTCTTGCAGGAGATAATAGAAGTTCTTTCTTTCCCCTAATATGGTTGGAATTGGGTATTCAGAGTCTCACCTTGTGCTGGGAGAGAAGGAGTGTCCCCAGGGAGGAGCACAGAGCCAGGTAACAGCCAGGAGCCCAGGCAAAAATTGACAGGTAAAATATATTCTCACCTTTATTTATTGATTTATTTATTTTATTATTCAGATTTCTCCCATAGTCCTTCCTAAGCACACAGAGGAAAGTGTAGAACACTTTAAATCCATTTTCTTCCAACTGCAGCAAAGTCATGCTGGACTTCCATTATAATTATACATGAAAACCTATTAATGAAAAGTATTCTAAACAACTCCTCAAGCCTGGTGACATCTCCAGGCTCTGCTTTGTGGGGGTGATGTGGAACCCCAGCACCAGCAGCAGAAGACCCTAACCCACCTCCTGGTCAGCTGAAAGGGTTGCTTTGGGAATGCTGGGGCTCAGCAAATGATATAATTAAAAATAATTGAGAGGATTGAGATTAAGGATGTTCAGCAGGGTGTTCCCTCAGGGAAAAGAGCCTTCCTGGGAGAAAACAGCCTGCTGGGAATCTGGAGCTTGGGACAACTGAGGACATGGGTTTGGGGATGCTGTGTGTGATGGACATTGGGCTTGGGAGGCTGGGCTTGGCTTCCCTCTAGTCCTTCTGTTGGTTTCAGCTGTTTTATAAAACTTAAATACCATTTTGTTTCAGGGAACGCACACAGGGAATTGCTCCTGCTTTGCTCATCTCCCAGCAGAATGATGAGGTTGGATTTCCCACGGGCTCTGCAGGAATATTTCTAAGGTACAGCTCAAGCCTCTGTCTGAAGGTAGAAAATGCAGTGGTTTTGTCCTGAAAGCAGCGATGCCTCGTGGTCCAACAGGGAGGAAAGGATGGCCTGGGATGAAATGGAGAATTTTGCTGGAGTGTTTGCAGGGAAGGGAAGGGAGCTGGGAAGGGGCTGGAGCAGCAGGAGAGGCTGAGGGAGCTGGGGGGGCTCAGCCTGGAGAAAAGGAGGCTCAGGGGGGACCTTCTGGCTCTGCAAGTCCCTGATGGATCCAGGGGAGGGTTGGGCTCTGCTCCCAGGGAACAGGGACAGGACCAGAGGGAATGGGCTCAGGCTGGGACAGGGAAGGTTTGGGTGGGATATCAGGGAAAATTTCTTCACTGAGGGAGGGGTCTGGCCCTGGCACAGCTGCCCAGGGAGGTGGTGGAGTCCCCATCTCTGGAGATGTTCCAAAAACCTCCAGTGTGGTGACTGGGGCCACAGTTTCGTGGTGGACCTGGCAGGGCTGGGCTCGTGGTGGCACTCGATGATCCCAGAGGGCTTTTTCAACCTTGATGATCCTGTGCATTAACACTGGACACATCTTTTGAGCAAGGATTGTCGGGGACAAGTGTTTGCTGTGCCTGCACTTCCCAAGGCTTGAGAGCATCATACACCATGGGCATGGTCAGATCCAGGTCCAGAGCTCCTCCAAACACCTGCAAACCTCTCCCAAAATGCCCCCTATGAATCCCTGCCTGCCCAAACCACTGACCCTGCAGGAATCCCCTGTCCAAACCCAGGGGCTCTGCAGAAACCAGTTCCCCTCCAGTCTTCACAGAGCTGCCAAGTCATTTCTGGGGCTTTATTTATCTCCCATGGATTATTATTATTATTTGTTCTGTTGTAGTTCTGGATGTTTTCCTAAGCGTTTCTGCCTTTCCAAATATCACAAATAGATACGAAAAGCAGGCATTTTTGAGAGCTTTCCAAGGCTCTGCTGTTGTTGCAGTCCCAGAAAGCACGGCCCTGGTGTAGCTGTGAATGGGTGGAATCACAGGCACCCAGCCTGACAACCCCTCAAACGGCTCTGATGTTACAAGAGGTAAAAATAATGCAGGAAACAAGACATTTTGGCTCGGGGAGCTGACCTGGAAATGGATTGCTGGAGGAAGTGGAGTATTTGACTTGCTTTTCATGAAGAGGAACAAACTGTCTCTGATTTGGCTGAGTTTAGCACTTGGATTTTTTTTTTCTTTTTGGTTGGGTTTTAATCTGGGCTCGTATGAGATTTCCTTCAGTGCTTGGATGTGATTGAATGAAATCTCCCTGCTGGTGCTGTTTTAGTCAAAGTGGGCTGGCGTGGCCACACCAAAATCAGCAGCACTGGGAGAAAGAGCCAGTGCTTTGGGGGCCAGCTCTCGTTATCAGGCTGTGATTTTAATTTGGACCTCTTCAGTTTTGCAGACTCTTGGTGGGTTTCTGTTCCTGCTCCAGTGTGAGAGAGAGAAATGGTGTGTGTGTTAAAGGGTTGGATCTTCATGTGGTATCAAACAGCTGCTTGAACTCTGTGAATTTGCACTTGGGGAGGGTCAGCTGCAACACAAGGGTGTACATTTTGCAGACAATATTTGGATTCTGCTTGAAAAACCCTTTTTCCCATTGAATTTGTAACTTAACTTCTTGCATAAATCTCTGGCTATAATGACAGTGAGGTACCCCAGCCAACCTTATGTCATTTGGGGGATCAGCACCTCTTTTAGTACAAAACAAGCTAAAACTCCTTGTCCTGTCACTGGGTTTTTTTTGTAGAAGGTAGGTGGAGCTCAGCTCAAGTGCCTCATCCTGGAGGACAACCTCAACTCAAAGATATTTTGTCCTTTTTTTGATGTTTTCTGGGTGCAATTAATTGTTTCCTCTGGCTCTGCTGACCTCAGGGTAGTGCCAGGACTTGTCTGAGCTGGACACCTCCAGATTATCCATCCTTTCCCCCAAAATCCAGTTGCTGGTTGGGCTGCTGGTGCAGGTAGACAATGTGGGTGGGAGGTTGCACTGCAGGCGAAAGAGGGAATATTGGAAGTGCAGTTTAATTTGGATTATTTTGGGGAAAAAAGGCTATATTAGAGTTTCCTGTGGTCTCATCCCTTCCAGTTTCCACCTGTATTTCAGGCACACAAACACAGCCAGTTTGCCCCAGTTTTCCCCCCATACTGGGAAACCCAGGATGTCCATAACCCTGGGCCTCCAACCAGTTGGGTTCATTGGTTTGTGACAGAGTGTTTTGTTTTTCAGGGCTTTCAGAACCCTGGAAGGACACTGGGAACGTCTTCGTGCCTTCCTTCCATTTCAATTGGGGAAAAACAAACTCTTTTCTGTCAATATTTTGTGTCTCTGTGGGTTTTGTGTTAAACTCCTGCTCGGAGTGACTGCGTGTTATTGATAACGTGGGACTGGACTTGGTGGCTTTTAATGTCTTTTTTCGTGTTTATATGGAACATTTTTGAAGCAGCAATTAAAATAATTAAGGAGGGTGAAGAAATCTTTAGCATGCAACAAAGATTTCTGCAAAATGTTAATTTCTGTCAAATAAGTGAATATATGCACAGATGCCTCCTGACAGAGGCTGTGATTTCTGAGTGCTTTGCATGCCAAATAACTTGTTTACCCCCTCAATGTTTGCCAAGTTTACTGTCAATTTACAAATAATTTCCATTTTGCTGTTTATTCTGCTGCCTTTTGATGGATATGTCTTCCAGACTTTTATCTTGCATGTAGACAAACTAATTAATATTTTCCCTTCAGGCAAATATTTTTTTCTTAGATCTAAATGTGGGTTAGATTCTTCTTCGTTTCCATATGCTTTGTTCTGTCAATCATTTCTCTTCCATGTTACTAAAAATGTACCTTTGTGGATGTCATTTCTCATGTTTTACAGATTTATTTCACCTACATCTATATGGGAATGTGTGTATGTGGAGAGACATATTTGTTATATATGTGTTCATGGATGTTTAAGGAGAAAGAGGGAAAATACCAACTCTGTGCTAAGATTTGGGCTCCGAGGCTGAATGAAAATGCGGTTTTGCCTTGCCTGTTGCTGCCATTTCCCAGGCTTGACCTCCCAGTTTGTGGTTCCTGCTGCCCATATGGCACAAACAATACTGGGTGAGTCTCTCCTGCAGTGTCAGCCCTGGTTCCTGCACATCTTTTTGACCCAGTCCAGCCCCTCTAGCCTGAGATAAAATATTTGGGATATCCCATTTCCGTGGCCCTGTTGCCATCCCAGCACAGCCCCCAGTGGGCTCCCCCTCCTGCAGAAGTGGCTCTGGAGCCTCTGTGATCCTGCGGGAGGGATGGTAAAATCTATCACAGAATGGTTTGGTTTGGAAGGAACCTCTGAAGGAATTGTTAAAGGTCATCTGGTCCAACCCCTTGCCATGAGCAGGGACATCTTCAACCAGATTGAGTTGCAGGGACATCTTCAACCAGATTGAGTTGCCCTGAGTCCTGACCTTGAGTGTTTACAGGGATGGGACATCCACCATCCCTCTGGGCAACTTGTGCCAGTGTTTTACTACTCTCTTTGTAAAAGCTTCTTCCGTCTGGACTTCTCTGGCCAAGCTCTGCCATCCTTGGACCCCAAAACTCCTCCTGATTCATCAGCCTCAGACACCACCACCCCAACGCCCTCCATCAACATCTCCCTCCATTCAAAACTCCCCACCAGCCAAATATTGCCACGTTCGAGGCACACCATTTCCTCTGCGGGTTCCACAAAGCTCTCAGGGCGTTTTGGAAGGCGCAGCACGGGGTGAAAAAAGCTCTGAGAAGGGCTGCACGTTCCCCACGTCGTGCTGGGAGAAGCACAGGTGGTAACGGGGAGGCAGATCCCGCGAACAGATCCTCGCGACTTCCCAGCCGTAAAAATATCCCCGCGAAGGAAGAGCCCACTCCTGGTGCCTGTGTTTACAGAGTAAATGCCTGGTATTTCCCAGCTCTGCGAGCGCTCTCGCTGCAGCTCCATATGTCGCAGCCAGTCTGACAAGCTCTCTCTTGAACTGTTTGCAGGTTGCAGTCTGTCTGGAGGGCTGGGGTGCTGATGCCTTCAGGTTTTTAGGCCCCGCATTATGGGCACGATTATCTTGTTCACTTTGCAGGCATCGAGAAACGGAGCCGGGGATTCAGCAGGATCGGAAGAAACTTCCTAATTATGCCAAGCACAGGGGCTGCCTGAGCGAAATCTCAGCCAGAAGCCCAGGTTTGTTATTACGGGCTCTGTTTTAAGTGCATCTCTATAATTTTCTCTGTTTCTGCTTTTGTTGGTATCATCGGAGTCAGCAGGACTGGGAGATTAAAAACCGAAATGCATTATCCTTGCACATCCTCCAAACCTGTCGAGAAAGGAGGAGAAATTAAACAAGGACAAAAACTCGCAGTGAAGTGAAGCTGTTTCCTTTGAGCTGCCTTATTAACCAGTCAAGTACTTGACTGCCACTGTCAGCGAGATTTCTTTAGAGGAAGAGTGGCATTCTGAAAAATACAAATTCACCGCCTGCACCAGCTAATGAGGCCCTTCAGCGATGTTCATTGATAGTGTAAATTCATCATAATACGGTGCTGCAAACCATAAATGGGATCTGCATACAGGAAATCAGCCACTATTAGAAATTTGCCAGACACGGGAAGCAAAAGAAGGCATTGATAAGCAGAAAACTCCTCTCAGCTCCGCGCTGAGGGTGTGCAGCACATCAGCAAAGCGCCAGTGCCACGAGGACAACTTCCCAAGGTGAACTGAGGTGGCTCTTCCAGGGTCTTCTGCTCCCCCTCCTTGGTGTTTTCGGGGCTCTCAGCTGCCTCCCTCGCCCTCCCCAGATAAAGTTTGCTGTGTGAGGACTGGCACTGACACAAAGGGGACAAATGTCTCCATGCAGGGCCCTTTTCTGTGCCTCACAGATGTGCTTCTGCTTTTAATAGATTTTCACTTGCATTTGCGAGGAAAAGCTTCGCAGGCACCAAATTATCTGAAGGGCTGTGCAGGACACCAGGAGTGGACAGTAACAAAAATTGGCAACACCCCAGAAATAATAAACCAAGGTGACTTCCTGATCTTTTAAATAATTCTCCTGCGGTGCTATTTTGCTGTCCATATCAATCAATAAATCTCTCCACGAGCAATACATTCATTATTCCTACCCTTGGTGAGGAGTGTCAGTTGAAAAATCTCTGGGACCATTAGGTCAATATTTCAGTGTGATTTGTCTCTTGGCCACTTTCCACCATCCTGCTCAGGAAGTGACTAGAAAATGAATCCCTTGCATCATGCTCATAAAACAGTCGGCCTCTTGAAGAGAAGGAGTGACCAAACTTCTTAAAATCTTGAGGTCTGTGCCCCCTGACGTGCAGGATGCCGCCAAATTATATGAATGGGCTCTAAGAAGTAAAGCAGGCTGGTATGAAAAGGCTTGGAAACATCTGTATCCATCTCCTGGGGTCTTGGTTCCAAATATACGGAGATCTGAGGGAAGGTTTAGTCACTGAGAAGTGTCTGGAAAAGGGAATTGCTACCCCAGCTCCTCACTGTCCTGACTCCCTGCTCTGTGGTGGATCTGCTTGGAGGGCACCAACAAAGGACCATCCACAGAGGAACCTGAGGAGATGCAAATCCTGCTTTCCCTCTTCCCGTGGTGTCTTTAGTTTCCATCCCTTTGGTAGCTCCTCCGTGCTGCTCCTGTCCCCTCTCCTGGAGGCAAATCCCTGTGGGCACTTTTTGTGAGCCCCTCCAATGTCTTTCTTTGTGCCTCTTGCATCTTTCCCACATTGCAAAAGGATTGCAAAGNTTCCCTTTCCCTTTCCCTTCTCTTCCCCCATCAGACTCCGGGCTGCCTTTGGTTGCCCCACTCTTCTGAACCAGTTTTCCCTCTCAGCTCCTGCCAAAGTCCATGTGATGATCTCCAAAGGGATCTCCGAGCTTGGCTTCTGAAGGGGTGGTTTTCAAACAGATCTGGAGTGGAGGTGGTTTCAGGCACCGTGGGCTGGAAGAGATGAAACGGAGAGAGATGCTTTTGTTCCTCTTGCCCGCTCCTCAAATCCCCAGCTGATGATTAGGAACAATGGAGGGAAATGTGTTTGGGATATATCATAAGAAGAGATCTTATGGAAACATTAGGCAGCCTATTATTGTAAGACCCTTGTAAATACTGTTTTGTAAGAAGAACCTATCTAAGATGATGTAAAACTTAATATTCCTATTAACAAGGTGTACTATACTGTTTCCAATTCCATATCGGTGAAAATGCATTTTAAATTACAAAGTACGCATATTTTATCTGAGCCAATGTTCTGATTCATAGGTCTCCTCTTTAATCCTATTTTCATTCAAGTTTCACAATCCACATCTTTTTCCCATTTTCTGTAATACTTTCTGTGTTTTCAAAACGCAATCAAAGCTTGTTAGCTTCTACCCAACCACGTTTGGCTGAATGGGAATATTAATAATACCAGCTATTGATGTCTTTATGTTCAAATTTGATTTATTGAGCAAGTGGCACATAATCTGTGGGGAAAATACCTAGAGATAACACCTTGAGATGATTAATTGTGTTTACAGTGCATTTCTGTAATAATTGTTTACAAGGAAATTTATGCATGAGTTGCTGCCCCAGTTCAAAAGAATAACTCATCAGATTGTCAAGCTCTCTGCTCTTGAGTATTCCAGCTAATTGCTATCTTTGCTAGTTGAGCGTCGTAAATCCTTCCTCTGCCGAGCTGAGAGCAGGATTTTTGGATCCTGCTTTTCCGGGCAACCTTTTCATCCCTGGGAACATCAGATTTCTCAGGCAGGAAGAGAAGAACACGACGGAAGGGGCTGATGTCTCCTGAAGATTGGGACGTTGGGCGTGACTTCTGCGAGGAGCTCACACGATCGCGTGTTCAGATCCGTGTTGGGCACGTTTGGAGCAGTGTTACTGATCATGGAGAGCACGAGGCTGCAGACTCAGCCTGCTAAAGCCAAAGCCATGAATTCCCAGCTCTGCTGATCCCTGCTCTTGGATTTCTCTCTCTTCGCCAGTGCTGCGGGGAAGGGATGGCAGGATGGGTTGGAGATGGTTCCTCTGCAACCATCTGTGCTTCGTGCTGATCTAATAACAACTGCACAGCTCTCCCTTTTGGAATTAAACCCACCCTTATAACTTCACAGAGAGGAACCTGCTTTGCTTTTGCAGTTTGAGGTTTCTTTTTTTTTTTGTTCTATTTCCAATTTTTGGGCTTTATTATTTCATAACTAACTCCCCTATAGTTACAGCAGTGTTATCCCAGCAATATGTTGCCAGGAAGGAGTTGATAATGTTTAATAATTCCTGATTACATTCCTGTTCCAGTCCATGATCATGATTATACAAATGTTTCTGGTGCTGTTTTTCAGTACAAATCCTCCTTTTGAGTTTTTTTCCCCTCCTTGTTGACAGTGTGTTGGTCAGAATACAAGAGACACCGACCTATTTGCTGGTTTAATTAAAGATGTCAGTGAAATCCTCAAGGTTTGCCTGGGAAGGAGCAGATTTACTTGCTGCTTTTATGCACACTGTGGGATTTAAACATTTTGAGAATTGCTTTGGTGATTTTTCCCAGGAGATAAAGGAATGGATTAAGTGAAGTAGTTTCTGACTATAATTGGTCTGGTTTAAACACTTAAAAATAACTTTAAGAAATAAGAAAACACAAAACAGGTTTTCAAGTAGGGATTTAACCTTTTCTTTTTCCCCCAGCTCTGTGTTTGTTTGAGCTTTGGTGTCTCATTGTGAACCATCAAAGTGGGCTGTACCTGAGGTGGGGTATCTGTCCTTTAGTGCTCGCAGCAGCAGCAGCCCAGGCAGAGGACAGATGCCTGAAGGAGGAGAAACAAAAGGCCTGGATCTGAAGGAACAGCAGGGGAAGAGAGAAAGAGAAATGAGGATAAAACACAGAGGCTTTCAGCCTTTGGGTCCTCCTTTGCCCTGTTTAAACAGAGAGGCTGGGAATGCAGTAACTACATCTGGTGGGTGAAGCGGCACCATCGGAGGCGGCTCCGTCAGAGGGGGCTCCATCAGAGACAGCTCCATTAGAGGTGGCTCCATTGGAGGTGCCTCCATCGGAGGTGGCTCCATCGGAGGCGGCTCCATCAGAGGTGGGTCCATCAGAGGCGGTTCCATCAGAGGTGGCTTCATCAGAGGCAGCTCCATCAGAGGTGGCTCCATCAGAGGTGGATCCATCAGAGATGGCTCCATCAGAGGTGGTTCCATCGGAGGTGGGTCCATCAGAAGTGGCTCCATCAGAGGTGGCACCATCAGAGGCGGCTCCATTGGAGGCGGCTCCGTCAGAGGTGGCTCCATTGGAGGCGGCTCCATTAGAGACAGCTCCATCAGACATGGCTCCATCAGAGGGGGCTCCATCAGAGGTGGCTCCATCAGAGCTGACTCCATCAGACGTGGCTCCTGGCACCTGTTGCTCAGGTGGCCCTGGCACTGCTGCCACTCTCCTCCTGGCCATTCCAGCAGGGATTCCCCCGGGGGAGCTGCAGAAGCTGCTCTCTCTGCTCTCCCACCCTCCTTTGTCTCTGGCAGGTGAGTGGCCAACGCCAAGGGATCGCTGCCAACCATCCGTGTCGGGGGCGTTGATGGAGACAGAGGGAGTGTTGGCAGAGCTCGGAGTGTTCCCAGCACCGAGCCCAGCCTGGCACGGTCACCCCCTGTACCAGCAGCTCTCCCCGTGCCAGCTGTGCCAGGCAAAGGCAATAAAACACGCTGCTGAGCAGTCAGAAAAGAGACATTTAACAGCTAAACTGAAGCTTGTGGTCCAAAGAAATGAGGGTTACTGCTGTGCATGTGGTGATACAGTGACTATCAAAAGTTAGCAATGAGGGAAATCTTGGGAGGAGAGTGAAAAAAAAGCCACCCAAGACTTTACAAGCAGGTTTTGATCAAAAGCAGACGCAATAACACAACACATGAAGCAGATTCTGGAGGAAATATTAGACTAATCTTACAAAATATTCCAACCGTGCCTATCAAGGAACATTAATAACAGTGTTATTGACAGAGTATTCATTTAAAGTCATTCTGTTGGATACAATTAACATTTAGATGAGAGACAGTTATAGGTACTCGCTGATATATAGGAAGGAAACAATGAGTCATCCCTCCGGCAGCGGGGAAGATGCTTTTGTGGCAGCTTCCAGAGGAATTCCATGGACTTTGGGGAGGGAATCAGCCCCTTCCTCCCCCAGGGATGGCTGTGCTCTGTTTTTGGGTGGCTCATGGGTGAATTGTCCAGGGCAAGAGTATGTAGTGAGGTGAACAGCCTGGGATGGACAAGCTCTGGGGTCAGGAGGAGCCTGCTGGGCTCCTTGACCAGGCTTTTCTCCTCCAAATTATGTAATTAGATTAATTGTTACATCACCCCCAAGAGCACCAGATGATGGATGTCTGTGTAACAAGGGTGAGGGCAGTGCTGGTGTCCACATCTCCTGCTCCTCACCTGTGCTTCAAAGCATAAACCAGCAGTCCTTTCCTGCCCACGGTGTCTCCCCAGGGTCAGGGAGGGTCTCTGGACCTGGGTGGGTGGGGAACAGGATGCTGGAAGGACACACTGACACAAAGAGTTCCTGAGCTTCACAATGTCCCCTACCAAACAAACACACCTCGGGGCTTGGGTTGGTCTCACCTGCTTTTAGTTCTACAAATTCACTCTAGGCTTGGTGTTTGGCAGAGAGAAGTTTGGCCTGAAAGATCTTCCTGGATAGGCTGAGATCCCTTGTTTTGGAAGGTGGAAGTGTTGTCTGAATGCCACAAAGCAGAAACATCTCTTGTCTAAGCCTCTCTGATCATGACCAAGGCTCAGGAGCCCTTGTAATAGTGAGATGTTCCATTTTTCTCTGTATCTGCACCTGCCTGGAGGTCTCTCCACCCAACTGGGTTTGGTGCAGCTTTGGAAGATGTTCTGTCAGGCAGCAACTTGCAGAAAAACAGGAGAGCAACCAACTGAGCTTCAGAAACTCTGGAATTGTGACAGAAATTTCCAGTGTGAACACTCTCTGCACCAGCAGTCGCTGTGTTGGTAACTAAGAATATCATGATTTGGTTTGGAGAAAGCAGTTCGATAGTAATTAATTGAGAAAAAATGTCAAAATTCCAAACAAAAATTTGAGATGACATGTTGCCACAATAAGAAGTTTCAAAATGGAGTTCTCTCCAACCCTGCTGCCTCAGAGCTGATCTCTAATAGCCTGGTAGTAGTTTATTTCTATTAATTCTGTACTGTATATTTTGCATTTTGTAGGAATGCCTCGAGCATGCATATTAAGCAGTTAGGAAAATTGATCTGCTTGAGCAGTGATAACATTTGTAGAATGAAATCCTCACAATTAGAAAGACGTTTGAAGCAACCATGTTAAAAGGTGCTGAAATGTTCTTGAAGAAATGCCACGTGTTGCTGGGGGCAGTAATGAAACATTTCCATATAAAGTGCCACATAAACACATAGAAAATGCAGACATATGTTAGCAGATTATGGAGTGTGAGAGTGATAGTGATGATTATTTGCAAGTGTTAACGTTAGCAAAGCTTAAGGTTATCTCCTGGTCTTGGACCCTGCATGTAAATAATTCTATCTGAAAATACGTGTCTCCAGAGCTCCCCAGAGCAATATATACATGGGGCAGGTCTGAAATCCTGCAGGATTATTGATCTGCAGCAGAGCACAAGAAATTCAGGGGATTTATGCTCACAGCTCAGGGACCATATGGCAGGAGTTGGGAATGGAGTTATTCATGTCCTGTCCCTTCCACATGGCCCAGTCTTTGTGACTCAGGGCTGATCAATGTGCACAGGGTGGAGGGCAATGGGCATGGTGTGCAGGGAGGGGGTTCCTGGGCACAGCCCCCAGAGCTGGTACCCACAGCCAGGGCACTCGGAGTTCTGTGCCATCCATCAGATGCTTCATCTCAACGTGCCCATCCATCAGATGCTTCATCTCAACATGGCCATCCACCATGAAAATGGGTCTGGCCTGAGGATCTGTGGGTGTGTAAGTGAGGATAATACATCTTTTCTGAGCCCACTTCACCTCAAAAAAAGGAACAGGCAGCAATTTGAGAACCAACTGGAATGACTTTGGCTTTGTTTTAATGGGCCTTTCATTGGGGGGTTAGTCCAAACCTACCCCAAACCCTTTAAAACCTCATTTGTTTTGTTTGTAGATAAATCTATCCTTATACTAAAAAAAAAAAGAATGACATTGCTCCTGCTCTGAGATCTAAAAGCACAAAAATCAAATAAGTTGGTTGAATATTCCTACTGAGATTCTTGGTGTTGTTTTCCTAATGAGCATTTTCTCACATCCTTTTTTGTTGTGTTTTTTTTTTCAAAATGTTTGCTTGAATTAGAAAACAATCTCTGCACTCCAAAGTGGCAAATCACTTGAGACTCCTTTCTGAATAGTGCTGAGAAATCCCTCTTTGCATATCTTTAAAGATGTTGCTCCAAGAAAAACAGGCATTTGTAACTCTAAAACCTTCATCTAGCCTTGTAACTTTGAAATAAATAGTTCTTGAAAGAATTCAGGTCTTGCCAGGTCCTCTCATTTGTGCTCTGGAGCTGGGCAAATTTGGGTAGCTCAGATCTGATGACCTTAATCTATATAAGAGATTAATCTCTGTAATTGGGGATATTTGTCTGAGCCACATATGAGTTATGGCACCATTTTCCATTCTGGAAAGAGCAGAAAAAGAAAAAGCAGAGAAAATAAGAATACAATTTATTGTGGAAAACCTTCTGTCATTTCTGGATGTCTCTATCTCTATTTATATATTTATAAACATGTACATTTATGTTTACTAAAGACTCTGATTGCAGTTAAATATTGGTCAGAAAGAGCCCCCAGTCATTTCTTTTCGTTCTGTCTCAGGTCTGTTCTTGCACAAAAAGGAAGAACACGTAGGCTAATACAGGGTAGTTTAATTATAACTTATAAAAGGCATGATAGTATTAATTCACATTTCATAGCAATTTAGTTCTCAATTCAAGGAGCCTCCTTGATTTTTCACTATTAATCCAGTGTATTTACCATGAATTGTGTTGAAGGCACAGCCCTCAAAGGCAGAGGGGCATTTCCACCCTCAAACCCAGACCCCACTTGGGCAGCATCTCCAGCTCGTGTCCATGGCTGGGGGGAAGGATTTGATGGATGGGAATTCCAGAGGGAGAACTGACCCCTGCTCGGGGTGCAAAGAGGTTCTGCAAACTCAAGACCAATCCAGGCCATCCTCTTCTTCTCCAGCCCCGGCTCCTCCAGGGTGGGATGAGCCCAGGGCTTGGTTGGAGGTCTCAGCCACTGAGTTGTCCCATGGCAGGGCTGCAGGAGCTCCTGGGATGGGCTCCTCCCTTCACACCAGGGGAAAAGGGGATTGCTTTTTAATGATGATTAATGATGATAGCACAGCAAGCACGGGTTCATTTGGTAGCATTTCGATAAATTAAATTCAGGTTTTACTCAATTCCATGACCAGAAGCCCTTTTGCCAAGTCCTGCACGGAGGTTGAAAGGGGGTGCATTAAAATTTGGAAGGAAATAATCAGACAAGTGTATTTTCCACATACACCTGTTTTCAGAAACTCATCTCTCCCCCTTCCAGAAAAGCATTAACTTTGAGGATGAGTCTTTCCTTCTTCATTAGCTCTTTATTAGCAGTGGGCTAATCAGGTCAGGCAGAATAAAAACTCATCAGAACCTTCAGCTAAAGATCAGAGGGAGCCACTTTTTCTTTTCCTTTTGAAAGTAACATTTCCCTTTTTTCTGCCTCTTTTTTTAATAATTTCTATTCCTCCTGTTGTGATACAGGAACAGATGTGAACAAATTCCCCAAAGAAGATTTGTTCTTATGGCATTCTGGTTCCATTTCTTTGTCCATCCCCTTCCCCAAAGATAGTAAACAGATATTATTTATAAAGATTTTACGATCTGTTTGCTTCAGATCCTTTTTGTATTTAGAAAAAAAATGTGGAGAAACCAAACTGAGTGATAGAACAGCAGCCAGAGTTGCCTTTTTAATTCTGGGCATTGGGTAAATATCACACTGCTGGTGAGAAAAGTCAAATTGAAAAATACTAAAATCCTTCTCATAACAGCCTAATAGGGGAGATAATATTAGTAGTTAACATAAAAGCTGTTTTAATGAATATTTCCAATAAAAATATAAACCATTTGATATCAGCATGACTCTTTTCCATGTCCACAGAGGGCTCTGTAGTGATTAAGGGTCTCTCCTCCTTGTCTTTATCTCGAGTAAGGAATCTCAAACTTTGGGAGACACCCCTGCTCAAGGGGAGAGTCACCGGCACGCAGTCCAGTTGCAATTGAAGAAGACCTCAAATTAGACCCATCCAAAGATCTGTTGTTGGTAAAAGCTCTTCCTGCCTTGAGGAGCAGCTTTGAGAGGTGTCCCAGCTCCAGGGTGTCCCCCCCCTGCAGACACACTGCTCAGGATGGAACATTTATGGGATTAAGTGGTTGTCTCGTGGGGAAATTATGGGAAGGGTATAATGGAACTCCTTGTACCCACAGATTTCTTTGTTCCTTGATGATGGAGAGCTGGGAAAGCCACCTGTTGTTCATGGATGGATCACGTGGTCAGTGTGATCGTGGGGTCACTGCTCCTTTGGGGGGTCTTTAGAGGAGTCCTTGGCCCAGCTTTGGCCTTTCCTCCTTTGGGGGCTGTACCAAGGTTTGGTTAAGGGGCCAAACTTGTCCATCACAGAATCAACCTCAAGGTTGGAAAAGACCTCTGAGATCACTGAGTTCAACCTTCAGCAATCTGAGAGCATCGACCCCAAACTGGCCCAAAATCAGAGCCCAGTACTGAGAACGCTGCAAGTGTTTTTTGGGGTTAAACCCCAGATTTTTACCTATTGACCTTCCAGGAGCTCCACTTTGGTGCTTTCCAGGGTGCTTTGATGTGCAGCACTTTGGTGTTTGGCCACCTCCTGGTGGGGTTTCCCTGCTCAGCCCTCGGTGGAGCAGGAGACCTGGGCCCCAGGGCTGCCTCCTCCACTACATCACTTCAAACCATCCCCACCATCTGTTTCAACCTCTAATTACAAATGCAAAATAACACAATTCGCAATTGCGTCATAAAAAAGTAAAATAGAAGTGATTTAAATGCATGTGTGTGTTCCTTGTGCAAGGCAACATTCATCTGTTATGTTTTACTGTCTTTGAGAAACAACTCCGGGGTGAAATCCCGCTTTGTGGGGAGAAGAAAAATGATTTCACTGCAGGAACACAGTTTTTTAAAGGTATTTTTCCAGGTTCTATCACACTTCCTCTGTTTCTCTCCTTACAAATCCTCTTCCTTCTGCCAAAATAGCAATGTGGATGGGGTGGGTGGTTTGTCCTGAGCAGTTTGCTATCCTCAGACACACCAGCTGGGGACATCCTTGGCTGACCAAGCTCTCTCCTGGCTTCCCCCACCCCTTATAGATCTGTATTTATTTGTGTCATCGTGGTTTTTACAGGCTATAGGTTTATAGGCTTTTTTAACCTATAGATAGGAAAAAAATATTAGTTCCAGCCAGTTAATCTCTTCCATAGGGCAAAGGCATTAGTTGTTGTAAAAGCAACCTGCAGTTATCCCATCGTGGAGCTGTTCTCAGCCTTGCCATGCTGGGAGGTGACATCACCTGGCTGTGTGACATGTGCCCAGCTGAAACTCAGCTTCCTGACAAATAACATGAATTACGAGGGGTTTTGTTTGGGGGAAGAGTAAAATTCCAGTGTCACTGACACGTGTGTGGTTCACTTTGAGTCGCCCTCAGCATTTGGGGTGTCAGCTCACCAGCCACGGTCCTTGCTCACGAATAAGCACCCTGTGACTTCTTGGTCTGTCTTTTTGAGGTAGCCCAAAGCAGAGCTCACATGATCTCGAGAGCTCCCACTTCTCTCCAGCCTTGAACTGAGATGGGACCTCAATCTGGAAGAAGAACAAACTGGAAAAGGAGATTCCTGGGGAGAAATTCTTCCTGTGAGCATCACAGTGTCTGTCTGAGCTCGGGTCTGCTGCTGAGCAGTGATCACTCCAAAGGCAGCCTACTGTGAATTTGGGAACCCTTGGTGAATTTGGAGAATCCTCTGTGAATTCTGTGAATCTGGAACCTTTCTGGAGAGTAAACCCCAAACCCTGTGATTGTCACCGTGAGCTGTGTGACATCTGTACTTCCAGCCTACCCATGACCCTCTGTCCCTGCTTTGTCCTCCCCTTCCCCTCCTCTCCTCATCAGCCTACTTAAAATAAGGGCCCAATGGATCAAGGGATTGAACTTCAGGGGTTTCCAGTGAAAACTGAAGAACTTGTTTTCACTCTCATGTGAAAGGAACAATTAGCAAGGGCACAGCCCCTCCCCATCAATGGGGGACTTTTCAATTGCCTTGAAAGGCTTTGGATCAGGATGTAAAAGAGCAAAGGCTTCCTCCTAACAAAGGTGCTTGAATAGGGATGGAAAACTGTTAATCAGACACTTTGGGCACTCTGGATGGTAAAACAAAACCATCAGCACGCTCAGAGCCTTCCCTTGGACCGTGCCAGGGGCAAAGGGATGCTTGGGCAGCTGAGGAATCCTGGATAGCCTGGTATGATCCTCTCTGCTTCCTGCTAATGCAGGTTAGAGGGCTGAAAATGCAACTTATTTATCCAGTCCCATGGCAGACACCTGGCAGGGTCCTTGTTTTGGCTGCAGTGTGGGATTGGGCAGAGTTTGGGAGCAGGAGGGGAAGGATGCTGGGCATGGCCAGGTAAGTGGGGGCTCCTGGGCTGGGCTGGTCCTTCCCTGGGTCTGGGAGGAGAGCAGGGCTGAGCTGAGGATGCTCCCATCCCCTCTGCTCCTCACCTTGGAGTTGTGGTTGTTGGGAAGGGCATTGAAAAGACTTGTGGTGTTGGGTTGCAACCTCAGTTTGAATCCTGGTGAGGTCAGGAGGTAGAAAGAGGGGGATCAGGAGTTACATTTTGGGGAATATTTTAGTTGTTCACGCTTCCAGTTTCCAGTGTTTGGCAACGTGGCTATTCAGAAACATTTTGGAGTTGTCTATTTCTGTTTTCTTTCCCTTTCACTGAGCTGGGCTTTGGTTTTCTTACCAAGCCATTCAGTCCTGTTATGGCCCTGTGGATTTTTGAAAAAGCTTTGTAAGTGAATGTTGATTTTTTTTTACTTTTTATTTCCTATATGTAATTTGCTTTTGAAGTTGTCAGGGAACAATTTTGTTCAGCAAAAACAACAAACCCACTCGTATTATGAATTAGTTTTATTTGAAGAAAATAGAGTTCCAGATGCACCAAGATTAAGTTATTTGGCAACAAGAGGTTTTGGGTGCATTCCCTGTGGAATGACACAGTCCTGATGGAACAATTGCTAAAAGGAATTTATTTTAAAATAACCTGACCTGTGCTTAAAAGAAATTGGCCTCAGATAGCCCAGTGAGTTGCTTTTTCCCAGGCTTGCTCATTGTTTTATTTAAAAGCTTGTTCAGAACAGCCCCATTAGCTGGTTATAGTCACTAATTGTGAGCTTGTCTTTTCTTTGGCTTCCAGAGGCTTTGGCTCCAGGTCAAAAAGCAAAGAAATGTAGTAGGCACTTTGCAATTGCCAGTTTTTCTCATTTTCACATCAATTTTGCTTGGCTTGTCCGTGCTGTGCAGATGGAGCTGTGGCAGCAGAGCCCAAACCCTGGGGGTGTCCAGGCTCCACTTTGGGCTCTGCAATCCCAGGATCCAGCCCAGGGGTTTCTCCTCTGGGGGCAGGAAAAGACCTTGAAGTTTGTTTGCCATCATTTCATTCCTTTTCTGCTTCTCTGGTTCCCCTGTGAGGGGGTCTTGGGGATGCTGCTTTATTTTGTGCCATAGAAAACGTCGCTGGTGTTTTCTTGTTTTTCATCAATGCAAATACTAAGTTGGGTTTAGTGACTCCTCTTCCAGTTGGGTCATTTTTAGTGGTTTTTTTTTCCCTTGGGCCTAAACAGAACTCTACAAAATAGTTATTTTTTCTGAAAGAACATGTCTGGAATATTTGAGAAGCTTTATTGCCATTGCTCCTTCAGAGCTATGGGTTTTCTTGTGAGGAAATGCAACAAAATAATTGTCAATGTCTTTCAATTGCAAACATCAGTCTTGACTCTCCCAAGTGTGGTGTATCATAAATTAGGCTGGAGTTTGGACTCTCCTTGCTTGTGTTTCTCTCCTCATATTTTTAGTAGCATGGTGGGGCCTTACAGGTGTCATTTTAATACCCAATGGATGTTTTGGAAAAGACCTTTACCAGGCAAGTTTCTGCCCAAATCCTCTGCACAACTCTGGCTTGAGAAAGCCCCATTATTTTTATTTTTGAGAAGTGCACTGAAAATAACTTATTGTTCAGAAATCCCTATCGTTTGGCTTCAGTCAGTAAATGAAATATTTTCTAGCATTACATTTACTTTTTTCCCCCTAAAAACACCGTTTGTGTGAGTTGGAGAATTCTGCTGCCTACCAGAATGTGAAAATAGGTTTCATTCAATTAATGGACTGGAAACAGGAAGACATTACATAGTAAATGAGGTTTACATATGATAATGTTGGATTTGTCATGTAACCGATTGCTTCCTTTCAGCTCCCTGAAAGGACTAAATTTTGCTTTTGTACAGATTGTACAATGCTAATAAAAAGAGAAGGCTCTATGGAAAGCCTAACAATAAACTATATCTATAATTCTAATGTGCAGGAAGAAAAGGATGGTGATATTTTAATACACAAGTGGATCCGAGTTGGGAGAAGTGTCAGAAACTAAAGGCTCAATCTCAGCTTTGCAACAGGCTCCGAGGGGGGAGCTGAAGGAGGGGACACTTGGACTGGATATTGGGAAGGAATCCTTGGCTGGGAGGGTGGGCATGGCCTGGCACAGGGTGCCCAGAGAAGCTGTGGCTGCCCCTGGATCTCTGGGAGTGTCCAAGACCAGGTTGGAGCAACCTGGTCTATGGAAGGTGTCCCTGCCCATGGCAGAGGGTGACACTGGATGGGCTTTGAGGTCCCTCCCAACCCAAACCATTCCATGATCTTATTCCCATGAGTCGTATTTCAGCCCTGACCCTTCTTGCTGTTCTCAGGTGGATTTTGTTTAATCCCTTCCAGTTTCTTCGCACCTTTTCAGAACCACAAGCTCAAGACGGGCCAGAGAATTCCAGCTGAGCCCCATCCCAAGGGTGGGGTAATTCCCACATTGGGAATGCTAAGTTGGAAGGGACCCACAAGGATCATCAAGTCCAACTCCTGGCCCTCTCCAGGAGTCACACCCTGTGCCCAAGGGTGTCATCCAAACATCTCCTGACACATCCCTGGAACCACCTTTAGTGGCTCAGTTTGCCTCCTTTGTTTGATGGGGAGCTCAGGCCACTGTAACTTTGAAAGGGTGACAGAGCCCCTTTCCTGGCAATTTCCCATTTGCATCGGATTTCTCCTCTCTAAGTGCAACACTTCACACTTGGCTTTATTGAATTTCATCTTAATTTCAGGCCATCACTCCAAACCGCTCATATCTTTCTGGATTTTGATCCAGACGTCCCAAGGGTTCCCCCCACCCCAGCTCCTCAACGTTGCAAATTTTATAAATGGAATCTCTTTTCCCTTTAACTGAGTCATTATGAAAATATTGAACGGAGCAGGAGCAAGGACAGATCCCTGAGGAATCTCACCTGAAATTTCCCCTCTCTGTGACAGTGAGCCATCGAGAGCGACTCCTTGAGAGCAGTTTGGCAGCCAATTGTTCTCTCCACCTTATGGTAATTTTAGCCAGTTCTAGACCATATTTTCTTGGGTTTATTATAAGAATGGCATGTGAAACAGTATCAGAAAGCGCCCTAATAACAAGATGTATCGCATCAGCTGCATCTCCCTTCTCCACAAGGCCAGTTATCCTGTCAAAGAGGGAAATTAAATTGGAGAGCTCCGTGCAGGAGACTTCTTTTTTTAATCAAGCCATTTGAGTTATGACCCCTGCAATATTAGATAAATTTTGCAGGAATAACAAACATGCTGGGTTTTTTTCTCGGCTGCTGCTGCAAGACCCTTTGCTTGTTTGTTGTTGTTTTTTAAATAATCCAGTGACGTGGGATTAACAATAATGCTTTGAAAGGCAAAAGCCATTATCTGACTGTTACTAAAGGCAGAAATTAGGGTGGGAGCAACAAGCCTTCTCCCATAATAGTGTTTTCTTCATTTCAAGCTGATCAGTAGGAAGTGGATTTAGAAGTGCTTTAAATCATTTCACATCATTTACTGGTAATCTAACCAGCATGAACTGCGTGTACCCTAAGTGCTGATTTTTTAAAAGGCACAAGAGGAAGAGCAAAAGAACTTTTTATTCTAAGTCATTCTGTAATTTACACATTTTTGTATCAGCCCACTTACTAGTGCCATACATAAGTGTTTCCTCTGAACAGATTTAATTTTTAATTTTCCTGAATCAGTGTTAACCAGGAAAAAGGTAATTGTTGTCAAGAGTATTCAAACTGTCAGAATATCATTCAATCTAAAAGCTGTTAGAATCTGTGCAAAAGTAATTACTGAAACTCTATTCAACTGTAATAATAACCTGCCACTGATGACAGCAATTACTGGGGAAAGTGTAATAGAAATCAAAGGCGCATTTTTCTCTGACAAGTACATTTCTAACTAAGGTTTACATTGGTTGAATAGTGTTGACAATGATGATGTGCTGTATCACTCTTAATCACGGCTGGCATGATGGCACAGCTCGAGCCGCTCCCCGTTCCAGGGGGACTAATTGCTGTTTCATCTGACACTGGCCATGCTTTCTGGGCATGGCAGAGCACGCTGGAGAGGAGCAGAGTCCAAGTGTTGTGCCTCTCTGCCCGACTTGCAGCCTCTCAGAAGCACTTTTGGGTTTAATAGAACGGCTCCAATTAGGATGAACCGGTTTGGGTCAAAGCAGAGCACGTTCCAAATGCAATGGGATGGGAAGGGGCAGGGTGGCAGAGCCAGCACACCTCCTGCCTCCTGCCCAAGGCAGGTCAGGCAGGGTCCTGCCCCTGGATTCACCCCCCAGGAGCTCCAGCTGTCTGATCAGACATGGTGCTTCAAGTCACTGAGGAGTCACCAGAGCAGAGTGTGTGGTTGTTGTTGGATCTGAGTATCAGTGCTGTCCTTTGACTCAAAAACCCCCCATGTCTTGTCACTGTCACACACAGGGAGACAGCTGGAATTATTGCCCAGGCTCAGGTGGGCTTGTGCTGGGAGAAGGTGTGGCTGTATGGGTTATCTGGAGAGGGACAAAAAAACAATGTCCTTCTGGACATCATTTATTCCCCTGCTGATGAATTTTGCCCGCTTTTCCAGCAACGGGGGAGAAGTTTCCTCCAGAACATTTCTCTGCTGTAAGAATTCCTTAGGAACAGCTCAGTTGCAGAATGGTCCACCCCGAAATCTCTTCCATCATCCCTCAGGTGTTATCCCTGCAGCTTTCTGAGAATGAGCTGAGGAGAAGTGTCCTTGGGGAGAATCCTGGGGGAGGTGGCCAGAGGGAACTGTGCTGGTCCTGCTCACTCATCCTTAAAATAATTCCCAAACCGAGTTAAAGCATCACAGCAGGAGTTAATTTTAACTTTTCTTTTTGCTTCTTTGGGTCCATCAGAGTAACTCCAAGGACTGAACACGTGCAGGAGGCGATGTGCAGGTCTGGAGCGAAGATAATGGGAGCACTTTGAGAATACACAGATGGTCAGGTTTTCGTGCAGGAAATTGGGTCCATTGATTTTTATAGAGTGGAAGAAATGAAGGTAACTGGGTGACATTGTGCAGTTAATCACATTTCTCTTGTGAGGGCTGTTCTGTCCTTCATCTCCTGCCACACTCCATAAGCTCACATTCACTACCAAGACCCAAACTTAGCATTATTCCATGGCACAACCAGCTATTTCCACCCCTGAGACTCAGGAGGAAAACACAGTGTAAAACTCAGGTGTGGAAGAGGGAGACAGAGCAATAAATAGTCCTTCCAAGGCCACCAAACAGAATTCAAGTTAACCCAAACCGTGTGCAGAACATTTTCAACACTTCCAGGAGGCTTTCTGAGATGGCTTTTGGGTGCTGCCCCATCCCAACCCAGCCAGTTCCCCGTGATATTTCTGGGCTGTTACAAACCACTCACACACACTTGAGGGTGGGAGCAGTCCCAGTGGACCCCCAGAAGGATCCTGTGGACCTCACCACGTGCCTAATTTTTCATGGAGCTGGGACCTTGCTTGGCTCCAGAGAGGAGGCTGCCAGGAGGAGTTCATTCCATCGTTCTACTTATTGCACTAATTGCCTGTTTGTGTTTTCTGACAGCCAGCACTACCCAATAATTTTTATCAACAGAAGCTCTCTCACAAAATCTACTCAATAAAAGTCACAGCTCTTGAAAACCAAACTGATTTTAAAGGAAAACTTGATGTTTCCCCTCTGATTTCCCTATTGATGTTGCATCAGCTCGGGTCCCTGGTGCTCGGTTACCATGTGGCTCGCTTTTATTCCAACAATAATGCAATTCAGCTGCAAACATGTGTTAAAACACTCTTGGATTTGGTGCACACCTTATTAATTATCCTAACTGCAAAATGATGGGCTCTTTGACAATCGTTTCTGTAAACTCTTTGGGTTTCTGAAATGATGGAGTCCCTGAATGAAGGCAGAGCTTTCCTGGTGTATTGAGTGGGTTATGTGGGGTGGGTGATACCTGTATTTATGCACCTCGTGCTGCTCAGCACTTGCTCTCCGTGCCTTGGCTGAAATAAAACATCTGACAATAAAAACAAGCACGCCAGGACCTCCTCCCTGGGCTGAGTTTTCCACCTGGGAAGGAGAGGAAGAGCACAAGCCACATCTGACCCACCCCAGGGAGGAGAAGGTTGAGTGCTCAGCTTTGCCCTCTGCTCTCTCTGGGTTTCTTGGGGCTCTCCCAGGGGATGAAACACCCGGGCACAGCGATGTCCCCACCACTGTCACCCTGGGGTGACAGTGACAGTGCTGGTGTGACCATCAGACACCCCTAAATGGGGTAACAGAGTTTGAAACCTTCATTGGAGTGTTTGTGCCATTTGCACTTCCATGCCCAGGGAATGTGAGAGTCACAGTGAAACTCTGGGAATTAAATATGTAATGAATTGTAGCAGAGCTGGGACCTCTCCCACAGATCTGTTGGGGAATTTGGAGATGTTGTCACCACGGGTGGTTTTCCCTTTGCCCATTTGCCTTTCCAATGCTACACTTGTAAGAATTCCCCTTCATCAAGGGCTGGAAGTGATTAGCCAGACATCCCCCACATTAGGACTTTGGCTTACAAATAAATAGCCAGTTGCTTTCTTCTTTTTTCTCCATTTTAAATCTTTTCTCTGGAAACCTGAGAGACATATATTTATTTCTTCCTTAAAAAGAGAGCTGAGATTATGGGGATCATACAGATAACATCAATAAGCAGCAGTACCTGACTTAGAGATACATCATTGCCTTCTTATCGTGGTGTGACCACCTCAAATGGACAAGTGGGGAGATGATGGTGACCAGGGCAGCGATGGGACCCCGAGGAGTGGCAGTAAGGACAACATCTGCCTGGCCTATTTCTGCCTGCCTGCCTAATCACACCCAGCTTCCCATTGTTCCAGGACTTACTCAAGCATATAATAGAGTTTCAATGAGTTCAAACCTCCTGGTTTAGATGGTGTTTTACTGAGTTGTTTTCCTGCCTCAGCATGGATGGGATTTTTATCCCCCCCCAGCTCTGTCAGATCCAGGGAATTAAATGGAGAGAGTGGGAAGGAAATCCTGGGTTGTAAATGCTGACTGCACACCTGTATCATGTGTTACCTAAAATTTACTTGTGGCACCTGCTGAATACCCCCAGTCTGCAATCAGAAATAACCTCAGCCCCCAAACACCTCTTGCCACGCACAGATCCTGCATCCTCAGGTGAAATTCCAGCCTGGTGCAAAGGAACTCGTGGCAGAGCCAGGGATTCATGCAGGGAAAGGC
>WBMV01005995.1:150582-242813 GCA_013396655.1 Campylorhamphus procurvoides | reverse complement strand
GGCTGTGCCTTGTGGGGGCACTACCTGTAGGAGAATGGAAAACCCAGCCGACAAACCCGAACTTGAAAGAAGATTTATTTAACGAGTGGATGGAACTGTCCCGGACCTGAACGCATGCCGACAAACTGCTGATCACCCCATGGCACAAGACTGCTGTTTTTCAGAAAGTTTTTATAGCATATAACATAGCTAGGAATACCAATGTAATTATTACAACTTCATTACTTCTGTATCTTCAATTATTCTGATTGGCTAGTTAAGCCATAGTTACCGGACCCTAATTGGTTCCTGTATCCCTAAAATCCCATTGGTCAGCTGGTGGTGCAGTGCAGCACTACCACATAAGGTTGACCACCCCCAGTTCTCCCTTATTCGTTGAAATCCCTCCTTCCCTTTCCCTTTCTTGTCGCAGTCCATCCCTAACTCCTCCCAAGTTCCAGAACCCTCCATCACGACCTTATAAAAGTCCCATGCGCCCCTGAATAAATGTCCACTCCTGTTCTGAACCCATCTTGGAATGGATCATTCCTTTCCACCCACAGCGGAACGCGACAGGGCCTTGCCAGTAGTGCCGATGGAGACTTTCTGCTGTGCCTCTTGCAATTGGACTTTCCTATCTCACATCGGCCTTTTTAGCCACCACTGTGTTTGTAGCAAGCGTGGATAGAGCCCTTGCAAATCTTCGTTTGTGAAGCCTAGCCATGATGATACCTCTGGATTATATTTAGTAAATAAGTCAGTCCATTTTCCCTGGTCTTCACTGTTTGCTTTTGGTTTTGTTTGCCCACACGTATTAGTTCTCATGGCACAGAAGTTTTTGCTCTACCCATTTAGCTAGTTTAAAATATAGTGCAGTTTTTCTTCATTACATCTTGTTCTGGTTTGTGGCTTTAGTGAAACCTGTATTTCTTAAAAGGGCTGGGAAAGAAATCTTCCTTAAACTGTCTGGGTTATGGATTTCTTTCTGCTGTCATCAGTGTAGGAGGCAGCAGGTTATTAAGTTTTGCTCTGGCTTTTGCCCTCCAATTGATATGATTGTGTTGGGTTTAAAATTCCATCCTATCAAGTCTTGTAGTGCTTGTTGCTGCCAGACAGTACCTTGTGTTGAGCTTAGATAAGATATATTGCTGCTTCATTTTGTTATATCACTGAAAGTATTAATTTTTTTTCAAAAAGAAGTGATTTGGAGTAACACTCTTAAGATGAAATCCTATTGAAATCAATATGAATTTCATTTTCAATGAGGCCTAAGAATTTTACTTTGTATATTGATATGTTCAGTGATATTTCTTTTGTCCTATGTAGCTGTGAAATTCTTTCCTGGGAAGTCTGTTTATATATGATTGTCTATACATAATTTACATAACTAATCTTGTATACAAAGTGTATATAGGTGGCTGGTGCTTCATGTTGAAGTGCATTAGGTCTACCATTTTAGAGTTAATTTACGTGAATCATGATTTATACCTTGGTTGTATTACTTTTTCTTTTAACTGATAAAAACAGGACTCAAGGAATGCTTTCTGTATTTGAGGGGAAAAAAAGAAATTTAGCAGCCACTTGCATAACCACTTTTCTGAATCAGAGAATGGAAATGTAGCCCCTAAATTCCAATTCTCTTCACTTTATTAGCAGAATACATAAAAGAATCTGTTCATCGAGTCAGATAATTGTTAGGTGCAGAGATGTTGCTGTGGAGGGGTTTTGTGGAAAAGATACAAAAAGTATATTATATATCAGATCTATTTTCTCTTTCTCAATCAAAGAAATGGTCTCCCTAAAGGTGCAATAGGTGCAGAATACTTGGAGGAATAATTCAGTTAATAAAAACCCTTCATTAATGGAAGAACTGTTGCCCATGTTCTACTTCTAAATGTCAGAGCAAGTGTTAAGAGCTCTAAAGTCTCCCATTTTAGATGGAAAATCTTCCAGGTTTCACAATAGAAAGTCCTAGAATGTAATGACCATGAGAAAAGTCCAGATATACTAATGGCATGACTTTTGCAATTTCTCATAGGCATATCCAAAAAGCAGATATAACTGAAAACTTCTTAAACATGGAGTCCCCAATACCTTAGGAAACAAGGAAAGGACAGCATAGCATCTCAAATCAAATGGTGATACTACTTCTCCATGTTCCTATTCTCATGACTTGTGATTGCTTAGTAAAATTCTTTGTACTGGGTTTGTATAGAAACCATTTCCCACAGTTTTACAAAAGATTGTGATTGCTAACAATCCTATGGTATTGAATTGCATCCTTTATTTAAAACAAACAAACAAGCAAACAAAAAAAACAATCAAAACCAAAAAAACTCACACAAACCCAAAAACTACAAAATAAAACACCTTCCATTTTTGCATTTGTTTCAACTGAAAAAAATATTAGAATGGAAACCATATGCAGCTGAATATTCTCATTCAGAGTTTGAAGTAATCTCAACTAATGAAAAGCAAATAAATCTAGCTAGGCTATGAAATAATGCAGGATCAGATCAAGCATATTATATGCATATAAAATTATATAGAGGTATAAAATTATATATGTACATACAAGCACTTAACATGAGAGTTTTAGTCTGTCAGACTGCATTGAGCAGTGTCTCTCTACTGAATAATTTATAAATCCAAGACATAGCAGACAGACTCAGCCACAGGAATCAAAAAAAAAAAGCCAACCAGAGTGAGGTGGTGATCTTCTGCTCAATATTACATGCAGCCACAAGATAACCCTTTTCCATGAATTGTTGACTAGTTTGCAGAGCTTTTGTTCCCCAGTCACACTGTCACACAGATAATGTCATTTCAATATCCACAGACTCTTCAGAGTTCTTTTTATGTAGCATAAGGTTTTGTAAAGTCATTGTATTAGATTATACAAATGAAATATAAGGCGTTTTAGACCTTTGCCTCATAGCAGGTTTTAGTGTTACTAAGGCTATGGCTGCATTTCTCTCTCTTTAAAATTGAATGGTCAAATATAAAAAAGGAGAAAGGAAGAGATTTTTAAGCTGTACAATTTGGTGACACCAGGCTTATTATAAAAGAAGGATTTCTTCCAGAAATAAGGAACATAACCTAGAAAGATCCATTTTGCAACTGCCCAGACACCAACTGACAGGAAATGGGTGTAATCTAATAATTCTAAAATAAGCTACTCAGCAATTTCTTTGTGTTGTTGGTTTGCCATATCATTTGTTATAAGTTTAAATTTTTAAAGGGCACTATGCAAGGAAGATAATTTGGATTTTGATATGCTAATGAACACTTTCATTGTTTTGATCTTTCTGAGTAGGTATAAATAAAACATTCCTTCCCTCTTCTCTGCTTCTGCAAGAGAATTTTTTAGGAAAAGATAAGATAATTTGTTGTCTTAATAAAAGTTCTTTGGAGTTATTACCATGTAGCGCATGGTAATGAGCTCATGGACTGTTAATAGATCTGGACAGTCTCAGCCAAGCAGTTGCTTTAGAGTGCGTGAAGCAGAGGATACTGTACTGCACCAGAAAGACACATAAAAATCTTTATTTGTTCTTTTTCCTTTCGTATTCAACAATTTATAATGCAGCATATTTACAAAATATTTACTGTGCTCACTTGCAAAATTAATGGCAATGAAAGTGCAAGTGGGAGTAGGCCTGTCCTAATTCTCATCTCCTTCTCCATTCCTTATTATCGACACAGTATTCATTCTTCACAGTGGAGATGTGCATAAAGCACTATCTGCAGTTTTAATAGCCCAGCAGTGACTTTACTTGCAGTGATGTGTGTAGCACCTATGAGATACTGTGCTTGCTGAAATGAACTGGGGTAAGTTCTTCCTGCTTCAGAAAATCTATTCTCTTCCCATCACTTACTTTCTCACGTGAAGGAAAAGCTCAGTCTCCACATTTACATTAATGCTGTATCANTTTTGGGGTTGCTCTGGGATTTGTTCTGTAGATTCATAGTGTTTGATTGTATATAATTGTAATACATGTGAATATATATATATACTTTTACTAAAATTATCTTCTTGGGTACTTTTTTTCTTTCTCTCCTGGGAGGGGGAATCTGTGTGGCCGGCAGTTGGGCTTGGCAGGGAGCCAATCCAAACCTCCACAGTCCTTAACTAGTCTGTTATGCTAGGACAAGTGAAGAGAGGAAGATTTTTGCATACGTCTTCCCTGTTTTACCTAACAGTCTACTATGAAGGCATAACAGCTCTGAAATACCTGTATTCATTCCTTTTAAAATGGGCTGTGAAAGAGAAGTCTGAATTACAAGCAAGAAGGAACTCTTAAGATATTCAGTGCTGTGCAAAGGGTGTTGAGAATCATGATCCACTTCACCACACTTGGATTTTTGTTGCAGTGTGGCTTTGTTTACTTTTCCACCACTATGACTACCATGACAGAATACCACTCTACGGCACTTTTTGGCTTATGAAAAGCTGCATATTTGTCTATAGTGAAGGCATATTAAAAACTCACACTACGCTGAATTTTTTTGCTTGAATGGTAGTAGTCTAGTAAGAGAGAAAACTGAACATACAAATCTGCAGCTATATGAAAACATTTGCTTTCCATTATTTCCTTCTGTTAAAAAGAAACCCAGCTGTATTTAAAATCCATGGAGTTCAAATATACTTCCTCCAAAAAATGAAAATCCCATCATAGCAGATAAGTGACCAAAAAACAAGAAAGTGTACTGGATTTTTAAGAGCTCAGATGAAATTTGAGAAAACAAACAGCTGAAGATGTGAAAAAAAATTCCTTGCAATCATTTGAGATGCAGAATGCCTGTACCTGATACAGGGAAGAAAGGTGCGTAGAGTATTGCAGTGTAACTAAGTTGTTTTACAGCTGCCTTTGCTGTTGTTTCATCTTTATTTGTCATGTTAGTTTTCAATGCCATTTGTCACTGGCCAATCTTCAGTAGTAAACTAGCGTGGTTTAAAAGTACAGAGGAATGCAGGGCAGAATACTACTTTGTAGTGATGGTAGTAGCAGTAATCCGTTCAGACTACAGCTTGTCTGTACCATAAATTTTCAGTTGCTCTTACCATATCATACAGGCCTCTACACCAGTCACTTTTGTTGATAAGATAAACATTCACTGTGTTCATAAAAATGAGAAATTGACAGATTATATCAGGGACTCTGGGAGAAATTAATTGGAGTAACAAGTAACCAAGATCAGATTATTTATATATATATAATATTTTGTTTGTCTGTTTATTTGTTTGGTTTTGGTTTGTTTTAGGACAAAGCAAGTTTTCTCACTCTCAGTAAAACTTATACTCAGCCTCGTACACAGGATTTGGAAACTGGATATCTTCAGGTGACTGCTGTGGCAATCAAGTTGGATTTTCCTACCCACTATAAGCTGTCTGCATTAAAGTCTTGGTTACAGGCTCTGTTTACCCTAAAAATTATTCTATGCTTTTCTGCCAAATGGTGCAAAAGTGGTGGTATCCTCTGTCACCCCGGCACACAGAAACTCAGAACGCTAGGTGTAGTTGAATCATATTAAGGAAGAAATTTGTTCAACACCTAAAAGGCAAAGAATAGAACTGAACATCAAGGAGAGGTCTGAATGGAGTTGATGAATGAACAGAACAACAAACTGATCTTTTAAAAGATTGTGGTGTTTGGTGTAACATTTTACACAGGCATGATTTGAGATTGTCTACCAGAGCATGGCTGTGGAAGCAAGCAGAGAAATAGAAAAATCTATTCCACAGCCTTGTTTAAAAAGTGGTGCTGTCAGATCTTCCAGATACAAGAATGGAGAATGTCATGGGTCATTTTCTGTAGAAAAGAAGCTTATAAATAAGCTTCTTGAATTCAACAGAAGATGAATTTCAAAGATGGCCATTTTGAGTTCAGGTGATGTATTAATCACTTTTACATACAGGGCTTTGAGAATCAAGATGTTCACTGGAGATGACAAAAAATTATTGTCACACTAGTGAATCAGAGGCTGCAGTATATTACGTGAAGGTTTTTGTTTGTGGGGTTTTTTTACACCAGTCTTGTAGTCTTCTACAGTTTTCATGAAGTAAGTGTTCATTATCTGAAGAAAAAGGCTTTCTAAATTTCAAAAGTTCCCACATTTTTGTTCCTGCTCATGAATGAAAGACTAAAGTATTCTTTATTAATAAGACAAATATTCTTTTCAATTTTGTTCAAAAGTATGATTAAACTAAATTTTAAACTTTTTTTTTCCTGTCAGATTTAGAAGAGGTTAAAATCAGCAATAAAGATACTATTTTAGATTAATCAGCAAGTGAAATATCTTGTGAAGTCAATTAGAGGAGTTTAGTGATAAATAATGATTTAATAGTCTTTTGAATGTCTCAAACAGAGCAGAAGAAAATGGGACTGTTGATTTCTTTTTTAAAACTGTATTGAGCAATTTCTGTAATCATAAGTAATGTGATTTACGAATTTCTGTGAAAGGAGCCTTTGATATACTTTTGATATCAGTGTAATAATCTTTGTAATAACAATATGTATTTATAACAGTTATGTATTTATGAGTCCAGCTGCTAAAACACTTTTTATTTGTGAGTAAATGGGACTTTAAACTTGCCTAGAAAATTTCTGTAGAGGATTATTCTAAGGTATTCTGCTTTTCAGAATTATCTAGTTTCATCTTGAACTGAAAATTACATAAGAATCTTTAAGCATGAGAGTCTTGACATGGTCCAAGAAGAATGCATGAAAGAACTCAAAAAAACTGTTTATACACCCCCTTCTAGTGTTTCATTTATTGAATAATTCACTTTTTCAGAATTAAAAGCAAAAAATAATAATAGTAAAAAGAGGTCTTTTTCTTGCACTTGGATTGGAGTGAAAGAAATTAATGAAGTGTGGCAGAAATGTATCTGAAATTAAGTTCACTAACAAGTTCAGTAATAAGCAAATTCACTTAGTGGATTTGACAGCTGGGAGACTGTTACTTTATTTTAAGTTCTGAGCACCTTTTTTTCTCTACTGTTTTATAAATCTTAAATTGTGCCTTAAGTGCTCCAGGTATGCATATTACAAGCTGAAATCCAGCTTGGCAGCAAGTCCCAGTTTAAAGTGAAATGTCTGGAAGTAGTCAGGTTGCAACTGCTAGTAACAATAGAAAATTGACTCCCCAACTGCATGATTCACTACCATTAAGAAAACAAATTCGTTCTGTAGATGATTGCTTTTTCTGAGAATTTACTAGTCTAAGGTAAAGTACTTGCTTTTATTTAACAATATATTTGACTGTAAGAATTGAAAAATTCTTAAGATTTTCCCACTGCCTTTAAGTGTGAGTGACTTTGTAGTATTCTTTTAAGCATAAAGATGAACAGATGTATTTGGTGCATACATATTCTAAATATCCAGCATGCCTATTGCAATAAATAATTTAAAATCTGTAAATTCCTTACTGAACAGTTCAGAAAAGTTGAAGGTAGAAAACATAATACAGAATCCTCCAGTCTCTGATAAACCAAAAATTATCAAGAGTGGCCTTGCAATGATATTAGCGAGTTCTGGGTGATTCCTATCAAGGCCCATGGATTTTATGACTTCTCAGTTTGGCCATGTCTTTCCTGAACTGAACCTTTTCCACAAGGTTATGTCCTCCTTGCAGCCTCTCCCCATGGTCTCTGGGGCCTCATTTGCTTATTATGCCTAGTTCGGTGGCCTATAGGGAACAGCCCCTATAATGTTGCATTTACATGTATTCTTTTTAATCGTAATGTTTTGTTAGGAAACTCTGCAACTAAATGTCCTCCTAAAATAACTCAAATACTATTCAGTTTTGTTTGTTTGTTTGTTTTTTTGAGGGGGGGGTGTTGTTTGTTTGGGTGTTTTTGTTTTTGGGGTTTTTTTTTCTGCTCAGTGTTGTTCAGATGTCTCAAGGAGTCTGATTGATGTAGTTGATTTAGTAGAAAAACACAATGATAAAATCTGAGAAGGTTGAATTCCTATATTTTCCCATTATTATTTAGATAGCATTTTTACTATGACAGAGAAAGATTCATTCTCACTCTGATTATTATCTGAGCTTTTATAAATAGCTCAGCCTTCAGTACAAGATAGGTTTCTCCAGGATGGAGGATCACCGCCTTCCTAAGATTGTGCTCTATGGGGAACTCGCCACCGGCTGCCGCAAGAGAGGAGCACTGAAAAGGACTCCCTGAAACAATACCTCAGCCTTGGCCATATTGACCACTATCAATGGTCCACTCTGGCCTCCAGTCGGGAGAAATGGAGACACAGTACTCAAAACGCTGCTGCTTGCTTTGAGATCACATGCAGAATCAGTGTGGAGGAAAAAAAGACAATGCTGGAAGAATCGTGACTTGCCAGTAGTGCCGATGGAGTCTTTCCGCTGTGCCTTTTGCAATTGGACTTGCCTATCTTGCAGTGGCCTTTTTAGCCACCAGTGTGTTTGTAGCAAGCGTGAGTAGAGCCCTTGTAAATCTTCATTGGCGAAGCCTAGCCATGATGATGACTCCGCTCTGTGCACCCCTCAGGCTGATTGCCAACATGGCGGATTCCTTGTTGTTTTATCCCTGGTTGCCCTCCATGTCGTCTTCTTCGTCCTCACAGTTTTCCCACCTGTGCCCTGGACCCTGCTTTACTATTGGTTCATTTTCCCACCTTTGGCGAGTTGCCCCCAATTGGCTGTTCAGTTGCCAGGTTACACACTCCACCCCCTGTTCTATCCAATCACGTCCAAGTTCCAGAACCTTCCCTCAGAACCCTATAAAAGCCTGAGCCCCAGTTGAATAAACACCTTTTGTGCCTTCACCCTCAACCCCTGTGGTGTTGTGTACAGAAGGTCATTCGGTGGGTGGCTCATTATTTAGGAACTGTTAAACCTAATTGATTAAGATAATTAAATTAAACCAAAAGCAACCTGGGATTGGGGTTTATGGCTATTCTCTCAGAACTTAGGCACATACCATGTCCAAAGTCATTGGCTGACCTTAAAACAGATATATACTCTCCCTCATGGTCCCTCCCTGTAAAGTAATAAAATGATCCCAGTTTTTATTTTCTTAGTCAGTAGGGCCCTGGATAAATCATTACAGTAACATTACTGAAAATCAGAAGTCTAGAAGAAATGCAGTCAGCCAGCTTTTTGTTTGTTTGGTTGGTTGTTTTTTTTGTCATACACTACACTTCTCTTTTTGTCCAAGTCCATCTCGGCCTTTGCTGAACCAGAACTGAGTCTGTTACATCTACGGGACACTTCCTCATTCCCACCCAGAGAACCACTTTGTATGGTAATTCCCTATGTAACATTCAAGTTTCCATCAGTGGGAGTTCTGCAGGTGGTGGAGTTCTGCAGGTGGACAGTGAGAGTAGAATAATCAAGAGGCCTTTAATGCAGATCAGAGTAAAAAATGCAATTACCTCCTGAGTTAATTAAAATTTTGCACCTGCACTCTCAGGGGTATTTTTGTAGGTGGGGGAAAAAGCAAAGGCTTTGGTTATCTAATTTTTTAATGCCAAGAAGTTTCAAACCTGGGTGACTTGAATAGATTTAAGATTATAGTGCACATTTTACTTGTCATATAGCTTTGGCCCTGGAGCAGTTCACTGGTATGTAGGAAGTCAAATTAATATCCTGGTCTCTCCATATCTCATAAACTGAAACAAAGCAAGGAGCACCTCCAGAGGGTTATTCAGGTCTCAGAACGTTTTAGGTCTCCATTGATTTAAAGTATTACTTAACATGGTAAATTCAACCTGTGAATATGTTTCAATATAATACTGAGGAACCACTGTGAATCACAGTTATTTCTCAGTGTGAGAGGAAATATATCATCTCGTGTAAATTGGAGAGACTGTATGGGAGGTTTATAGTATAGTTTAACTGTTTTGATTGTATTTTTTTCAATGAAGAGAAGGTTAAAATATCCTGGAAAGAATAATGGCAATTACTGAATTATTTTAAATTAATATGTAATGACACTATGTAAAACAGTGTGTATTGATCTCTTTATGGTGAGATATTAACACAAGGCATAAAATTCAACATTTCAGAAGTAACAAATGAAAAATAAAGACTATGTGATACTTTATAGAATCAGGTATATTTTCCTTAAAAATATTATTCTTCTTTTCCACTTTTAAATGTGGAAATTTCTCAAAAACGTATTTTTTGTCAAATCAGTATTTATAGTGGCAAATATGTTAAATATATGACTTCTAATTATCTGTTTGTTTTCACTTCATTAGCTGCCAGCAGACTACTTTGCTGCTCGAGGGGAAAGAGAACTTTGACCAAATGAAATTAAGGCTGGAGCAATTCCATAATTGAGTGTTTGTACTCACATATAAATCTATTTGTTCTGGCTTGATTTGCTTGCTTTCTTTTAAAGTATCTCAGATAAACAAAAATATCTTCCTTTTTAATTAATGACTGTCAAAATTGAGCTTTATTTAAATTCTAAAATAAATGCTTGGCATTAGTTTCAGGCTGCATAAGTATATTTTCATTTACTGTGCTAAATGCAAAATTAATGTAATTCCAGTCCTGTGGAATTTACTGCATGTAGTCTGAGCTCATAGATATATCCTCCAAAAAGAATGTTTTTGTATGGATTACTATGAATCCACTATAAACATTTAATTTAATATCTAGTGGCATTTCAGACTTCTTTCTAGATTTTATTTTAGTCATCTGACCAAAAAGACTAATTCTGTTCTTAAATATATTTCTAATTTAGAAAATCCAATTATAATTAAGAGATGAATGTAAGATAAAATGAAACCTGCTCAAAGCTATGCGACTTATATCTAGCAGATACTGAAAGAGACAGAAGAAAGTTCTTGAATTGTACAAAGGTAAGAAACAGCTGCTTTGCTATAAGAGTAGATGAGCCAGTAAAGCTGCAGTACATATAGCAAAAAATAATCAGTAGGAATAGAGACACTCAGAGGGTTATTCAATTTGACCAATAGCAGGAAGGTTCTGAAAAATGTTCACTAATGTAACTGAAATGCATAGCTTTGAATCCATAAAAAATACAAGGACTAAACTATTTATTCCATAATTCTGCATTAACTGACTTTTCAAACTGGCTTCCACTGTTTATAAATTTATGAATCAGGCGTAATAATATCAGACTGAAGTACAGCAAATACCCAGAGGGTAAGACTGACACCAACTTATCAGGAAAATAAAAGGGGCAGGGGAATAATTAAAATAATGAAGTTAATGGAAGCTGAAATAAAAGGTAATATGGCTTATTGCAAAATAATTTTACTTGACTAATATGTTATATACTTCTTTGACAATATAGTTGATTGTTCTTAGATATGCAAGAAAAGGTGTTCAACTGAGACAGGAAAATACTCATGATTTATAACAGTCACAGATAAAATTTAAGTTGCAAGATTCTGTGTACTTTCACCTGTTTCTTTCCAAGATAGTAAACTAAAAGTTAAGAAAATGCTATTAAGTTGCTCAGGGTAAGGAAAGATCCATCATAAAAAAGCAATAGATGAGTAAAGTTTGGCTTGCTATGTATGACAGAACAAAAAGGAGGAAACAACTATGATTGCTCCCTATAATGCATATGAAAGCTAAATTGCAGGAAGGAAGAAGAGATATTTAAACTAACAGATAATGTCCTCTAAAGTACTTATAAGTACTACATATTAGTTAAGGCAGAGGCAAAGGGATTGAAATTAGATGATTTTTAAGGTTACTTCGAACCCAAACAATTCTATACTGCTATGATTCTATAGCAAAGGTAAAAATTCCTTGAACAACTCACCAAAAATATAGGATCTGTGTAGGAGCCAAATTCTTTTCCGTTTTATGATTGCTGTGTTTTTATATGTTACAAATTAAAACTTCCTCTGTAAGTCAATAGTTTGTTTCCAGAACATTTTCTATGGCTTTTAAGTATTTCTTTGAATAAACTAGTCTAGAATACAACACTATAAAGATATGCTTGAAATTTGGATCCTTCTTTTTTTCTTATTTTTATGTTTTTAATGATAATTGCAATTAAACAAATCTATCAAAAAGCCTAAGTATAAAATTAGTAATTCTTCACTATGCTTTATATATTTGAAGGCATAGCAAGATTTTTCTTTCTTGCTAATACTTAGTTTTTGTATTACAAGCTTCAACAACGGGAAGTGTGGGATTCTACATCTGAGATGGGGCAACCCCAAATGTTCATACAGACTGGGAAATGAGATGCTGAAAAGCAGTGCCAGAGAAAGGCATCCTGGGGTCCTGGTTAATTGCAATTTCAATATGAGTCAGTAGTGTCCTGGCAGCCAGGAGGGCCAGCCCTGTCCTGGGGGGCATCAGGCAAAGCATCACCAGCCAGTTGAGAGAGGGGATTGTTCCTCTCTGCTCTGCATTGGGGCAGCCTTACCTTGAATGTTGTGTGCAGTTTTGGGTGCCACAATATAAGAAAGATACTGCACTATTAGAGCATGTCCAAAGGAGGGCAATGAAGATAGTGAAGGGCTTTAAGGAGAAGCTGTATGAGGAGTGGCTGAGGTCACTTGGCCTGTTCAGCCTGCAGAAGGGAAGACTGAGGGGACATCTCATTTTAGTCTACAGCTTGCTCATGAGGAGAAGAGATGGGGCAGGCAGTGATCTCTTCACTGTGGTGACCAGTGGCAGAACTGGAAGGAATGGCCTGAAATTGTGTCAGGGGAGGTTTAGGTTGGATATTAGAAAAACGTTCTTCACCCAGGGAGTGGCTGGACACTGGAACAGGCTCCCCAGGGAATTGGTCATAGCACCAAGCCTGACAGAGCTCAAGAATGATCTGAATGATAATCTCAGGCACATGGTCTGATGTGGGTGGTCTTGTGCAGGGCTAGGAGTTGGATTCGATGGCCCTTGTGTGTCTCTTCCACTTCGGCATATTCTTTGATTCTGTGATTCTGTTCCAGTGAACCTTGCTCTGCATGCTTTTATGACCCATTATGTTATCTTCCTTAGGTCATTGATGCCTATCATGTGTGTGCAGTTACATAGCTGAAAACAAGACAAACCATATGTTTTCATTCTGAGTGACTTTTTTTTAAAATTTATTTTGCCTTAAACAAAATAAAGGGCATCAAAAGGACAGACGCTTCTACTGATATGAATGAACTTCCACAGAACTATTTCAGTTTTCATGGCTTACAACTTGGACCAATGTGAACACCTTATTCTTTGATCATGTTATTTTTTGAGGCTACTGTGCAAAAATGGCAAACCTACTGTTCTTTGAGCCATCTTCCAAAAATTTAGATATTAAAAATAAAATGGAAAAGAGAGATTAAAAACAAAATAGGAAAGAGAGATATCTTTCAAAGTCACCTTTACACCACCTTGTGTGTGGTTTTCAAAAATGAGGGAGATAATAAAACTTCAGTCACAGAATTACAAAATGGTTGAGGTTCAAAGGGACCTCTGGAAGTCAGCTTGCCCAATCTTCCTGTTTAAGCAGCAAGGCCTAGGCTTGATTGTCCAGGACCATGTCCAAGTAGCTTTTGAATATTTTCAAGGATGGAAAGTGCACTCTGGGAAACCTGCGCCAGTGGTCAGTCACCCTCACATTAAAAAATTTTTTTCTGGATGTTCAGAGAAAACCTCCTGTGTTATCCACCTACTGCCTGTTGTCCTCTTGCTGAACACCAATGAAAAGAGCTGGTTCCTTCTTCTGTATTTCCTCACTTCAGGAATTTACAATATCCCCCTTGAACTTTCTCATCTCCACGCAGAACAGTACCAGCTTTCTGAGCCTTTCCTCCTAGGAGAGAGATGCTTCTAGCCCTTCATCATCCTAGTGGCATTTTGTTGGACTGTCTTCAGTATATCTATGCCTCTCTTCTTCTGGGGAGCCCCAGAAGCTGACACAGGACTCCAGATGTGATCTCACCAGTATTGAATAGAGAGGAAAGATCACCTCTCTTGACCTGCTGGCAATGCTTTATTTAATACAGGCCAGGATAGTATTAGCCTTTTTTAACTCAAGGTTGCATTGCTGGATTCATGTTTAGCTTGGTGTCCACCAGGACTGCCAGGTCCTTTTCCACAAAGATGCTTTCTATCTTGGTGCATCCCAGCATGTACTGGTGCCTGGTGCTGTGCCTCCTCAGGACCTCAGTTGCAGGACCTTGCGCTTCCTCTTGCTCAATTCTGTGAGGTGCCTGTCATATTTCTTCAGCATGGCAAGAGCCCTCTGGATGGCAGTAAGATCCTCTGCCATGTCAGCCACTTCTCCCAGTTTTGTGCCATCTGGAAACTTACTGAGATGCACTGTGCCCAATCACTCCAATCATTAATGAAGCTGTGGAGCCAGTATTGACTGCTGGGATGTGCCACTAGATACTGGACCTGAACTAGACTTCATGTTTCTGCTCACTACCCTCTAAGCCTGGTCATTCAGACAGTTTTCAATTCACCCCACTGCTTTCTCATTGAGCCCATCAGTTTCTCTATGAAGATCTTAGGGAAACTTTTGTGGAATTCAGTCAAATGGAAGTTTGCTGGATAAGCTTGATTAAGCAAGGTTATGATTTGGTACATTTGCAGATTGTTGTGTGAATGAATACAATTTACAAAATTTCCATTTCTCTATATCGGAACTATGTTTTTTAATTGAATAATGTTTTTAAAATATTTTGGCTACTTTGAGCTATCATTGCATAAAACATTGAAATATATTCACCTGAGGCCACACAGCATATGTTGAACCTTGCCTTAGTCCCATAGATGCAGTTAAGGAAGTTGGGAATTAATCCCCTAGGCATGTTAATGTGCCTTTTTGACAACTGTTATTAACTCTAACAAGGTATTTAAATTGCAGATATTTTCCTGACTGAATATTCAAAAGGTACTTGGCAGCCAATCACCAGGGTCCCAAATGTGTTCTCATGTTGCAAGTGTATCTTATGACTTCAGCTTTTAGTTTAGATAGTTTATTCTATCTTTAGAGCCTTGGTGTTGCAGATCACAGAATCATAGAACAGTTAGGATTGGAAGGGACCTCTGGAGATCATCAAGTCCAACCCCTTGCCAAGGTAGGGTTACCTAGAACATATTACACAGAAATATTTCTGGTTTGGTGGTTTTTGAATGGCTCCAGAGAGGAAGACTTCACAACCTCCCGGGGTAGCCTGCTCCACTGCTCTGCCTTCCTCAGTGTAAAGATTTTCTTCCTCATGTTGTATTAAAACTTCTCGTGTTTTAATTTACTGCCATTGCTCCTCGTCTTGTCACTGCACACCACTCCAAAGAGTCTGGCACCACCCTCTTAACACTCATGGTTGAAATATTTATACATATTGGCAAGATCTTCTCTGTCTTCTCTTCTCTGGACTAAACAGGTCCATCTTCTACAGACTTCTCAAAAGAGAAGTACTCCAGACTCCTAATCATCTTTGTGGCACTCAGCTGGACCCACTCCAATAGTTCCTTGTCTTTCTCATACTGAGGAGCCCAGAACTGGACACACCATTCCAAATGTGGCCTCACTAGGGCCCAGTAGAAGGGGAGCATTGCCTCTCTCCACCTGCTGGCCACACTATTGCCAGTGTACCCTAGGATCCCTTTGGCCCTCCCAGCCACCAGGGCACACTGCTGGCTCATGATCAACCTGTCACCCACCAACACTACCAGATCCTTCTCTGCAGAGCTGTTCTCGAGTAGGTCAGCCCCCAACCTGTACTGGTACTTGGGATTATTCCTCACCAGCTGCAGTACCCTACATTTTTTCTTGTTGAACCTCATTAGGTTTGTCTCCATCCAACTTTCCAGCCTACGAAGATCCCACTGAATGGCAGCACAGACTTCAGCTGTATCAGCCACTTCCCACAGCTTCATATCATCAGCAGACTTGCTGAGGGTATATCCTATCCTTTCATCCATGTCATTGATAAACAAGTTGAATGAGACTGGACCAAGTATTGATCCCTGGAGAATGCCACTGACTACAGACCTCCAACTGGATTCTAATCCTCTGATCTCAACACTGATCTCTACCATTCAAGCAGTTCTTTACCCACCTCACTGTTCATTAGTCTTACACAAATTTCCTGAGCTCACCTATGAGGATGTTGTGGGAGACAATGTCAAAAGCCTTGCTGAAGTCAAGGCAGACAACATCCGCTGCTCTCCCCTCATTGACCTATCCTTCTATCCATCATAGAAGGCTATCAGATTGGTCAAGAATGATTTTCACTAGGTGAAACCATATTGACTACTCCTGATGTTTTCTTCTACGTGCCTGGTGATGAACTCCAGAATGATCTGTCCAATCACCTTTCCAGGGATGGAGTTCTCCAAGACCTCCTTCTCACCCTTTGTGAAGATGGGAGTAACATTAGTCTTCCGCCAGTCATCGGGCATCTCTCCCATTCTCCATGATTTTACAAAAATGATGGAAAGTATCTTAACAACAACATCTTCCAGCTCCCTCAGGGCCTGTTGGGTTCATCCCATCAGGGCCTATGAATTTATGGGTGTTAAGTCTGCCGAGCCAGTGTCTAACCAAATCCTCTATGACCAAGGGGAAGTCTTTCTTTCTCTAGCCTTATTCTACTACCTCCAAAGTCTGGAATTCCTGAGGGCTGACATCAGAAGTAAAGATTGAGGCAAATTCAATAATTCCCTTTTTTCACTGTTTTCCATTACCAGGACACCCATCTGATTCAGCAGTTGCCCCACATTTTCCCCAATCTTACGTTTGCTTCTGATGTATTTGTAGAAGCCTTTCTTATTGTCCTTGATATCTGTTGCCAGACTTGGCCTTCCTTGTCACATCTCTGCATACTCTGATGATGTTCCTATAGTTCTCCCACATGGCCTGTCCCTTTTTCCACATCCCATAAATTTCTTTCTTTTGTTTGAGATTTACTAGAAGTTCCCTGCTCATCTGTGCAGGTCTCCTGCCTCCTTTACCTGATTTTTTTACCTTGAGGATACACTGGTCTTTGAGTTTGGAGGAAGTGATGCTTGAATATTTACCAGCTCTCTTGGACTCCCTTCCCTTCTTGAGCCCTAACCCATGGGATTCCTGTAAGTAGGTATTTGAAGAGGCTGAAGTTAGCTCTCCAGAAGTTCAGGGTTGTAGTCCTGCCTACTGTTTTACTTCTCCCATTCAGAATCTTGTGCTCCACCATCCCAGTCACTACAGCCAAGGCTGCCCCCAACTTTCCTGGTTTGTTAGTACAAGGTCCAGGACCACACCTTTTCTTACTGGGTCCTCCATCACTTGCAACAAAATGTTAGTTTCAGTGATCTGCAGGAACTTCCCAGACTTCTGTGCTGAGCCATGTTGTCCCTCCAACAAATATCAGGGTGATTCAAATCCCCCAGGAGTACAAGGACCTGTGACCATGAAGGTATTTCCAGCTGCCCATAGAAAGCCTCCTCCTGAGTAGATGGCCTATAGTAAACACCCACAACAGTGTCACCCATATTAGCCTGTACCTTGATTCTCACCCATAGGTTCTCAACTCATTTGTCTGTCCCTGGGATTGATACATTCCATTTCTGCTCTCACATAAAAAGTAACTCCACCACCTCACCTCTCTGATCTGTCCTGACAACATTCCAGTCATGTTAGCTATCACACCATGTCTCTGTAATCGCAATGAGAGTGCACATAGATTTTTATTTCCTCTTTATTCCCTATGCTGTATGCATTTGCGTAATCTTTACAGTAACCTTTTGTTTTGCTCATCCTGAATTCAGCATTTGCATCAGGGAAAACCTTGTCACAAGTTATCTTTTTTTATAGATTTGGATGCCGTAAGTCTCAGCATAGAACCCTTTGGGACTCTGTTGGCATCATATGTTGACCATTTATACACTACACTTAAATATATATTGTTGTTTCCTTACTTCTTGGTTTATAACCCACAAACTAAACTTCCTAGCTTCTAAGAATCCTTGATTGGAAAGTTTATTATAAGTTATTAAAAAACATAAATCCATTTGCATCTACCTTTAACTCCCTAAGTGAATACTCATGTCCAAGACTGCTGCTATGTTGGGGGAGAACTATCCCTTAAAATACCAATATAGACTCTTCCCCACTAGAGAATATATCTGTATGTATATTTTTTTTTATTATTTTTGTTTGTTCCTTTTAAAATGTTTCCTCTAATTGGCTTGACACAGATATCTTGGGCACATGATGCAACTCTTGGAGATAGTCCTGTGCAGGATCAGGAGTTGGACTTCATGATCTTTTTGGATCCCTTCCAACTCAGTATATTCTGTGACTCTGTGATTCTGTGGTACTGAATTCTTACCCTGAAATTTGCGGCTGCTTGAATTCTTCCTGAGCCTCTTTTTGATCACTGTTAAAACTCATACCATCTTTAATTTTTCCAGTAGCAATTAATTTTACTCATAGTTGAGCAATAGTCTGTACTTGAATTTGTAGTTTGGAAAATTTGAAATTTAAACTTCTTCAGAACTTGTTGCAGAACAGTGGCTGTTTTTTTCTTTGTTTTTTCATTTTGCCTTTGGAAGAGGTTGAGGAGTTCTCAGCTGGTTCCCTTCCTATAATGCTACCTACTTAAACAGTCTCTGATGCTTAAAAAAACATTCAAGTCTTCTGAATCATGCTAGACTGGTATCCTGTTTTTTCTTATAGGAATTCAACATGTCAGGTCTCTGCTCAGTTTGATAGGTCACCCTTTTCAGGAACGTATACACATAAATCACATAAGTGAGAACAAATGCCTAGTAATTATGCGTGTGTGTCCATAATTAGGAAAGAGATAATGAGTTTGCAGCCTGAGATGTCCCTTGGTAATTTGTTCATCCTAAGTGTAGAGAACAAGAGAGAAAGGAAGATAAGAGGAAAAGCTGCAACTCTTTTGGGGCTTCAGCAATGATTTACTGATTACGTAGTCAAGAGATCTCCACTACAGTACTGGATCTACGATGTGAAAGAAATACATGGGCTTAATATTCACTCTACTATTGAAATTATTTTAATTAGGACCTAACACTGAAGTCCACCTCTGTAGATTATTTTTAACTGCATGTTGGAAGGAATTCACTTTGAAGAATAACCTTTCTATTTATTCAAAATATAGTGGCATCTTTATACCTAGGTAATTATAATCCAACCTTGGCAAGTAGAGAATAAAAAACAAACTAAAAAAAATATTCCAGCTGGTAAAGAACTGTTTGCAAGTACAGTGATATATAGGTGATGCAAAAGGAGGATAGCTACTGCCTTTGTTTTTTTTCTTAAAACAGATATGTCACTTTATTATCTTTTCTGGTTTGTCCTTCTCCTTTTTGAAATCTAGAGAGAGGTCTCTTTCTTGGGTTTATGTAATATTTAGAAAATTTTGCTGGAAGAAAATATTTCTCTTCTTTATTATGGAAATGCTATAAATAATTACTGTTATATCGTGCAAGTTATATGACTATTGTGTGTAGTCTCACAGACTTTGCTTAAGTTAATTTAACCAATGAGACTTAAAAAAAAAGGAATGTTGCAAAATGATGTTTATTTTCCCTAACATAAAAAATCTAGCTTAGCCTTGATGTTGTTGCATATACTAAGAGTGCAAAATTACTCATATTGTTTCTTCTGGCATTCTTTTTAAAATAATGAAGAAGAGCTGATATATCAATGCCACTTAAAATTCATTTTATACATGTCATAAACTAGGATCTCACCCTGTTGTACATGAGAGCTTAGGGAGCAAGTGAAACTGTGTTGCAATTCACTGTATAGGGAACCAGAAAATGTCCTTTAAATAAATTTCATATGTACAGGGTATTTTGATATAAATTAAAGCAAATACATAGAAAACAGACATTAAGATTTCAGTTATTTGACCTTCACATTTTTTGTGGTTTAAGACCAGACCATAGTCCATTGTAATTATATTGGATTTGTGGTTCACTGCCCTCATGTGTCATCACAGAAAGCTCAATTTGCTAACTAATGTCTCAGTTCCCTTCTAATGATGTACAGAGATACAGACTTTTCATAAACTCTTTCTTCTTACTGTCCACTTCATAATCTTACTGAACTGTTTTATAAATGTTAGCATTCAATGTTCCTTCCCTCTTGAACAGATAAAAAAGACTGTACTGGCTGGAATTTTGTACTCGCAAAACATGATAGAGCAGTAATGCAATGACTGTTTTCTGACTCAGTATGACCAAGACCATATTTATTTCACATACTAGACCTATGCTGTACCATTATGTTAAGGCTGGGTGATGTTTGACTGCTTTGTAAGAAGAACTACGGTGTTCATATATTTGAACAAACCAAGCAATTTTTGATGCTGGAATAAATCAGAATTACATTTCACATATATTTTTACTTATTTTTAAAACAGTATATACAAAATGAGTTGGTTTTACTTTTCATGTTGGTAATTTGTTTGCAAATACTATACAGTTTATAAATTTTGCTTGATAGCTGGAGTACCAGGCTACTGTGTGAAATACATAGGAAAGAGTTCTGTCACATGACCAGACATAAGAAGACTTCCTGTCTTTGGGAATCCTAAGATAGACATATATATAATTCTTCTAAACTCACTTTTTTCTGTCCTTAGGTAAAGTTTAAGACAAAATAACTTCTAAGATTTCTGTCTTCACAATATTTTTGAAATCAGTGGATATTAATTTTTTTTTGTTTGGTTGGTTTGTTGTTTTGTTTTTCTTTTTTTCTTCTGTGGCAAAACACATAAAATGTAATCTTGGAGACCACATGTGCTATTATGAAAGATCTATATAGATTGTCAGAGTATGAATGGATGAGTTAGATGACTAGTGAAGGTACAGTTTTTGAGCAAATACAATAGCCTACAGTACAATCGCATTATAAGCAGGAGGAAGTATGTTTTTTTCATCCTACGTAAAGAATATATGAAGATAAGTTTCCTAATAAAATAGTAAGAGTAAATGTGGAAGCACTGAAAAATGTACGCTTTAATAAATGTTTGAAGTAGTAGGTGGGGTCAAGAAATACATAAAGGGGCCCTCTCCCACTATCTGACTTTAATTTTCCTCATTATTATTATGGGTTATTATTATTATATTATCCATTATTATAAATGGATTAAGTGAAAATTAAGAGAAAATACATTTGCTCCTAGAATGTTTGAGAGGAAGTACATTTTAAATATGACAAAATCACCTTGGAAATCTTGAAACCTTTACCTTTTCCTTTTCTTTCCTCCTGTTTGTTTTCTTAGGGACTGATAATGAAAGCAATGTTTTTCAGTTGTATGGAGGGGAATGGCTTTGAAGTCTGACTGGAAGGAACTGCGAGTTATAAGAAAGGATAGAGCTGGTTAGCAAATGTGTAAACATTCTCAGTACACAAGTCAAAGGGCTGTGTCATTGACTGATCTATAATCAATGTGATAGTGTAGGAAAATTGAAATATTCAATGGTGAGAGGGCAGGAAATTGAGAAATTCCATTTACTCTGAGGGAACCAAGATCAGTTTCTGAAGTACATATATGCTATAATATGGATTTCTTCCTGATGAAAATTGGAACTAACAGAGAATTAGGCTTTTCTGCACTCCTACTATCCTTTTCTCTCATTAAATGAAAAAGTAAAGAATTACAGGAGTTAACATTTTTTGAAAGACAAGAACTGGGTTCAGTTTAGGGCTCTGTTCAACAGAAAATATGTCCCAGTTGTCAGTCCTTGAAATGTCCTACTAACTATGACTACAAAATTATTGTGTATATCCAGGGAATTTCTACCCTTCCTGTTTCCCAATGCTTTCCTTTAAAATAATTGTTCCCACTGGGAGGCAGGCTGTTGAACCCGTTCTGTTTGGACTGCACTCACTTTTTAGCCTATACATTGAGCTGCATTGATGGAGAAAGGACAGGTGCAGAAAGAACATACAAAGAAACTAGGATCTGCAGGGGAAAGGATAGAATGAGCATATTTTCTTTAACAATTTGGACATATTCAAGAGAATATTGCTTTTACTAGGCTTCTGTGCTATGATATCTTTGTGACAAAAGGGACGGACATATGGCACAGTATAATACCATGAACTATTCTAGCTTTGCTTAATAATTGCACAGTTGGCTTCCACTAAGTATTAAATTTTCTGCATTGTTTAATATACAAACATTAATTTGACTGAAGTCACCCTCTCAGAAGATAATTTTTAATGAGAATTTCATTATGACATAACAAAATGACGTAGCAGCTGGAGTCAGATTTAATGTCACTCAAGATGGCAAATTAAAGTTGAAATTCTGTATTTCTTCAGTTTCTAATTTAGCTGTTTAAACTAGCTCTGCAAGTGAGAAGGTTCTTAAATCTGTATTGCAACAGATTGCTTTGTGGAATCAAAGTTATATGAATTTTTTAAACCTATTCAGCATGATATTCTTTTCATTGCCATTAAATAAAGTATAATCACTTTAAATGGGCAATGACAAAATGTCTTAGCTACAGAAAACTATCAGGCAGCTGTATTCTACATAGCAAAGCTAAAACTGTTTGTGTTTTGTTATCTTTCTCATATTCTGATACTGTGACATTACTAATAAATGCACAAGAGGATTTATCTGTGCTTTACAGACATATTAAACCTCTCTGTTTCTCTCTCTCTCTCTTTTGGTAGCCTGATAAATGACAAAGTGGTATATATTTAATATGGGGCACCATATTAAGCATGAGTATTGTCAGCCTGCAATGTGACTTCAGATGTGTGACTATAATTTAGCATTTTTTTTTCAATCAACAGCTATCAAATATTCAGAGGACAACTCATCAGTATTCCTGAATCATCCTATTAGTATCAATTATAATAATGTTAAAAGTAATGTAGAATTAGATTGAATAAAGGTATGTGCTCCATGCTTTAATATTTTTAACATTTAATTGAGCAGAGGCCAGGGTCTTTCTAAATTTTTAATTGTTATTATAAGTATCATGAAAATTCTTTTCGTGTATATTGACTTTTCCAAGACATGACAAGGGCTTTGTGAACACCTGCAAAGATGGAAACTGATTAAATTCTTGTGCAAGTAAAAAGTTGTAATAGGAAAGGAGAGTCAGTAAAATTCCTATCAAACCTCACTCTTATTTGGCATTTGCCTAAATGTATTTTATCTTTTCTTCCATGTTTAAATGTTTACAGAAGTAGTGTTGTCTTAATTGTCCTTTTGTGGATCTAAAATTGACTCATGTCTTATCTTTTATATATGAAAATACATGTTCAGTGAACAAAGAAGGTGGAAACCTGAAGAACCACAGTGGGTTGTTTTGTTGCAGGCTGAGTTTGTACAAGACACAGATGAGCAGAAAGCACAAGCCTGTAGAGTCTTGACAATAACATAAACAGGCTGAGGAGAAAAGGTCATTGGAAGGGAGTATTTTATCAGCTGATTTAAGATCTAATCCTCTCTCACATACCAAGGCTAATAAATGCTCTTGCTACCTCAGTGTTTAGAAGTGATGGCCTCCTCTGTGCTTGTTATCTCTGCATACTGTGGCCTTGTGCATTAAGTTAACCTTTCTTCTTCACTGCTCCTATAATGTCATGAAACTTTCTGAGCCTTTTAATGTTCAAACGGCAAGAAAATACTTTTTCTGTGAATTTACAATGAAATTCTGCTGTGGCACAATTGAGGCTGTTGAAAAGAAGATATTGGTATCTTTCTCAAATTATTAAGATTAATCTGTATAATAGAAATATTCCTTCCTTGGAATATATAAAGCAAGAAGACACACTTAAACCCAGAAACTGCGGAACTAAGATAGATCAGTGAAATTCCTTCAGCATCTATGGCTGCACATTCATATTGACACATTGCAAAGGGAAAGAAAATAATAGGAAAACAATAATCAGTGTTTAACACTATGTACTCCTAGGACTACAGTGCAGTAAACAGGCGACTTCAGGTAGTCATTGAATCAGATAGTCATGTTCATTGATTACTGCACTGATTATCTGTTTGTTTGCTGGGGTTTTTAATATACAGGTTATATGAAGCCTAAGTATAAAAGGGACTATTAGTAATGTTGAAGCGTACATTTTGATGTTATAGAATGGCTTGTCAGAAGACAAACCACATATTTTGACTACTTACAGAATTTTGAAAGCGCCGCATTTGAGTGAGGTCCAGACCTAAGCTATAATAATATTATTTACACCAAGAAATTGATGACAGACAAGTAGTCATTCAATGCAGCAAGTAGGGAAAAGTATTGATCCTGCTAAATGTTTGCGTCATATATATTTGCCTTGGGAGTAGGACAGCTTAAGTAATTAATGTTCCCCTCTTCCCATAAATTTCTTCCTATTTGCCATTCGACTCCCAGCTGTGAAGAATAAAGTTTGAAGGAATGTTTCAGAAAAAATAAAAACTGAAAGAGAGAGGTGAAGGAAGCTGGAAACAAGAAAGGCAAGGCATCTCAAAATAGCTTTGGGATCAGGCTTTGCCATAAGCTATAATGTCCTAGAAGTCATATTTTCCACAGATAAAGCATTGCAGTTATTCAAATGCCAATTAAAAACCATTCTGAAGATATATTTAATTTGATGAAAAGGAAATAGGACTTGTCAATAATTTCTTTTGGGGTTAGTATCTCACAGATTTCTATTACTACACCTACGGTGTTCTGCCTCTCCTTAACCACTGAAATTCATTTTCTGTCAAGTAGATGTTATGACAGTTTATACAACTTCTAACAGAAATCACTGTAAATGCAAACTAGAACTTAGAGTACTATACAAACTTGTAAGCAGTTGCCTTTCTTCCATGAGATCTCTCTTGTGAAACAAGATTTAGAATTTCTCTAATCTTTGTGCTTCATCCATATGCCTTCCCTAATTTGCTGCTTGTTTGCTTAGTTAGTCTCTAACCTACTTTATGTTTCCCTATGTGTTTGTTTTTTTTTTTACTTCGGACACATGATATTACTGAAAAAAATAAAGCATGAATGACATTTGGCCGTGTTGAAATTCATGAGGTTTGCATGGGCCTCCCTCTCAAGCCTGTCAAAGTCTGTCTTGATAGCATTCCATCTCTCCAGAGTGTCACTCAGCTTAATGTCACCTGCAAAATTCCTGGAGATCACTCAGTCCTGCTGTCTATATCATCAACAGAGATATTAAATAGCCCAACACCAATACCAGTCCCTGAGGAACAATATTCCTCAGTGGTCTCCCTTTGGACGTTAAACTGTTGACCACAACTATTTGAGTGTTCACAAAGTTCAGCAAGGACAAGCCTAAGGCCCCACATCTGAGTCAGGGCAATCACAAGCACAAATACACTCTGGACAAAAATTGGATTGAGACTAGCCCTGAGGAGAAGGACTTGGGGGTGTTGGTGTATGACAAGCTTGATATGACAGTTGGTGTGCACTTGCAGCCCAGAAAGCAAATCGTACCCTGGACTGCATTAAAAGAAAGTGTGGGTAGCTGGTGGAGGGAGGGGTTTTTGTCCCTCTTCTCTGTTCTTGTGAGACCCCACCTGGAGTCCTCTGTCTAGCTCTGCGGCCTCCAACATAAGAAGGATATGGACCTGTTGGAGCAAATCTAGAGAAGCACCATGACAATGATTAGACAGCTGAAGCACCTCTATGAAGACAGATTGAGTTGGGGCTTATTCAGCCTAGAGAATAAAAGACTCCCAGGAGACCTTATTGCAGCTTTTCAGTACCTGAAGGGGGCCTACAAGAAATCTGGGGAGGACTTTTTATAAGGGCATGTAGTGATAAGATAAAGGAGAATGACTTCAAAATGAATGAAGGTAGATTTAGGTTAGTTATTAGGAAGAAATTCTTTACTGTGAGAGTGGTGGGGCACTAAAATAGGTTGCCTTGAAAAAGGGCTTATGTGCCCTAAAAATAACTCAGTAATTTTCTCCCTTCTACCCCTCATCAAGCAACAGAAAAATTTGAATTGCTGGTTGTCATACAGGTATTTACCAGGATAAAATTGATGTTGTCTGGTAATTATATAGGTGAAACTGAATATCTGCATGTCAGAATGATTTCATACCTATGACAAAGAAAATAATGGAAATACAAAGTTAAAGCTAGAATATTTTTTTTGCAATAAATAACTTTTCCATCTCTTACCACTTTGGCTACTTCAAAAGATGAGCCTGAGAAAATCCATAAACATCATGGCCTCATGGCCTCAAGTAGAGATACTCCATAGTACTTTCTCACCCAACCTTTGACTTAATATTCTAGGAGTGATGATTTTCTGCTTGTCTCTGTCCTGTGAGAGTTAACATTATAAGCCCTCACCATTATCCTCCTCAGCCTCCAATCCATAAGTAATAGCAATCTCATCTTTCAAATTAGTCTAATTTGCCTAATCATCTAAACCACCTTAATTTAAAGTCATTGTTCTCAGTAGCAGTGGTGCATTTCTATTTGAGGACTGGGTGCACATCTGTTTTTCTCCCGATATTTCAATTGGCAAATGCTATGACTATCTAGTTTGGCTCTTGCAGTATTTTTAAAGCTATATTTTCAGACACAATTATTTAATGCTTGCCTTATATCAATTTATTAATCTGCATTTGTTTTATTATAAGAAAGCATTTTAAACATTTAAACATTAAAGACAACTGTCACTGAGACTGATATTATGAAGTTGATTGTGTAAAAACAAAAATACAAAATAAAATTACCAATCAACATGTCAACTGAAAAAAAAAATTGGATAAGGCAGACAAATGAAGCAGATATAGGTAGAGGAAGTAATTAGGAGAAAAGTATGGTTTTTCACTCGTTATGACAACTCCAGGAATAATTAGGAAAGATCAAAGAGATTGATTAGCTGGCCAAATAAATAAACTGTTTTAATAGCTTATTGCTTGGATGAAGCATGAGTAATCTCCTTAAGAGTATGACACATTAAGCAGTTGTTTGGTATTTTGAGATACAGAGGCAATTCATTAAATAAAAGCATCTGAAAACTCATCTAGAATTACTTCCTATCAATTAAGAAAATAATTATCCCATAACTCACTATATTTCTTAAGTTACTTTCTTCAGAGTCGTCAAAGGCAAGGTTGGAGTCAAATTTATTTATATAGAAATATATAGAGAATGGGTGAGTTTTGTAATAGAAAATATTACAGATAAGAGGTTTCACAATGCATGTGAGCTTTATAGGTTATACTTTGTTTTTAAGACAAGGATCTTTGTGAATTTTTAGTAAGATTAAGAAATATGGAAGAAAAATAAAGAAAAAAAGAGTTTTAGTTCTCTTGAATGCTTTACTTATTGAATGATGTAATATAGGTACTGTTCATCAACTGTTTCTCAGGAATTTATAATATTTAAAATATTTGTCTGATTCATGTCACTGTATATGTGAGTCATAATACTATAGCTTACTTGAAGTCACCACTGACTTCTTTGTAAAATGTGTTACATCATTAAAATCCCAGCAAAGCATCACTTTGTCCTCAAATTTTCATACCGATTTAGGTAGCTAATCTGTTTAGAAAGGCTAAGAAATGGTAAGTTTTAAATCAACAGGTATAATGGTATTAAAATATGCACTGTAATTTTTGAATGAGCACCAGGATTATTGTTTTATTATGCAAATTCATTTATAACAGTCTTTATTATCAGGAGAGGTAGTTAGAGGTTGATTTAAAAGCTGATATTAAAATGAAATATGTTCACTGAAGCATATCAAGGACAATCTAACTGAAAGTTATACTGTTTTAGTACCATTGGTGACAATATCTTCCTGATGTTTCCATACTAATCCCATTAATTTTCAAACTAACGGTATGAGGAAGATTTAATATGAGTTCTTGTTATGCAGGTGACACATTGAGGAAGTTAGTATTCTACTGGTTTCATGTTCCTTACCGAGACAGAATAAAGAAGAAATATTTTTTTTTCTCTTTTTTTTTCCCCCTCATTTGCTCACTGGAGATATTAGCCTTATTATATGTGTGCATTATTCTTCCAAGTTTTAAAGGTATACTGCTAGCAAGTTTGGTGTGAAGAAAAGGTCATTTAAGTTTTTTAAGACCTATTGTTCGCAGTTGGTGAATCTGTTAATTTATACTGTGCTATCTCTGAGTCAAGGATGTCTTATAATATGCTAAGGACAAAGAACTTTAATCACATGGAAATACATGATAATGGCTGATATTTGTGAGTCTTCCAGTATATGCAATCTCCTGCTGAGTAAAGAACACTTCTAAGAGAAAAGATCTTGAATACAACATTGGTTTTGAAAGTGAAAATACTCATCATATGCTCTTCTAATTTCATTAGACAAATACTGCGTCAGTTAATAAGTAAATGTTTTCAAAAATTAGAGTATAATTCATAGTTTTCTAACTTTAGCGGATTCTTTCTTAGCTTGATATGTGTGTGAAAAATAATATTTTTTAAAAGTTGTAACATCTCTGGATCTGGGTGTTAGATCCTCCTTTATCACTTTTCTTGCGTCTAGGTTAAAAGTCCCCAAACTTACAGAGTTAAATGTAAATTAGGTAGCATGATCTTTAAGTCTAATCTATATACTTGCGGTAATTTCATCCTAAAAAGTGCAACTACTGTCATCCCCAATAAAAAATAAATTCTGTATTGTTTCTCCCACGGTAGTCTTGGGTATCCTAATCATTTCATGGAGACAAAACACTTCAAAATCCTTATATAACAAATGTGCATAAGAAATAGCTAAATGTATCACTTCCTGTGTTTTATGCATGCATATTAACAATTCTTCAATTTTCATAGGAAAAGAAGAGTAATTGAGAACCCAATTCCTTATTCTTTTTCCATCTACAAACATTAGTGGATTCAGAGCTAGTGGCACTGAATAACATAAATAATGAGAATGATCTATCCCTTTGTATTTATGTCAGCAAGAACTTTTATATTCATTTGGATATGGGCATGTTTAAGCTCACAGTCTGCCATCAAAATGATAAATACAGGGAATGCTTTTCTGGAGCTGATTGTTTTTAAAATGGCTGATGGGAGAGTGGGGCATAAATACCAATACATTACTGCAGAATGAAAGTGTTAACTCAGACTGTTCTCTTGAAGATGTGGTTTATTGTAATGTTCAAATGTATTTGCAATGGATCAATTTACTTCAAGACTTCGAAACTTAAATCACACATGATTGTGCTTCAGTAAAAAGAACTGAAAAAATTGAAAAGGACAGTGTTGAGGTTTTGCATATATTCATATATTTTGAAAATATATATAATATATACAAGAAATTATCTCAAAAGGAGAAATAAAAAACATCATAAAAATTTAAGACAGAATTCTGTAATTATTTTTGACTGATATTTCATTAATTACTAAATCTTTGTCCTCTTCACTAAAAAGCAATGTTATTGCAATTTTGCTCCACCTGCTCCTATTACAACCTTCATAAAATACTAAGTACAGTAGATTATATATGTATTTTTATACATATCTATCTCTATCTATATATTCAATTCTGGATAGGAATTGAAAGTAGACATGTGAAATATTTTGTGCAGTAGCTAACTGTGCTGCACACAGGCTTAAAAGCCCATTCAGACAGTATTATCCCAATGAGCTGTAAGAATATTTGTATAATCTTTAACCATGACAAGAAATATAACAACAACCCCCAAAACTATTTAATAAAACAATTACTCTTCCTTCTGGTTTTCTTCTGATATATAGCTTTCTTATTATTTCCAATATAACACCATTTTGCCATCTAATAAAACTAAACAATATACCTCTGTTTTATAGAACATAAATCAGTGTTTGCCATTTCTAATTGATAAGCAGAATATATTTTTGTGCCAAAACTAGATATATTAGTTGTGCTAATTAAGTGTATGAATGATAGAATCATAGAATATGCAGAGTTGAAAGGGACCCATCAGGATCATTGAGTTCAACATCTGTCTGTGTTGAACACCCCAAGAATAGCACCATGTGACTGAGAGTATTATCCAAATATCTCTTGAACTCAGAGTTCTACTATATAGTGCAATTTACTCCAGAAAGTAATGAAAAAACTTAAAATACTTTAAAAAAATAAAACAACATCAGTATTTTCCCATCAAAATATTTGAAAGCATATCTTCTTTAATATTCATTCAATATTAATTCATTTAACGTTAATATTTAAACTTCTTACATTGGATGACCATTCATGGGGAAGGTCACTCCCATGACAAAGTCCGCGTCATGAGTGTTAAAGTCCTGTTAATGTAATGTGTATGCAGATGCTTGCTTTCTCTTCTTCAAACTACAATGTTTCTCACTGATCATCAATTCAAGACTTCTTAGACCATTATCAGGTAAGCCATAAGAGTTGAAATGTGCCTTTTAGAAGGGACTGTGTTGGGTGTTTTGAGATGTAATTATTCAGTTTCTAGTTACATTAAATTTTTACCTGGGGACTGCATCCATCACCTGAACAGCAGGTCCCTTCCTTCTCATCTTAATTGTATCATTATGTCACTAATCCAGCTTGCTGAAGGTGACCATGCCTTGAAATGCTGATCCACTGAGAAAGATGGTGTTTAAAAGATATTAAGGATAGTTACAAGAGGTGATTAACTACTATTATGATTCCATTTAAGAGAAAGGGTTACCATTGCACACATTTTTCCACTTTTAAAGTATTTTTTGTTGTGATAGATAGGGTATAATTTCTCTTGTATTTCTAAATGAAAGCACGATATTATTGAATGTTTTTTACTATTGCCTCTAATACTTGTTTTGTTGTATATTGTGTATTAAATGCAATGCAAATTTATGTGATTTTAATGTTTCAATAGACTTCTCACTTTCTATTTCAACATGCAATATTAGATGGCATTGTATATTAATTGCGGGACCCATGTGAGAGGCAACTAAAGATCAAAATCCCATGGAAAATATGAATAAATCTCATAACTTTGTCCAAGATTTTTTTAATAATTAGGTATTTTGTGCTATATAAAAGTATGCAAGATTCAGTTTTATTTCAGAGGCCAGTGTTTATGTTTTTTATGGATTGAAATATTGTAAGGGATATTTCAGGCTGCTTCGAGAAAGGCTCACCTTCTCCAAGGCAAGGTATCTTCTACCAATAGTTTTAAGCCCATATGCATTATCATAACTGGTACAATGAATTCACAATGCTTCATTGTAATACCTCTATTTCCAATATTAGTTCTATTAAATATATTAACATCAATATAAAGATAAGCCATCCAGATTTTGTTTGTCCTTTGCTTGCTATATTTCCTAAATACCTTTAAATAATGTTCTGCATAGCAGCTGTTATATATACTTTTAAATTACTCCAAGAAATCTTAAAATATTATTTGAAGAGAATAGATGAGCTTTTTTCTTATGAGTTTAAAGCTATTTTTTTCAGGAAAGATTCAAGTTTTGACACTCAGTGTTGCAGGAATTTTGCCAAAACAGGAGGCAGAAGAGGAAGAATAGTTTTCTCAGAGGTACTTAATCTGCATATAGATAAGCTTCTTCACTTTGTGAATCATAAATATCAATCATTCATGTTCATCAGTGTCTCATACATATTCATTAGAACAAACTGTTATGCATGATTAAAGCTGTTATAAAATGACAATACTGTGTTTTGTTTTTATCTCAGGTCTCTGTACTGAAAACTCTGCTGGCTGTTTCCATCTTATGATCTGACAACACTTTCTGCTATCTACAAAGAACCAAAACGCCATATGAGCTTGCACAGATTTGCACTCTGCATACAAACCACTTAGCTCTTTTTAAGCAGTTATAAAGGGATCCTGAAAGTTTTCTATTTTTTGAGCAAAGGTTTCAGCAGTGTTCAAAGGCAAGTTCCAAGCTTTTATGGATTAACTAGAAATAAGTGTATTTAATGTGTTCATTTGCATGCAGGTACTGGGAGGAATGTTGCTAGATGGGGTAAATACAAGTACATTTTCATATTTTCCTTAAATGTGATTTGTGATTTTGTAGTTGTCTTTATGCTTTCTGAGCTTACATTGGGACTCACAGCCTCTGTGAAACTAGATTCAGTATGAGAGTGTGGGGAAAAAATCAGCTCCCCTCTTACCTAAAAAGCTATATTCTAGGACCTTGAACTGTCATTTCATTTCTCAAGTCAGTTTTGTAGAATATGAAGCCTTGCTGATTTTACTAGCAGTACAGCTGGGACAAACAGGCCTAGAAAATACATGGAGAGGTTCATGAAGCATTCAGAATATATTACCCATCTCTGTTTGATCTTGGAAGATTCAAAAGCACTTGTTTAGTGCCCAGGTTTTGTCTGTAAGACCATTTCTTCAAAAGATCATGGTGACTTGATCAGCTTGAAAAAGTAAGCACTTCAACTTTTGGCCTGAAGGCAAATGTTTTACAGGGGTTGTCTGTTCCAGATATTCTGAAACATAAAAAATTTCCATTGTGCCAAAGGAATCATATTTAGGGCTTGGCCAGCCTTACAATTTAGAACACTTTTTCTGAATCTACTCTATATTTTCTTGGCTATAAGGCCATAGTTCCTTGAACCATCAGTTGAGAATGTGAAGAGCAGCTTGTGACCTAGAATGAAGAGCATTGATTCACTCTCTCTAGACTTCAAAAGTTTAAGTCTTAAAACTCTCCTTGATTCTCTTCTAATAAATATATAATAATTTGTTTCACTTTAATCTGGATCTTCTTGGAAAGTCTAGACTTCAAACTGGTCACAGTATTCCAGTTACATCTTTATTTGTGGAAAACAAACAAACAAAACAACCAAAAAAACCCAACCCCAAAATCATTTTAGAACTTTCAAATTTTACAAATAAGATTTCTATATAATCTAGTATCTTTTTTTCTCTTCCTCGTAACATTGTGGTACTGCTGTTTCATATTAAACAACTCTGTTATGACCTGAAGTTAATTTTCTGTAAACCTGGTGTCAGTCATCCTCAATCTTTCCATTTATGTAATTTTTTGTATTAAGCGTAGGACAATGAATCTCATCATAACTGTATTTTAAGTCATTTTTCCAATGTATGGATCTCTGTCTGAAGACTAGTTCTGTCTGCTACTAAACCTATGGGGATTTACTGTGATCTGCAGATTTAAAATACATACCGCTAAGTCTTTAAAATCTTTCATGACATTTTGAATGGTGTCACATTTAGAATACCAGGATTCCAGCTTCTGTATCCTTACAATCTGTCACGGAAAAAAAACAATCTGTTTTGAACTTATTTTTTAAATTTAAATCTAGTCAGTACTAGCTTCAGGTAATCCAAGTGCCTATAATATGCTTATGCAGTCATGTGAAATACATTTTCAAAAGTGTTACTGTGGAGACTTTGTATATTACTAGATACAGCAATATGTATGATACCATTGTACTACCTGATCCTCACAATATGTATGATACCATTGTACTACCTGATCCTCAAAGTCTTTTATTTTCTTATAAAAAGAAATAGTTTCTTTGAAATGTTTTGTCCTTCACACACCTCTTTGCTGCCTCCTAGATTTCCCTAAATTATTTCTTTCACTATGAAGAAAAATTAAATGTTATACATTTACAGCTTTCCAGTTTTTAAGGTTAAACACTGCATCTGTGCTTTTTCCAAATACTTGATTCTTCAGCTCTCCTCATTGTTTTCTCAAAGAAACAGTTCACGACTTCAAGCTTAACTCAGCCACTTCATCTCCTTAAGTACTCTAAGTTAAATTTCACAGAACTGACCAGACACCAAAAATTGTATTTGAACAGTTTCTAACCTTTACTTCCAGCCTAATCTAATTTCTTCTTTGTTAAATTAGGACATTATTTATGTTTGCCCGCATTACCATTTCTTTTTCAGATAATGGAGACTGAAACACAATGGAATTCAATATTTCAGCCTTTTTGGCTAAACAACCTAAGATTTTTGTGTGTATTCCTGTTGGCACAATGACACAATGTTTATTTTTTCTATGTTATGTTTGGGGAAACAATATGTCACCAGCTGGTGCAGCTATATTTTTTCACAACACTTTTAAACCAAATTAGAAACAAAAGTTTTAATTTGATAGCAGAATTTAGAACTTGGAAGATAGGTCACTAGCTAGCTAATATTACTATTTAGGATATTTATTCCTTCACAAGAATTAAAAAAAAAATAGCCTACTACAGCAATCAAGTGAAACTTAAGGTGGTTTGAAACACAGCTGCATCTGAGTATTCTCTCTGGAGGAGTAATTTTATTCTTCTGTCCACCAAATCTGTTTCAAGTTCCCTCCAGTTAAACCCAGTAAAATCTTTCTGTACAGAAACACTCAACACGTCTACTCAGTTGCTTCTTAACCTCTGCCTGGTTGCAGCAAAGTGGTTCAGAGAGCAAGAAATATTGTGTCTATAGTGAGTTCATTACATTACTTGAAAGGGTGATCCACAGAATCCATCCATATTATCAACACATTTCCTATTTACAGTAGTCTGCACATAGAGCTCTGTCTGCACGTAAAGGGATTCCATCCTTTTGAGATTCAAAGACTAGTCTCAGTCCAGAGGTGAGATACATAACTGTGAAAAACTCTGAAACTGAGTAGGAAATATTGATGTTATGATCCTTTAAGAAGAAGTGGGAGGAAAGAAAAAAAAATACTCGTAAGAGATTTAAGACTGTGGCTCCTGTGTTCTCCTCAAGACATTCAAAGCCATATCTAATTTTCTCAGGAAACTTTTGAAGAGCTGTGGTATAGGCTACTTTTAGTGAAGCACTTCTGTCATGTTAGATCTTTTAAGATTCACAGGACTAAAATCAGCAACGTGATTTTATATCCCTGTGACTAGATCTATGTGGAAAAACACTCGGTTTCCTACCTGTGTTCTGTGGGTCTATTTCTATTTTTGTTTTGCCTTTTTTTTTTTACTGAATGACTTAAATTAATTTGCCAGTATTAATCTAGAAAAATATAAAATAGTCTGGAATTAAATCCATATCCCTGGCAGAAGCATGATCTAACTTCTAACTAGAAGCAGCAAAATTTTACTTAAAAATTTAATTAAAATTACTGATAGAATTCATAAAAAGTTCTTGACTATATTCTTGCAGACTAGTGAGTATTTAATTCAAAGAAAAAGTAAAGGTAAAACAATGGAGGCATTAAAAAGGTAGAGGAGATGGTGAGAGAAGGAAAAAAAATAAGGAGGAAAAAGAAGACATGGTGGACAAATACCGGCAGAATGTGATCATGGCCGCTACATTTTGTTGCAACTCAATGCCAGAAAATCATGTGACTAAGCAGTAATCAATTAATTAGGGGTGTATAATCCATGCAATTAATTGTATAAACACACAATTAATTAAGTGAGAAAATCATGTAGGTGCAGAGTCAATTAGTTGTAAAACTCATTATAAGTAAAATACACGGGTAATGGAGTAAAATTAAACAGGCAAAGTTTAAGGATTAAAAATTAGCCAAGCAAATGAAATCAATAAGTGGACAATCAACAGAAGTAGTGAATCAGTTAAGCAAGATGAAAGGTAATTGCATTATTAAAGATGTCATCAATGAATCAATGAATTAATTCTCCAGAGAGTGATGTGACCAGTAAAGTATGGATAAGCAGTCCAGTCATTATCAGTAGGCAGTCAACAAGGCATGATAACAGCTACCTGGAGAAAGTTAAGTGGCTGTTCTGGGTACCATCCACAGCCACAGTAGATTTCAGAATTATGCCTTTCTTACTGTATTTGCCACTATAGTGTGCCACTGTGCTCTGCGTGAGGAATCATTTTTTACGTATGGGGAAAAAAAAAAGTCTTTTTAAAGGAAAAGCTGTAAGTAAAGCCCTAATAAGAGCACTAGCTCTTTGAAAATCTAAAGGCATATAACCTACAACATTTCTTATTCTGCAATAAATATAGCTACTCGGTAGTGAAATTATAATATGGCAATCCTACTCAGTTGACAAAAAGCAATAATAAATTTCAAAGTTGTTTCAAATTTCCCATAATTTGTATTACAAATTCAGTTTTGCTATTTGCAATATATAAGCAGTTACCCAAATATCTTCTGTAATGATATTTTGTAGACAGAAAAATCACAGTGAAATATTTTACAAAAGCTACTGTAAAGCGCTCGGTGTCAAGCCACACAAGTGGTTTACTTATATACAGTCTCCCAAGAGTTTACCCACCTTGAATCGTGTAAAGGGAAAAAGCTACACTCTTTTTCCCAAAAGAACTTCCTTTAATTGCGTGAGAAAATAGGTGTTTTGGAAAAGGGTTTACAGGAGTAACATACAACCAAGGAGGAGCATTCCACAAAAGTACCTAGCACACGACAGCCACAACTTAGGTAAATACTACTCACAAGTTTTAAGAAGAGGAAGAAAAGAGTAAAGGGAGAGAAGAGAGATTCAAGAGTAAAGAAGAGAGAAAAATAGATACCACCAAGAGGTCACATGGTGGAGCTTTCAGAAGAAAAGGCAGGACAAGATGGGGGCCTTGTGCCCTTCCATTTATATGGTTCGGCTACTGTGGCCACTCCCCGCAGGTGGGACATCTAGTTCATTGACTACTCAAGTGTCCTCCTAGCCAAAGTGAAGGGTGCCATAGCTCCAAAGGGCATGGTGTGGGTGGGTACCAGGCAGGGCTTATTGATCAGTGGCAGCCCCATGTGGGCTACGTTGTTGGCCATGTGCCTTCTGAGGTGCCATGTTGGCTGTAGACCATGGGCCTCTCAACACTGCCATGAGGCTGCAGGTCTGACCATGGCCCCTCCCCCAACACACACAGACAAGATGGTTGATCTGACACAATAATTAAACAATCTAGGGAGATACGAATCTGGTTTCTCACACCTACTAAGACCATAGTCATTTTTACTTGTCTACATCTATTATAAGTTAGTTTAAATATTAATAATTTTTTACAAGACTGACCATATTGACAAATAAATTACATATTTCAAATGAAATATGCTGCATTTTAACTTTGTATAAAATGAATGCAAGATTTTGAAGTAAACTAAGTGAATAGTATTTTTCATGATAGAACTAAGCATTAGGGGTTCCAACTGACTGGAAACAGCTGTGCAAAAGCTTTCATATACCTCTTCCAGTTAATTTAATTGCCTGACTTTCAAAAGTCCTATCATTCTCACTCTGCTCAAAAATTGTCAGTGGTACTGACTTGTGGGAAGATTTCGTAATGAACATTAATTTCATGTTCTAATCTGTTCTTTATTTGTATTTGAAACCTAATTTTGGGTTTGAGCTACATTCTAAGAAGGTGAAGCACTGCCATATTAAAATATACTGGTTCACAAAATTGCAGATCTTGGAAATACCATTAACCAGGAATTAAATCCTGGAGCACAAGCCAAAATTTCAAGTTTAGAAATTTTGAAAAATGCTGTAATACTATTAGAAACATTGCACTGCCAACATATGGATTTCAGATTTATCATTAAAGTGAAAGATACCACAGCATATATGGAAATGTTGAGCTAGAGCGTTCAGTCTAGTATTTGTCGTGCCATGACTCCACAGGCCACTGGTGGTCAGAAGAGTATGTGTAACCTTCCAGGTTTTGCATGGGATCAATACAGAACCAACATATGCATTAAGCCTCCTCACAACTGGAGGAAGACAGTAAATTCACTTCAGAATTGTAAATAGGCAAAGAAAAAACTTATGTACTGCATCTAAGGTGCAAGGTGATGTCAGAAAAACTAAGCAGGAACAGATCTAATAGGAAAATGGATAGATTTTTCTATTTAGGACAGTTTCATCATAAAATGCCTTTTTGCCGAGTCTAAAATGTTTCAGTTACAACAATCCAGGATTAAACATTTCCTGTATACAAGAAAAAATTATATGTCTCTTTGAGCTGGTCAGTATAGGGGAAGTCTGAATTCTGTGTCCTACAGCAGTCTACTTGGCTGATCTGTCCTCAAATCTCAAAATAAAGGAATATTTAAGCTTCTTTGCCCATGAGGTAACCCAATGGATCATGACTCTGACAAATTCTGTAGGAAAGTGGAATCATGAGCATTGTTACATCACATAATTTCATATTTTCATAATTACAAATTAGATAGGCCAATAACAAATGCTATTTAATCTTTCTACTTATACCAAGACCTTAATACTTTTTCTAATTGTGGAGGTTTGGGTTNACTTCCTTAGTTACAACCTTGCTACCAAGGAAGGCCCGGACCAAAACTAAGAAAACTAAACCACCACACTAATATCAAGACAACTGTATTCATAAAGCCTGTCTTATGATCTCCTAAACAGGAACCTCCTGGTTTGAGACCTCAAACAGCATCAGTGTTCTCCATTTAAAATCTGTATTTTTCTAAGCTTTTCAGAAATGTTTGTTTCATTATAATTATAATGTCACTTATAAATAGTGCTTAAAATAGCAATAAATGTGTCCAGAGACATGACTGAGTAGAACACTATCATATATGGAAAAATATATGTGTATATATATTTAGGTGTCCACAGCTGATTCTAATAACAGACTCAGCTTTAGTGATTTGTAGAACTTCTCAGAGGATTACAGTTGAATCAGCTGGAGTTTGGGAAACGGCATTCTAAATTCTGATCCACAATATTATTAAGCATGACTCACAAACAGCTTGAAAATTACTTGCAATATATTTCAGTATATACTTACTCCAAACAAGGATGGCGACATCAATAAAAACCAAAAATTAAGTAGAAAACACTTGAACTCCCCCCTAGCATTCTCATATCACTGTCCTGTGCTGGCAGAACATCTTGTGCGTTACATGCTACAGGAGTAATCCCTACATTTTAGACTATAAGATTTTTTTTTTTTTGCATTTACTAATTCCAAAGATAACATTATAGGGCAGAAAACAAATAAAAAACCTCAGTATCATACTTTACTTGGCATGTATAATTCACTATATATATTACTTTATTTCTGAAGAAATAATGCTTTTAAAAGTAATTGGAGTTCATAACTTCAGAACTATTCATTCTGTCAGTTCCCAGCTCCCAGAATCTTCCTCCACTCAATGATGAAGCTTAATTAGTGGTCCTCAGGGGTCAATATTGTTTAGTGTCTCTAATAATTACACATATGGTGAGACAGAGTGCATCTTCTAAAAGTTTTAGGGGTGATACCAAATTGCATATGGACCAGGGCTGTGGGTGAAAGAGCAACAGGGCAGGAATAGGACTGCTGCAGAGCCCTGCTGAAACAGGCCAATAGAAACCACCTCCTGAAGTTCAACAAAGACTGAGGAAAACTTCTGCATCTGGTTTGAAATAACCACACATGTAGGCTGGACCCTGGCAGTAGGCATAGCAGCTCTACAAGACTCACAAAAACCTTCGCCAGATTTGAAAGTTCTAAACAACAAGCTGAATGTCAGACAGAGTGGTATTCTTTCGCACTTTAGAGATCACAATACAAGAAAAGACACCGCCAACCTAAACTGGAGGACCACTGTGACAATTGGGGCTGGAACACATATTGAACATGGAGAGGGAGAGAAAACCCAGTTATATTCAGGAGGCTGGTGAAATCTGAGAGTGGAGCAGGGACTCAGAAAGGTGGCAACACCTACACCTTCAGAGATAGTTAAAAGAGTCTGAAAAACTCCTGAGGAACTTGATCTATTTGGCTTTGGTTTTCTTCTGAGGTGGTTAATCCTTCAAGATCACTTCTAAATTAATTATTTCTATGATTCTGTACTGTCCGTGTTTTTTTTTTTAAAAACTAGGCTCCTACATAGACCACGGACAGTGAAATACTATTTTATAGAGCTAGGAAAATGAAACAACAAATGGACCATTTCTAAATAAACAGCTTCTGCTAAAAATGTTATTTGTTGTGCATTGACTTTCTTGACTTTTTTTTTTCCATGTTTACTTGAAAGTTAATAATCTATGCAGTATTTTCTGTCATTAGGTAGGTATTATTTTCATGTTTAAAATAGTTGTTATTGAAACTGAAAGCATAAAAATAAGCATGTGACTCACACAACCATTACTATAAATATCCAAATAGTTTGAGTGCAACACTACGAACATTCAAATTCTTGAGTGGTAAGTTATTTGCAAGAATCACATAGCTGTGATTTGTCAGACCATTGTGTTTTCTTTCTCTTCTCCCTTCCCCAAATATTTATAGAATTCCATTATAATAGTTCTGAACTAACTGTTAGGAGGATATTCTTTGCAAACACTCGCCTTTGTAGTTAGTCTTCGTCAATTATGGTTATATCATGATCATGTGAAAAATCAAACAAAATATTAATGTGCAATACACATTTGGAGACTGAAATCCTTAAGTGCACTGAGTTTTAACTTCCACACAATATGTAGACAGTAAAAGATTCAATGTAAATGGTGATATTCAGCCTTAACCTATTCTAAAGTTTATATTCCCATGTTTTCACCATCAGTGGGCATATGTTGATGAAAAAGTTTGTCTGCCTTTTCCATACCATTTTTGCTAAATTCACTCACAGTCAATCAATTTTCTTCCACCTTGTTTACTTGCAATCTATTTATGAGGGCCTCAAAAGTATGCTTCAGTTTCTTCTCACACTGCACTGTTGGGCTGTGACCTACCTCTATACCATGAACTCTGACGGAGACTGCTTGCTAATGAATTTCACTTCCACCTTCCTCCTATTAATGAGGATTCACTGGTGAATTCTCAGAGACCCTTACAAGATGATCACCTAATTTGAAATTGAGGCATTTACTTAACATTTATTCAATTTCCTATGCTGAATGACAATTCTCAATTTTTTTTCTTAATCCACATTGCACAATGTTATTTAACCACGTCCATTTTTAGCCCTCTAGAGCATAGTTTTATAATAAGGCTGAAGTGTAGTTATGGGTTTATCTCAATTATGAGAAAAATAGCTTTCACAGCATAATTATTTCACATTTAAAGTCCAAGCATTTGGATTATGTCCCAAAGTGCTCAAGGCTTATTTCTTGTTTTAAGTCTTCAACTAGACTATAGAGTGCATTAATTCTGGATCATCTGTTATTGATTTGTGGGAGGTAATAGCACAGCAAATCATTACATTTCATTACACCAAACATTGGAAATTAATCATAATACTAGAATATGCAAACAGCAATGACAAATATAAAATTTTATTTTATAGTCCTGTAGTAGTCACTGTCCAAAATAATTTTTTTCATAACTATTTTCAAAGAAGCAAATACATCATACTTCAAAAGCTGGAGCTCAATTTTTATGTTGGGCAATGTATCTGAGAAAAAGCCAAATGGCATAATAGGAGGAGAACATGGAAGGGCATTTTTCCTCATAATATTGGCTAATATGAGATGATGTGACAACCTGAAAACTGAGTATCCATGGTATGATCAAATGCTGATCTACCTTAATTTTATAAGAAATATTTCTGCTGAAACAGCATTCAAAGCATCTGTACTGTCCAGTATGTGCTTGTTTGCTTAAAAGTTTTTGTAATTGCAAATATATCAGAAATACACACATAAATATTTACAATGATCAAACTATACATGCACTCTTCTGTAATTGTCTATGACTTGTATAGACTTCAAAGTTATTTTTCAGATAGAGAAAATTGGAAGACTGGAGAAAAAAAATACTGAAACATAAATAGAGTACTGGGGTTGCAAAGAAGAAAATGAGTTCCAAGGGAAAAAGAATATGACTGTATTTTAAAAAAATCTTAATTATTTTGAAGCAATAAACTTTACCAACTTCTGTTTTCTTCAAAACTAAGGAAAATCATGTAAGACAAACCCTGAAGGCTTTGAAACATAGGTATATGGATCTTAATTGGAGATAATGAGAGAACAAGACATTGAGAAAACAAAGTGTAAGAGGCTTGCATCACCTCTTCTATTGTTGTTACTGAATTGTAAGTTTCCACAAAGGAACAGCTTGTTAAAGAATAAGGCTTGAAGAATAGTCTGAAACTACTGTTAAAGTCAGGCTTAAGAACATAATTTTCATATTGAAAAATACTACTAACCGATGACTCTTCCTACTCACTCGTACTTTTTTTTGGAAAACTACAAAAGGTTTAAAGGAGAACAAGCATTAACTAATTTGTTGACACCTACTGTCAATTCAAGCAACCTATTTTAGATGGAGAAGAATAAAACATAATTAAGGCATGACAAACAACATAAAAGATGTTACTGCTTTATCTTTGGGACATCTATCCACTGTTATAATGGACTATAATGAGTACTCTGACATTAAAACAGAAATTCTACTTTTTCTCCACATTATAATACTTGATTTTAAAACTGTGAATAATCTTTAAAATTTATTTCCTCAGTTTGCCAAATAGGAATAAATCATATACACTAGCTCTGAAAATTTCAAATAATCATGTCAACCAGATTTGATGACACTGCCACATAATGGTTTCAATAAGATGAAAGTGGGAGTAATGAAATAAACATTCATTTGGCTATTTTTTAAAAAAAAATATTATTTTTGTTTGTTTACACAGGTTGTGGTTGGTTAACCTTAGATGGCTGACAGGTTCCCACCACACTGCCTTCTTACTCCCCATCCTCAGCAGGCAAAGGAAAAAATAAGATGGAAAAATCATGAGTTGATATAAGAACAGGGAGATCACTCACCAATTACCATCATAGCCAAAATACACTTGGATTGGGGAATATTCATTTATTTTATTGCCAATTAAAAATAGAGCATGATGGTGAGAAACAAAACCAAAATAAAACTCACTGTGTTTTTTCTTCCCAGGTTCAACTTCACTCCTTCTCAGCTATTCTACCTCCTCTCCATACTTGCTGAGTGACACAGGGGGATGCAGAATCAAGTTTCTGGTCAGTCCATAAGAGTCTGTCTCTGCTGCTCATTCCTCCTCACACTGTTTCCCTGCATGTGCTGGTTTAGAGGTAAACCAGCAGGAGAAACAGACCCACCACAAGAGAGATTTTAAGTCAGAGTTACAATTTAATGAAAGATATTACCATAAATACACTGACACAAGAGAAAACTGCTTTCAACTCACCGAAACCCAATAGTATAACCCAGTGTCCCAGGGCGCAAGCCCAGAGGGGTTTGTTAGCCCTGGTGCTGAGACCCACGTGGTTCCCCCAAGTCCTAAGCAAGAAGAAGTGAACCTGTTGGTGCAGATGATGGCCGTAGTCCAGTCGAGAGTGGACATTTCCTCCTGTTGAGGTCCTGCTGCTCCTCTGGATCCAATGAGGCACGCAAGGCCTTCTGAGCCCCGTTTATATACCCTCAGGGAGCACCCAGTCCCTCCCCCAGGGCGGGGACTCACACGATGGGTGATTAGCTCTATGAGTCATGGGGTATTGTTGAACCAGTGATGGCCCATTAGCACCCACGCCCCCTCAGGCTGGGTGTGGAGGTGCTAACAGCTTCCTGGGCAGAAACTGCAAATGGTCCATTGTTCTTGGGGAATGAATAGAGGGTGTAGAATACACAGCTTTAATCACCCCCACACAGTGATAACTGGTCCCTCCTGCTGAACTAGGACACTGCAGTTGAGCACTGCTTCAGCACTGAGTCCCTCCAGTGGGATACAGTCCTTCATGAACTGCTGTGGCAAGTGTCCTCTCCATATGCTGCAGCTTTTTAAGAACTGCTCCAGCACAGGTCCTCTCCAAAGGATAGTGTCCCTCAGGAACGGACTGGTCTACCTTGGGTCCCACATGAGCTGTAGTTCCTGCTTCTGCATGGACTCGCTGTGGGCTGCAGCTTCCTTCAGTGTTGGGAAAGACTTCTGCCACAGTATATGCGGAGCTGAGACAGAGAAACATCCAGACTGTGCATCGTGGAGGAAGAAGCCCCAGGAGACAGGACCAGTGCTGTGACAACTTCTAAAGGACCAGAGACTTTGTAGTTCAGCATTACGTGTGTCTTTTATGTAGGGGTTTTCCCCTGTTTAGATTGTAACCCCTAGAAGCCCCTGCACACATGTGAAAATAGACTGTTCCTTTTTCCTGGGAATCCAGCCCTGCCCCCCTCCAGACCTTATTGGATGTATCACCTGTCAATCCCTATCCCTGGGTTCCCACTGGGTTTTGGTCCTCCTGCTCCCTTATTGGCCCCTGTGCCCCCCAAACCACATCACTCCCCCGAGCCCTTACCCAATCACATCCTACCTCCCAGACCCCGCCCGAAGGGCTTAAATACCCTGGACACCGGTAATTAAGGGCTTTTCTATGACCACTCAATTTTGGGTTGCTACATCTCTTTACGCCTGATCATGTGGGGATTTTGCAATCCCCTCCAGACCCCGGGAGGCCGTGGGACAGCAGAGGAGCAGAGCTCCCCACCACAGCTGTTACTTCAGGTTACATTCACCTGCTCCAGCATGGAATCCTCCAGGAGCTGTAAGTAGATATCTGGTCCACCATGGACTTCCATGGGCTGCAGGGAGACAACCTGTCTCACCAGGGTCTTCATCATGGGTATCTGGAGCACTTCTCTGTCTTCTCTGGCCCTGGCATTGGTAAGGCTGATTCTCTCACATTTTTCTTACTCTTCTCACAGAATTTTTCCTAAGATTTTTTTTTTTTTTTTACTTTTTCTTGCACAGACTTTCCTGGAGGTAATACTGCCTTGGCTGAGGAGCTTAGCTGTGCCCTGTGCCCAGCAAGGAGTAGCCATCAGGACTCCTCACAGACAGTCTCTATAGCAACCCCCACTTGCACTCTGTACATGGGAAATATCAATATTTTCAATACTACTGTTAACATATTTCAGTGTTTCATTAAATATTTATAAACACTAAGACCAATATTTACTTTTTAATCCCTGAGTCAAGTTTTCTAACGATAAGAATGATCAATCCTGTATAAAATATGATCCATGAGGAAACATTGACATGAGAAGATGGGGCATGTTACACATATGTGTGTGTTTGTGTGATAGGAACATCACAGTGTCACAATGTCCTCAATTACAAGAAAGTTGTGGAAAGAAAGTAATATCTCATCATTCACGTTGTATAGAAGTAGTAATGCTCTCAAACTCTTTTTAAGAGAGATTAGTTAGATGGGGAAAAAGACTTGTTAAACATAGTGTTCTTTCCATTTGAAATGGCTGATGGAAAAGATAGGAGATCACTTGAAAACTTCAAGAACTTGAGTGAGTGTGCCAGGATTGATAACAGTATAGCCATATGGCTGATAGGAAGAGGAACTGGAGGGAAAATGAAGGTATATAAAAACCTTGATGATCTCTCTATCTGTACTTCTGGGTGTTGTCTACAGATGTCTGCATTTTGTCTTTTTAAAACCACAAAAACAAGCCTCATTTTTTATAGCATCTGTGCACATGGTCCACATACAAATGTACAAATTCAGCTGAAATACAATCTAACAGTTTTATTCTCTGAATAAAATATTCTATGGTAAAGTATAACACTATCTTGACTAAAATCATCCTCTGAAAGGAATCAATAATATGAACTACGGAAGCACTCTTACAGTCTGAGAACATTTTTTCAGACTACTGAAATATCAGCAAGTCCCCAGATAGTGCATATCACAATTAGCTAAAAGTCATTAGGTTATCTTAATCAAATTCTTGCTCTCAGTCATTCAGGGAAAATATATATTTGGCTTTTATGTTTGTTTGAAGATACAGAAAAGGTATTCATGTCTTCCTGACCACAAATAAAATGTCTTAATGATCCTGTAAAGCTCTGCAATAGATGACATACACCTCCCTATTCATAAATAATGATGATGTACAGAGCTAGAATCTCCTGGACATGTTAAGGATCTTAGAGATAGGCAGTGTGCATGGCAGTTCGTCATGAGGTTGTACATTGTTTTTCCTTCCCTCATGGATACTCCACTTATTCCAGAAAACTCTGTGTATCAAAAGAGACGGAACTGTATAGTTCAACAGTCTGAGGCTGAAGGACTTACTCTTACACTGGGAGAGGGAAAAAAAAAAAAAAGCTTATTCAGGCTCAGCAAAGTCCAGAAAGAAAAAAAAAAAAACAGGCTGATCCTCCCAGTCATTTGCCTTTGAAAAACTATTACTCCTGTTTTAAATAATCATCCAAGATTTTTGAGAATAAAAATTCCAGAAGTAAACCTGATGGAGGGGCACCATGTCTTAACAGTATTTGCTATTTCAGCACCTGTACTCAGAATAAAATATGAAAGGAGATGGAATGCTGTCAGGAAAAATACTGAGTTCTTCAAATGAAGTAATTTTTCTGCATTACAGTAAAATAATTCTGTTTCTTTCATCTTCTTTTATTCACTTGTCCTCTTTCATCTCCTTCCTACCATGAAATAAAAAGGAAATGTTGATTAAGTGTTTTATGTGTATGTGATACAGAATTTTTTTCCTCCATTAAGTCTGATAAAGATGCCAAAAAAGTTCTCTAGTACTGTGAATTCCTATGGACAAATTACAAAAAGAAAATTTCCAAACATCTCACCTAACATATTTTCAATTTGTTCAAGTTCAAATGGTGTTAAGAAACTTTAATGGATTGAAACTTTCTTTTTCATTCATTATTTCCTAATATGCGTTTCATTCTCTCATAAATAGCTATGCAATAAGAGCATGAAAATTTTGCTCCAAGGCTATAAAATCAATTTTGAACCCTCAATTTATGTCTTTCTTGTTAACTATTATATTCTGTACCTAAAGTTGTCATTCTGATTTCTTTTAATCACCATACACTTCTAAAACTAATTTTATTGCTTAAGACATTTCAAATTGTATTTCTATCCTGGATTGTTTAAGAATACTACAATCACATTTAGCTGGATGAATCACTTGCACTCTGTCCTCCATAAGTTAGGTGTTTTAGTTAAAATTATAGATGTTTCCTGTGAAAAAGATCACAGCCACTTAGATCTCTGAGTTATATCTAAGCTTTTAATATATCCAGTTATATAGACATGCATTAGGCACAGAGAGATTCGAAGTCTAAATATGTATATATTACATATATACATAGAAAAATATTAATTTTGAACCAATATTGCTGCTACTTTTTGTCTGTAATTTCTTATTTTTTTATTAGATGGCCAAAGATTTTTACTGTATTAATTGAATTTATGACAATTATTAATACTTTCTACTCATTTATATACTTGCAATTAATGTTAAAAAATAATTCCCTAAGAGTGTAGTTCTTTTTAACAGTTAGGGCATGTAATTCTAATATAAGAGACCCATAAAAAAGTGCCTGGTATAAATCAGGCAGAACAATGGGTTTTGGCAGAGATTTAAGAGGATATTGACCTAATAGATATATCCCTGCATTGTCATTCTTTCCTGACTCTTTTTGCCTTCTTAATACAAATGCATTTCTTATATTTGAAAAAAAAAAGCCCAAAACCAAAAAAGAAACAAACCCAAAACCTTATTTGAAGGGGTGGCCTTTCCCCAGATGTGCTGGTTTAAAGGTAAACTAGCAGGAGAAATTAATCCAACTCAAAAGACATCTTAAGTCAGAGTTACAATTTAATAAAAAGATTGTAATAAATACAATGATAAGGAGAAAATATTGGTTTTAACCCACAAAAAACAAAGGTATAACCCAGTACCCTGTGGCACGAACAGAATGGTGTTCGTTACCGCCTGTGCTGAGTGCCATGTGGTCTCCCTGAGTACAAAGTAAAAGGGAAGGAAACCTATTGGTCACTATTATGGTTGCAGTCTGTTGAGAGTGGCAGCTACAGTCCACCTGGGGTTCTTGTTGCCCTCCTTCCTTGGACTCCAAAAACCCCAAGATTATATATGCTTGGGTTCAGGAGGGAATACCCAGGGCAGGGAGTTTCACAATAGGTGATTAAACTCTCTGAGTCATGGGATATTTTTGGAGTCTTCAATGGTCTAGGTCACTGCACTTGCCTATTGTGTCAGTCTCTAATGACCCCTCATGAGACATGACCCCTCAGACCGGGTGAGGAGGTGCTGATACCTTCCCAAAGGGGAATTATCACAGCTGAGTCACTGGTGTGAAGACAGAAACATTCCTATGCCTCACAGGGTTCTTTAACACTCAGCTTGTAGCTTGAGGGTTCAGGTGTGCCCTGGGCAGCTGCTGCAAATGATCCACTATTAACAGTTCATCAGAAACGATATATAGGGTGTAGAATACACAGATATACACAGTGATAACCTGGTCCCAGCTGCTGCAACTAGGACACCAAGTCAGAGTCATTTCAGAACACAAGCTCTGAGCATGTGTGAATATGCTCAGACATCTCCCACTGGCATTTTTGATTGACATGTGTGGACTTACTCAACTCCAATCCCAATAGGTCTGGGATGCTACCTAGACACTTAGCAAGGTCCTCGACAAGGATGGTGCTGCTGAATTGAATTATTCACTCCCCACCCAAGAAGGACTAAAATTCTAATCTAAGCACCTAGTGAGAACAGTCTGTATAATTTAAATAAGACTGTGGTATCATAAGCCAGTTGATCACCAAAGAAGAGAGAAATGAGACTGAGAAACAATTTGGATAAAACTTTTATTTGAGTCCCAGTGGTTGAAAGACAAGAAAAGAATGGACTAGTTAATAAAAGTACATTAGAGTCCATGATTTTTTCATAGGCTGGATCAGCATCTAGATCTGCACAGGAGTAAAATTTTTCTTTTGTCTAAGTCACACCTCGTAATTAAAAATATAAAATAAAAATAAAAAGAGAGAAAGAAGGGTTGTTCTGCTTAAGCTGTTAGAAAGAAAGAACAAAATTTTCTTTCAGTTTTACTTGAACTCTATATATTTATATGAAGATGACATCTAGATATTGTTGCTAATGAACTACAAGAAAGAAAATGTCAAATGACTCTATATTAACAAAATCCTGACATATAACTAACATACGACATCAAATAATACTGTTTTTATACTTATAGTGTGCATGTTTTTTATATATTTTACTTAATTTCAATACCTTGGACACAGAAAGTCATGAGGTTATATACAGCAGTATTCTTGCTATACTGTTCTCTACTACAGTATTTTCTTAGATGTTTTTATTTCTTCTTATCCAGTGAAGAAAATAGTTTTGCACAAGATTCCACTAATGACTGCAAAGTTTGCAGCACAGTCTAAAAAGAGTGTAAGGGGATGGTACTGCAGAGTGGTAGTTTCTGTAATATCTCATTTTTGAGGGTTAAATGGACTTATCTGTTAGAGATAAGCAGACACACAAAAGTTACTTTGTTTTTTATGTCACTGTGATGCGAACCCATGACCTAAGAGGAAGAAATAGGTATTTCCCTTTGTTACATTTTTGTTACAGAATGACTTGGAGATGGGAAAAAAAAATAAAAAAGAGGCATAAAATTCTTGCCAAAAAAAAATCTCAAAGGACTTTGAACTAATAGAGAAAGGGAAGAATCTGACTTTTGACCCTATAGAATTAAATTGATTCTTTATTATGGTTTTAGGTTTTTCCTGTAATGATAACTTGGGGAAAAAAAGAAGCTTTCTTTTACACTGAATGTTACTGTACTCCTATTTCTGAACTGAAAATTCTAAGAAAAGTTTTCAGATTCTGCCATTTTGCTTTTACATTTCAGATGACATTGTGTGGTAAAGCACCTTGTAATAGTTACAGGATTCTACATTGCCATACTCTTGTTTACTTTTATTTGAAGCAGATGCTGCACTCCTTTTCTGATATTTGCTGCGTAACAGTCCTGTTCTTTCTCTATTTTTATTTGTCCAAGATTTAAGGCAAAAAAATAAAGGCATAAGGTGAAATATGTGGGATCCAGATTCAAATTCATGATTGAACCTAAATTTTGTAATCATTTGCAGTGTCGTTATGCTGCTTCTCAGTTTGTGCTTTGTGAAATGAGCTAAATGGTTCTCCAACGCAGAAAACCAATCTTGGGTTCACATTTGAACTCTAGTTGTTTAGACAGTATTAAAACAAATTGCCTGAGACTCTTGTACTTGTAAAATCAACCTAATATTTGGGCACAAGAAGCAAAAACAAAACCAAAACAAAACAAACAAAAAAAAAAGATTTTGCACAACCCAAAATTCAAAAAGCAGTGGTCAAGTTTAAGCCTACTTTGGTTGGCTTGGATTAAAGGGATAGATCAAAGAAAACATTGTTCTTTGAATGCTGTTCACACACATAAGTACAGGGAGAAAAAGAATTGTAAGATTTTTGTGAGAGATGCAAGGGTGTTTCAGGCTTCAGAAATATATTTATCTGAATGGCAATCTGCTCCAAGCATCTCCCTTCCCTTCCCTTCCCTTCCCTTCCCTTCCCTTCCCTCCTTCCTTCCCTCCCCTGATCTAACACTTTTCATGACAATTATCCTCTGTTGCCTTGCAAAATATATGCATACATGTGTATATGTATATGTATATACGTACAGTATAAGCATTTTTATTTTCTTAGTAATTTAGCCCCACTAATTTCTTCCTTCTATTAAATCCAAGAACAATATAAAGAAACAAAGATTCTCTTTAGCACTGCCAGCAAGCCATCAAATGGGAAATTCAGAAATTCATTTCCCATAAGAGAGCTCATAAATTTAAACAACATAGTCTGATAATGGTTCAATCAACTCCTTTCATCAGCCTGTAACTGCTTTAGAACAAATTGTACTGTAGCACTGCTTGGAGAACAGTTAGGGAGTTCACCTGTTCCTTAACAATGCACTTATGGTAATTTCTGGTTATCCTCCCATAGATAACTTTTTCCTTGATTTTTTTTATGTGGNAAAGTTTTCAGATTCTGCCATTTTGCTTTTACATTTCAGATGACATTGTGTGGTAAAGCACCTTGTAATAGTTACAGGATTCTACATTGCCATACTCTTGTTTACTTTTATTTGAAGCAGATGCTGCACTCCTTTTCTGATATTTGCTGCGTAACAGTCCTGTTCTTTCTCTATTTTTATTTGTCCAAGATTTAAGGCAAAAAAATAAAGGCATAAGGTGAAATATGTGGGATCCAGATTCAAATTCATGATTGAACCTAAATTTTGTAATCATTTGCAGTGTCGTTATGCTGCTTCTCAGTTTGTGCTTTGTGAAATGAGCTAAATGGTTCTCCAACGCAGAAAACCAATCTTGGGTTCACATTTGAACTCTAGTTGTTTAGACAGTATAAAAACAAATTGCCTGAGACTCTTGTACTTGTAAAATCAACCTAATATTTGGGCACAAGAAGCAAAAACAAAACAAAACCAAAACAAACAAAAAAAAAAGATTTTGCACAACCCAAAATTCAAAAAGCAGTGGTCAAGTTTAAGCCTACTTTGGTTGGCTTGGATTAAAGGGATAGATCAAAGAAAACATTGTTCTTTGAATGCTGTTCACACACATAAGTACAGGGAGAAAAAGAATTGTAAGATTTTTGTGAGAGATGCAAGGGTGTTTCAGGCTTCAGAAATATATTTATCTGAATGGCAATCTGCTCCAAGCNTTCAGAAATTCATTTCCCATAAGAGAGCTCATAAATTTAAACAACATAGTCTGATAATGGTTCAATCAACTCCTTTCATCAGCCTGTAACTGATTTAGAACAAATTGTACTGTAGCACTGTTTGGAGAACAGTTAGGAAGTTCACCTGTTCCTTAACAATGCACTTATGGTAATTTCTGGTTATCCTCCCATAGATAACTTTTTCCTTGATTTTTTTTATGTGGAAGAAGCAAAGGGGAAAAAAAAAGTCTCCATGAAAGACACAAAGCAAAGTGTGATGAATATCTCCTTAAACTCAGTTTAGAAACCTCTGGCTTTTTAAATTATATTAAGAACCTTGCTGCAAAAGTTGTCTGTTTAATTACTCACTCATCTTCCTAGGCCAAATTCGATTTCTCTTTGCTCAGGAAAGAGTAATGATGCTGGAAAATTGCTTTGATTCCTTTTCTCAGTCAACACTACCAGTGATCACTTACTATCTGAAGTCTGGTCATGCCATTTTTATTTTCTTTGTGCTTGTTCCTTTTTTTTTTTTCTTTATTCTTTAAATGGAATGTGTGATCAGATAGTATTCTAACAATTAACTGTTATTGTGCTCTTTTGATCTCTTTTCAATTCAACATTTCATAAGGATATGAATATCCCTCCCTAATATCCAGTTTCCAGTTTTGAACACATTAATTTTTTGTATCATTGAGAAGAATATTTAAAATAAATAGTTGTTTTCTCATGAGCAAAAGCTTATTGAGGAAGTCCTAATTTTTAAAATCTTTTATTTCCAATACTAAATATTTTGAAGAAGCACTGTTCTGTTTATCAGTGCCAGACTATTACACGGTTCCCTTTAAAACTGAACAATGATCTCATGAAGTTTATAATTTATGATAAAAATGCTCCATAATAATGGTCATAAATATTTATCAAATTAGTAATGGTATATGAATTTAGTTCTATTATCAACTTCTCCTCTGCACATATTTTGTAATTTATTATTTCTTTGTAGGATTTTTTCCAGTACTTTTCACTCTAGCCTTTGCACCATTTCTTACACTGACATCAAGATTCCATTTGTTTCAACATTATTTTCTGTACTTTTTAAAGATGAAAGTTCCTGCTGAGGAACTACAGTATAGGCCATGTTAGATCAATTTTTCAACAGTCTTTTTAAATAGTAATTGAATTTCACTGTTCTGCATTTGAAATCAGAGGAAGATGAAGTCAGAAGAAATCCTGTGGAAGACTGCCTGCTTAAACAGCTCTAATTCTCTACTATATTGACTGAGAAAAGACTCCTGAGAAGTGTAACAGCTCTCAGTAAAACTCAGAGCAAACTAATTTCCTAATGCAATTATTTCAAGATGACAATATATCTCCAAGTAGTTTATAACATTTAAGTGTAAAAAGATTCCCTGGGCTTTGTTATTTTTTTAGTTCCTGTATACCAAAAGTTTAAACAAGTCTTTTGTAAAAAAACTTAAAAATCAGCAAAGCACTCAAACACTTTAAGAATCACAATTAAATGCTTCATTGATTATAATACTGAAAAATAAAAGTATACATATATATTTCTAGAACTTCAGGATAGCTGAATGTTGAAGGAAAATACTTAATCTTCTTTTGTCCCTACCCTGATTTTTCAGGTTACTTACTTTTTGCTTTTAAAAACTGTACAGATGTTCAAACTGATGGACAGGGGTAAGGAGGGATTTACTGAAGCCATACAATACTTGTAGGTTCTCAGGTCCGAGGATAAGCAAATGTACACTATAACCTTAATGTTTGATTTTAATTTTTGAAAATTAATTTCTGTAATACCAAAACAAATAAGTAACTGTGTTCTGTCACATTGTCCATCTTTACAGTTAACTTGAATCTGGAGTATTAGTTTTTTCACTTCTGTAATGCAATCTTCTCTTATTTAAGAAGACCATCAAGATTATTTTTGAACATTCAAGATGCAATATCTTAAATATTGCAATAAGGAAAAACTGTATGACAAATCTTCACAATTGTGTGAAGAATTTCAAGCATTCTGCCCATGTGAAAGTTATGAAAAAAGGGATTATCGACTTCTGTATTACAATATCAAGTAAGTTTTTTTCTGTATTCTTCTGGGTTTCTCCTTTTAGCTTCCATAATGGCTTTCTAATTTTCACTATATTCCCACCAGCTTTAATTAAACTGTGTTTTCCATTCATATAGCTACTAAGGTGACTACAGTTATACGAATCCTTAACATTCTTGGATAGATTTTCCTTGAGCAAAGGCATAGCAAAAGAAAAATGAAGAAAGAAGAGTTATAAAGTGGAAATCTGCTTGCAACATAAAAACTCATGCTCTGAAAAGTCTGAGAGTCGATTTTTTAAATTGTATTTAGAGTTTATTTTATTTATTGGCATTGATAAAATATGAGCTATATAATTGATTACATTTTTTTTATATTCAAGAACTCTTATAGATTCCTAACTGATTCCCTTTTTCTTTGCTTTCTGCTTTGCCAGTGGAGTCAGTCAGGATGGCTGTGTTTAAGATATTTTCTATTAGGCATGCAGAGTGGCTTCAAAGAAATTTTATATCCATGGGTTGCAAGTTGAAAGAAAGTTTAAACAATGAGTTTCCATATTTTCTTATGATATAAACCATCAAGCATGTAAAAATAGCACGTTCTTCCCCCAGTCTTGAACAACAGTCTGCTCATCATCCTCTCTGAAGGCACTATTCTCCCAGACCTGCATGAATGCAGATTTGATGGCCCAGTTGTTCTCGATTTTTTCTATTTTATCTGGGCCCGAGTAGGATTTTTGTGGGACTTTTTAGGACTCATGCTGGGGACAAGAACATGCTCATCTCACTGGAAGAGTTGAACAAATCAAGGACTGTTCCTCCCATTTTATTCCTCAAGAGTGCTATATTACCTTTCTAATAGGATTTTTTTTTTTAGCCTGACATTTTGTTTTAAAAGAAATGATATCCTGAGACTGAAAATGTTGCAATTGCCGTTCTTGTTTAAGTGATTGTCCTTTCCTACAGGAAACCTGTGTACCATATGCTGCTACTTGCAACCATTAGGCCATAACAGTAGTTTTTGATTCCATTCCAAGTGGATTGTCATTTTATGCCAACATGTAAGTGAATCTTGGGAATGAATGTATGTTTATAATTTTCCTTTGTGTTCCGTTATTGTGGTTTTGAAAAGGACAAGGATATAGCCTTCAAGTTAAATTTGGCTTTTATGCTATGATTTAAATATGAAGTGATTTTCACATGAATACTAATGTCTGGCATTTGTGCCTTTGTTATCAGTTATTTTCATGGCATCTGATATTCCTGATACATGAAGTATTTTTGTTGTTGTTGTTGCTTTTACAGTGATGAAATATACATACAGACTTATAATTTCACAGATTTTTTGGTGTAGGTATAAATTCCCACTTTATTTTTCTTGGAAGACACTTCTTTATTATATTCTACATACCATTGATGGTTCTGTTCATCGGCACTATAATTAATCACTCCTTCCCCTAATAATAGTGACAGTGATGGGAATGGTATTCTCTAAAGCCAGTATTTTTACTGAAAAGAGAATGAGAGAAAATTCAGATTTTATTTATGGCACTACTTACTTTGGTGATCTACATCATTAATGATCTCTGATTGTCAAAGCAAATCAAGAAGCAGAAGTGTTTTGGCCTTCTTAGTTCTATTGATGCAGACTGATATAGACTACTTATGCTTACGAATTTCTCAGCAGAATTTTTGTAAGGAAGCTCTATTAAAAACAGTTCTTATAGTAACATCTCATAACATCTCATCCTTATCTTCCAGAAAAAAAACTTTCACAGCTGAGCCACTGTCAATGTTAGGTAATGGATATCTGGAGCCCTCGAAAATATATACTATTCTTTTTGTACCCTACAGAAAGCTAAATGGTCCTTGGGCCTTTTCTCTTCAGGGGAATAAGTCAAATGTGATAATAAATAACGATAATGTACTGCACATTTAAATGTAAAAGTGGCCCTGTTATCTGTTCTAGTTGAAATAGTATGTAGGAAGTCCCAGTATGCATATTGAAGAAATCTGCCTTAAAGTCTCTCTTGTAAAAGTGAAAGTTTTGATGTGAAAATATAATATAGAATACTATTACACAGTGTTTTGACTATTGATCCTACTGCTAATTTAAAAGCCCCAAATTTTTCTTAGCCTGCCTTATCCAGAAGCAATCTTCATCATATTTCTACCTATTAGGACAGAGACATAAGTTATGGGGAAAAAACCCAATGTTGATTAATGTTTAAAGCAGGGAAATTTAAAATGCACTGGGAATTCCAAATGTATTATGTGACCACTTATCTAACTTCTGCTGCCCAGAGAATGCAGTGGCTAGAACCATCTGCCCATACAAATTTCTGCGTACATACCCACATACTAGTGACAGTGTGTTTACAATCCGTGAAGTGATTTTTGATTAGGGCCAAAGAGAATAAGGATGTGGAAATAGAAATGCTTGTCTATTCCTTGTGCACTACATTATCAAGCATTATATATCTTAGCATAAAATAGAAATAAATGACACATGATGTGCAGTACAATGACTAGTCTCTTTCTCACTTGTTCTATGTCTTTATCTTAGATCCATCTATTTATAGTTTATTTTGTTATTTCTGGTTGTTCTTTCTATGCGAGACATTTCAGTCAGTTTTTCTCAAGTACTAACTTTGTTGTTTGCACATTATTTTGAATCATTCACAACATAAGCATTTTTAACTCTCAGTGAAATGGAAGTCAGTTTGAGAATGCAAACACGTAAAATGTTTTTGGGTTCCTTCAAAATAATTGGAATACCTTGACTTTGCTGGATATTTAGAAATGTCTTTCTCAACTTTTAAACTTCAGCAAAACAGAATCACAGAATCAATTCAGTTAGAAAAGACCTCTGAGATCATCCAACTTATGGCTGAACACAACCCTGTCAACTAGACCATGGCTCTAAGTGCAACATCCAGGCTTTCCTTAAACACCTAGAGGGACGGTGACTCTACCAGCTCACTGGGCTGTATCTGAAAGGTTCCACAACAAGGAACACTGTAGGATAAATGTTAAATAATGGGAAGTAAGGGTATATATCAAACAGAACATAATTATGATGAGAAACTGATGTGAAAAATAATAACTTTGTTGCTTACCTCTGCTGGTATCCATTTCACAGCAGTTATCAGTGAGTGAATCAATTGCTTCTCAAGAGACTCTTACCTGTGTTGGTACTTTTTGTCTCTGACCACAGAGACCTGGCACGAATGGCATGGACACCTGTTACCAAACAGACAGGACAGAACGCAACTTTACGTATAAATATTTGCTGTGTAAAGGCATGCATTACCTAATGTAGTCCATCCAGGATACAATGACTAAACAGAATGCAACATATATTCAGGTCTTTTTTCCCTTTTCCTCAACCCTTGTTCAAATCTTTGTCTTGCACTCGTATTTTAGCTATGTTTCAAGTTCCTCAGTGTCTTTGTCATAACTTTTTCCTTTAAAGACTAATTCCAGGCTAGTTTACTACACAAGTTATCACCTGAAAGGCTCATGTTGTCTTAGGTTGCAACAAATCTAGCAGCCCATTTCTCCAAGAATGCATACTCTGTTTGCTGATACTATGAAATGATAACAAATTATGCAATATTTGACACTTTTGTTGCAGCCATAGGATTTTCTTCTTGACTGTGGTGGACATGTCTATGGCATTAACTCTTCCTGTTCACTTCAACTGCCTATGGACAGGCAGGCAAGTACCTGCTTTGTGTTTCTGAGGGGAAAATGTCAGATGGTTGGGTGATGTACAGATTATATTTTTGTGCTTCTTCTTCAGCTGACCTTTTCATTCATGTCTCCTTTCCACTAACTAGTGCATGGCGTAGAGTCAGTGATTCACCTTAGGACACATTCCACCTTAATTAACTACATTCCAACTGCCTCTGCTTAGGCCAGCCCAAACCTGTCTTCATCAGCAAATAGTTCCAGTTTCACAGTTCCTGCTAAATATCCAGTCAATATTTTATTTTATGTGCAACATAAAGTTTATTTCTCCGTACCTTCTGCTATGGATGTTGCATGATGTCCATAAAATCCTGGACTAGATTTGCACTTTTTTTTTTTTTTTGGTATTGCAAATTAACATCCATTTTTTTTAAAAGAAACTACGCCAGTATGCCAAATAATATAGTAGACACAGTTATCTCTGAGGCTTCTAGATTGTTTACCATTGTTGTAGTGTGATACAGTAATTTGGTAATTCGCACCACATCAGGCACTTAACACTCTCAAGAGCAGTAGAGGTAGGGAGGTTTGGACTTGACTAATGATGTGAGAGAAACTTTATATAAAAGTAACAAAATTTCATATTTTTTTTTGGTATAAACTGGTTAATTTTTTTTTTAAATTACAATGTTGAAATACAAAACACTTTAACTGGGATATTAATGTACAGATTTTGGCCAACATGATAAACAACTGACTACTGTCATGATTATAAAATATCAGAAATAATATAACTTAAACTAACAGTACCAATTTAAGATTTTTCTTCTGATTCCTGTAATTTCTGCTGCTCCATGACAGGGAAAAGAGGGAAATTAAAAGCAAGGAAATGGTTTTCTAAATATGTCCCTATTTTACAAGGTTCATCTATCTGAAAAGCCACTACTGCCTGTAAATTCTTCTCCAACTAGAGTATTTGACTTAAAAAAACCAAAAAAACCAAACCAAACAAAAAACAGAGAAAAAAAGATTTCCTAATATTTTCAGCAATGGTGATGAGGTACAGCTTTGACTCAAAGGTCTTTATATGTTTTTTTTGTTGTTCTTTTCTTGCTTAAACCAGTTTACAAAAAGGTATTATTGGAAAACATATTTTATTTTAAGTCAGTGTTTTAGGTTGATAAAAATACCTAAACCAAAACTTTTAATACTCTGTAATGTTTGCTGGAAGCTATTAACAGATTGTGAGTATTTTAAGGATTTTAAAATGCTTTAAGAATAGGCTAATACAGGGTGGGCATCAACAAAATCCCAGCCAGTTCTGACTATAATATTACTACCCACATGTCACAAAATATTTGAAAGGCAACAAAAACAATCAGAAAAAGAGAAATCCACTTTGAACTGGAGATAAAATAACTTTTTCATATAAAAAGACAATAAAATCCAGTGAACTGAACACCTTAAATGCCACTGGCACAATGCATTGAAATACTTTTGCTGTATTCGAAAGTCTGTCTTCAAACAGCGTGGTAGTTGCATGTCTCATAAAAGTAAAATATATTTTCATAAGAGATTATCTTTGAACTGACAGAAACATCCTCCAGACCTAAACCCATAGAACGTGCTCTAGGAAATCCTAAGGAATAAAGGAAACAAAAAAGTTAGCAGTAATCTCATTCTAAACTCTCTGTGGTTCAGTTTAGGGAGAGAATTGCAGCACAGAATTTGCCATCAGTACCCTAACTCACTTGTGTGCCTATTTTTTAAGTCAGTACCTTTCTCTCCCTTGTAACTTCCATTTAAACTTTCTTCTAATTGAGAAAAAGCCCCAGCAATAATGGGGAAGTAGAAAAGAAAGATATGGGAGTTATTCCTCAGTGGCTACAGATATATTTGTCTGTCAGGAAAAGCAAACATCATAGTGGAAATTCTTGCATACCTGCAGTAACGAAGCTAGCCTGTTGATCTGAAACTTTAACCATAGAACATGAAATTTGACAATAGAAGGTTATTTCTTGCAAAATATTGTTTATTACGTACGCACTTTGTCACTTTGTGTTGCAACTAATCTGAGATGCAATGTTGTCAGTCTACATACCACACTTGAACTTTTTATTAAATACAACCTTTTAAACGATTATTTATATGCATAAATTCTGAAATTATAAGAGCTAAACCTGTGATAACTCTTCTAGAAACCCATTATTGATGTTTCCAAGCAAGTATACAGCATCTGGAAACAAAGGTGAAAGGCAGAGAATAAATCTCTGTCTTCCCATATACTTCCATATACTTAGATAGCTTAGTCTGCACCGGCTTATAGAGGTTTCAAATGTTCTATGCAAATACAGGGACTTTACATACTTTGATAACTATCAATTACAACCGTGTGAACTCAGCCACAAGCTCAGGAAATTACTGGCTATTGCTGGAGTAAAGCAAGCTATACTAAGACAAGAATTATCCTCTGTGTTCTTTGTATATAACAGTATTTTCCTAAGCATTTGCTTCTACTGGCTGCTGTGGGATGGATGGGCTCTATCTGGCCAAGTTCCAGGTACCACAGTCAGTACAAAGCTGGTATTCTGTTCTAAACATGCTATTAACAGCATTCTATCATTCTGTGATCAACAACTTACCAAAACATACAGGAGAATATAGAATAAAGTTCTCAAAATCTACCTAATAAATCTACTGTGTTGCAAAAAGTTATGTACTTTATATAATATTCCTGATACATTATGCTTCTCAAGGGAAGAAAATAGAATTAGTCTAGGCAACGACGGTATTAATAAGAAACTTTTAAAACCAGCAATTACCTACAACTATTTACTTGGATTAGTTAAATTACAGAGAAAAATAAAATAACATTAAGCAATTTGTAGTGAAGTATATATTCACCTGTGGCGTTATTATTTGTTTAGTGTATGGATGCACATATCAAGATCCCAGTTTCTGTTGCAGAAACTTAAATAACACACTTCCAAAGGTTCATATCAAAATAAAATTATTTTTCAGAAATGTCTAACTTTTCCTAAGTTTCCTTGCAGTTGAAGAGTCCAGGGATTAGAGCAGTTCTATCACATGAAGTTCATTAAAGCTGCTGTTAGAAAGGAAAATATGAAGAATTGGCAGAGAAATATATAATTTTTTTTTGTTGATTTACCATCTTGGCCTTACTGCAAGGGAAGAAACCAAAACAAACCAAAGAACTCAAATCAAAAGTTTTCCATTTAAACTGCTTTTAAAAATTCAACTCCTGTCAAATTCAAGGACATAGGCATAAAATCACTGTAGAAATCCGCCTTAACAGAAACCGTGCATTGTCTAAATTATCCAGTCTATTTATTAAGTTTCCAAAAGGTTGTTTTCCTTTCATTATTACTCAGATGGCTTGAAAGGTGTATCTTCAGTTGCTCCTTGTCATGGTATATGTAGAGAAGACCTACACCACCTTGAGACAAACTGACAGCTCATGTAGGAAAAGCTCTCTGCTGACAGGTACAGGACCTCACTCAAGGCCTCAGTGCTAGCCATCAGCTCCGTTTTGCAAAATTTGAGGCTACTTCTGTTTAGAAATACAAAAAAAAGTCTGTCTTAGTTAGGATTACTTTAATGTTTATGTTTGTAAAAGCATGGGCAGCAAACCTATGTCCCTAGGCAACATAATTGTACGAGCAGCTTGGGTTGGTGAGATGCAGGAGCTCTGGTTACAGGCAGTGATGAAGGTGTGGTTTTGGTTTATTATATTTTATGTATTTAAAATATGTTTTATTATATTTCTTATATGTGAAAAATGCTTTGCTTAATAAGTTCCTGAAGTTTTTTATGTGAAATCCGATGACAGTGGTATCTCCAGTTTAAGTATACATAGAGAGACATTATTTAGGAAACAAACCATTAGATATTTAATAGCTGTATATCTATAGTTTTCCATATAGAGTTTTTATTTATGCAATGTTTTATTAGATGTATTATGTTTATAAAATATTTTAGATTTTAATTTTACATGGAAAATGTGGTTGATCAGTTTAAGCTTTATGTATTTTTATCTAATTAACATAATTGTTTTCATAACAAATTTTTAACTGCATTAGTTAATTGGCCAGGGCATTCATGTTCCTGACTGCACAGATCATTTAGTCAATTTTACCTCACAACTTTAGAATCATACTACTATTGCTATATATTACGTTTTATTTTTTTGTTTTTCTATTGAACTAAAATAATTCCATCAAATAGCATAGATATTCTGAATTCAGAAAACTCACATATTTATTTTTCCCTTTTGGATTCAAAGGGGGTTTGCTGCAGTTATTTCAGGTATCAGGGTAGCTGTTACATATTTTCGTCTTTATGAGCATTTCCAAAATTTATTTGCTTATGTCAAATTCCATGCACAAATTTCCCTTCTTCTTTTTACGAAAAAAACCAAAATGTTTGAATGATGTCAACAGTGGCTTTTAAAATGTAGGAAAACTGGCAGCAGAGCTGAAGAAAATAAATTGGTGAGAAGCCAAGTTAAGCCTGAAAACCTTCCTCAGAGGCAGTTGCACAGACAGTCGGTCTCAGCACTGGAAGTGCCCAGTAGCTGCTGAATAAAATTGAAATCTTTTTATTGCTGAAAGTGGTGATCCTACACCAGTGCTTCCAAACAGTGTAAGACTTTGGGTTTATAAAAAAATCTTGGTTATAGTTACTTGTTTTGCTTTGGAGTGATTTCCTACTTCAAACTCACATGTGAAGTTTATGAATGTAGCAAAATAGGAACTAGTTTTATAGGCATATGTTATTGTTGTTTAACATTGCATTGCAATCGCGGAATGGAAATTCATTTTTCAGATGACTCTGCAACCCAAACACTTTGGAACCAGAAAACAGAAACTTGAGATCCAATTTTCTTTAGCCATGACAACAATTTTCCTCTCAAGAATAATTTCCAGTTAAGTATAAATCTTACCCATTTTTCTGGCTTGAGTAAATGTTTATGTTCCTGTTTTTGTCCTGAAATGGGAATTTCCACAAATAATTGGTGAATCAGAGATTCCTGACGCTGTCTTTGACCTTTACTAGTCATCATATCCTTAAACTGTGCTAAGCAAATGTAGTTGGGAAGTAAATGTAATTATTTTTTTTCAATATATTCTCTGAATTCTGTATTTAATGTGTCTTACTTGTATGTGGTCCTTCTTATTCTTAATTAGTATTTAAACAAAACTACTCTGAAAAAGATCACTATTGTTATTTTTTATTTCATTTTGTTTGGGCTTTTCAAATATATGCATAACATTTCAAATGTGTGTGTAAATATGTAGCAACATGGACCACTAGTACTTTAGTAGTATATTTATTTTTATTTCAAGTGCAAACACATTGGTAGCATACTTTCTGCAGACTTTTATTGTGTAATTTCTTGACTCCAACACTGTTCAGATTTCATTGAATCGTATTCAAGTATTCACTGAGTCAGATTCATTTTGTAATATTAGAGCTGGAGAACTAAGTCTTTTGAAAAAGGAACTCTGTTGTGAAAGAGATTTTATTTCTAAAGGAGAGGCATTCAACATTTCTTGAAGTAGACTTAATGCATATATATCACCGTTGATTTTCAAGAAACTTAGATTAGCAGCAACAGATAATTTTAAATTCAGTTTCTGTACCCTTACATTTTTCAAAGAAGGAAATTCTTTTTTGCAAATTATCATTTTCAAAAGAATTTGAGCCACACTTGTTCCTAGGAAAGAAACTATAAATGTCATTTCTTTTAGTAATTTAAAATGGGCATCACTTTTAATCATATTTAAGATAGGTCAGACATCAAGTATTGCATTTTATTAATTTATTAATGTTCTAATTAACTAGCCTTCTGAATTTTTTTAGTGAAATAGGACTCAGGATTTTCAGTATAAGCTTTTGTTTACAGTAAGGATTCCTGTGATAAGCCTGGTTGTGTTGGCTGTTACTGAATATACAGTGCTTTGGCTGTCCATTTTTAAAAATCCATTATTGCTTGTTTCTGCTCAGGATGTACTGTTTTTATTCATATAGTAGATATTAGAGAAAATATTTTTTTTTCATTTTTATCCCCATCTTTTTTCAAAGCCATAAAAAGAATTATGTTTCTTGATTGCCTTTTAATATGATATCATACTGATTTTCAAAACCCAAAATCTCAACAACTGCTTTTCCAGGCATTCTAGGACATGCATCCCCAACCTAAGCATTAGTTTGAAGGGTTGTTTTGCTCTCTATGTAACCGTGATTTTTCTGAAGTGTTTCTTGTTTTTATTTACAAGAACTGAACTTCCATGCAGTTGCATGGTTTCATGCAACCTTTCTTGATAGCATTACTGTATAAGAAATGTAATCAATAAATGTGTCTGGAGTAACTTCCAGACCAAATGGTCTGGGAACCTTGTGGGAGAAGGACTAGACTTCTGCCATAAGCTGGGAATGAGGCACCTGCATACCAATGGGACATCTTGCATACCACTTGTCCTAGAACACTAGCTGGCTTTTGTCTCTTTTTCCCTTTGCTGATGCTTTTGCAAGTGTTGTGGTCTTCTTTTTTGGTAATCCTTGCCACACCTTACTTTCCTTATGTTTTACCAGAACATGGAGATGAAGAATCCAGGACATATATATGTATATATATGTATATATATCTCCTGTATACCTATATATAATAGAAGATAGATAGATAGATAGATAGATAGATAGATAGATAGATAGATAGATAGATAGAACACCTCTATAAGTATATACATATAGGCATCTAAAGGGGGGTTGCCAAATGAATGGAGCCAGACTTTTCTTGGTGGTGCCAACCAATAGGACAAAAGGCAACGAGCAGAAAATGCCTGAACAAGAAGAAGAATTTCTTTACTATGCAGATAACCAAGCACTGGAATAGATTGCCCAGAAAAGTTGTGGCATCTTCCTCACTGGAGATATTCAAGAACCATCCGTACGCAATCCTGTGTCATGTGCTCTGGGATGACCCTGTTTGGGCAGGGAGTTGGACCAGATGACCCACTGTGGTCCCTTCCAATCTGACCCATCCTGTGAACCAGAGATGGAGATCCCCATCTCCTAATGTCTCAAGCTAATCTCTAAATCTGCCAGGTTGGAGAGGTCACAGAAATTAATTTGAGACACCTCTAAGTATAACACTAATTTTAGAACTGTCTGTACAATTTCTCTTTCTACACACTTCAATTTCCACCCTTTTTATTGTAGTTTTGAATTAGAATTCCCCACTGGTCTTCCAGTGCTGGTGCACATTAATTTCTGTATATTTGGAAGGTGGGATTATTACTGGGACAACCCTAATTTCATGGATTAGGAGTCCAAAGTCTTGGAGCTTTCAAGTACATGAAAATTTACTGTGAAGTTTGATGTTTTCTTTAAGTTGTGAAAATGTATTAGTGCCTAAATTGTGTGTCCATGTGTGTATGCATATGGCTAAAACTGATATATAAGTATAGCCTCCTTGTCTGAGCTGTGATTTTTTTGCTTCTGGAAATGTTGAATGTATTGAATCACTGTCCTAGGTCATATTATCAGAAAAAAAGGTGCTATGAGAATGAGAAACTGATGGCAATGTCTGCTTTGTGGACATTACAGTACTGTGGGCAGCCACTGCCTGTGAGGTGTATTTCTTCCCACTCTCCTTTGCTCATGACTCATAACAAAAAAGGAACATTTAGCATTTTGCTTATTAGCCTTGAACTGGGTACTATTAAAAAAAGAAGTCCATTCTAAGATTCTAAGTAGAATTAATTCACTTAAAAATGTATCATGGCACAGAAACAGATGTCTATTAAATTGTGACTATAATGATCATTAGTTGAAGGAGAATATTTCTAAATAACTTTATGATTAGAACAAGCATAAATATATGGGAATAAGGGGAGACATGAAATAATAGGAAAGAGGACAATTTTTTTTTCATTTATTTAATTAAAGTGACAAAGTAATGTATTCTTGTATTTCTTCTCAAATTTTTGCACAACATATTTTGGTTTAATTTTATTCTTAGTTAATACAAGGCAGTGTAAAGGCAAACTACTCCTGCTTTGAGAATAATTTGTGTGAGAATAATACATAGGGAATGACGAGGAAAACTCATTTTTTTCATTGTCTAAATTTACATTATCAAAAGGTATATTATTACCTCATTGCCAAATAATTCCTTTTGAGAGGAAAAGCAAAAAATATATATATTAGATTTCCTAACACAAATGACTGTCCTGTCCTTTACAGAGCAATTCAAGACTTTTCCTATGGAGAATAAGAAGGCTCTAAGGGTCTATTTTCTGGAATGGGAAGTTTTATCCTGTAGGTTATTTGAAAACTACCTCCTAGTCAACTGCAATCTAGGAACAGAAAAAGGAAGAAATGCACTCAGACATTTTAAACTCATTTTTTGACTCATAATCAGGGATGAGGCATGGATGGTTATATATCACCGCATGTATATTGCTATGCTGAAATTCAGATTGTTAAACAGCATAAAAGGCTATCCTTAATCCTTCTGCGGTTTTCCTTTTAGCTAATTTTTTTATTAATATTCTCTTTTCAGTATGTTCTGCCACAGTATTCTCAAGGTTCTTTTGCAGATTGATTTTTCCAGCTCTTAAAAATAATTGCATTCTCATCAGCAAGGAGAAATACTTGGTTTTAAACTCTAATACAAAAGTACTGCAACTATGAAACAGTAATTGAGCATCTTTACTCCTTTGTTCAATGACTGGCATATTCATTATCAAGTTGAGCTTGAATGAAAATATTAAAATTTTGTCTTTCCTTTAAAAACACAAACAAAATTTGTGATTTCCCCAAACAACAACAACAAACACACACACACACACACACACACACACACGAAAATCAAACAAATTTCCAGCAGGAAATTCTATACAAAAAATTACAAATTTTCTTGAACTTTAGGTTGTGATATTAGTATTGAATCCTCCTTTCTGGTCTGTTGCTTTTGTGATTTTAAGGATCTTTAATCATTTAACCTTCAGCATAATTTGTGTTATAAGATTTACTATATATGCATTTATGATATATACTACAGATTACACAAATGAATTAGATTGGGTTGGACTATTTCTTGCATAAAATCTGCTAGCCTGTAGATCTTTGGGTCTATTTAGTCTTCAGCATTGACCACTGAATTTTGTCATTCCACTCTCCAAAATACACCTCACTTCCTCACCATAAAGCTGCAATTTAAGAGAATCTATGCAAACCCACACAGCTTCCAAAGTCCTATCCTGGATTTCTAAATAGAACAGATTTTCTGTTCTACTCTCATTTCTCTATACTCTTTGGTCCAAAGCACTTTGACCATCACACCATGCTGAAGCTGGCTCTGATTTTCAGTACTTCTGTTTCTTTCTAATCATACTTACATGCTGTAACAAGAAAAAGATCTGAAGGATGAAAAGTCTATGAATATTCCACAGTTATAAGGTTCCCAAGAAATATTAGATTAATAGTGACATACGGCGATTTGCCATTATACGGATCTATTGTAACTTCCTAAAATATGCTTAACACTTCGTTAATCTTAACCAGTTATTCATTTCATCTGGATTTCATTTTCACTTTCTGGATTTCATTTTCACTTTCACTAACTGGGGCTTTCTGGCAGGCACAAATAATTGAATAAACTTTAATTAGAATGTTCCAGGTAGGAATGGTTCTTTAATGATGGCTTACAAACAGTGCCATTAATCCTACAAAACACCGCTAAAGGTCTCATGAAGCTTTTGTGAATTTGGGGGAGAGGAGAGAAAGACAAGAGAAGATCATTATATCATATATTATTGTATATAATTTTTAAAAATGTACAAATGTGAATGATCTTAAAAGACTGAAAATATTTTATTATTCAAACTTACAATTCTGTCCAATGAAGCTGTTTTCAAACTTATTTTGGGTGTAGTTTATGTTCAGAGAAAATCAGGAAGGGGAAACAAGCAAAGATTTTTATTGCACCTACTAGATTCTATAGAGAACCTTCATCTGATAACTGAAATATAGCTGCTTGGACCCTTCTGGCAGATGGGAGAATCAGTGCTCAATAGTAGGAGTACTGTTTTTCAAGTTTTCTGTTTTCGATTTCTTTTTCCCCCCCGCTTTCCTATCTTGTGTATTATCTCTTCTTTATTTTAATCTTACTAACACAGCCAAGTGAAATGTTCTTTAGTATTAGTCTTTGACTAGGAAGGATCAAAAGTCTAAAGAGTGACACTCCTCCCCCCCATGCCCACTTTTTTATGTATTATTTATATTTCAGAGAAGAATGTGAAGTTGAGATACATTACTTACTGAACAGTACTAATCTGTGACAGAGTTGTCCTCTTCAATAATACTCAAGCAACCAGTTAAAAATAAAACGTGGTGCACAAAAAGCAGTGTAGAATTTTACTTTCCTAATCTCCCATCTAAATGTCAATAGACATAATTAACATGGTCTGAACAAATGCCAGTAGACTGCATTTTGCAAACAGGTTTTAAAATACTGAACATATAAGGCCTAAGGCATCAGCAGCATATTTCTGAAGGATCACAGAGAGTTAGAATAAGTTCTCTTCTGTTTGTTTTCCCTTTTTTAAGGGCATTTGAACATCCATTTAGTATTTTAAGAATAGAAATACATTTCTGTAATGAATAGATTGACCTAGGGGTTCTTTCCCCTTAAAATTATCAACCCTCACTTCAAGAGTAAATGTCAATGGAACATCTCTTGAGAACTATTGTTCTTCCATTTGACTTAATGTATTTCTGCCTGGTTTTGTTTTTTGTTTTGTTTGGATTCTGCTTTTTTGGTTGCTCACCTCAGTTTGTGTGAGTGGAGAAAGTAAATACTTTAATGCCCAGAAGAAAATTATCCATTAAATGAGAAAAGCATGAATGTGACTTTCTTGAAAGTAATCAAAATGCTTGTAAAGGATTTTCAGAACTTTCTATGAAAGTGGATCCTCAGGCTGGAGGTAAAGAAGAAAAAAACTACTGTATTGTTAGAAATGGAAGGTTCTCTAGAGTTTCACAACTGCTAATTTATTGATATCTTGGTAAAAGCAGAGATGACTTAAAGAAAGCATATTAAATCAATGTGTACTTCCTACACAGATACTATGGAAAAAAGTTTAAGTGGAAAGATAAGAAAAAAATGGAACTAGTCAATTACTTTTAAACTTCTAATTGGTGTGATCATTATTCTATACTTGGTAGGAGAAGAAAAGCTGTAAATGAAATTTCTACAGATAAGAAGATGTAATGGAAATTAGATTAAAATATGAACACTTTCTAAAGTTGAAAATAAACTTAGGCATTGCTCTGTGTCAAGATAAAAGAACTCACACCCCAAGGAACATAGGCTAGACTGAAGGTCCCCTTTCTCCTGACTCTGGATTTTCATTATTTTAATCCTTGACTCTTTTGGAAAGCAAAGTTCATATTTTTAGAAAGCTCATATTTTTACGTGAAGATTTCTGAAGTAACAAAAATCCTGAATATTCAGAATCACCTGACTCTTGAAAGTGATAAGTAACACCATCTCTAATCCCATGCTGTTACACCCTGGTCCAGCTTTACTGGGTCACATTTTAATTTTAGACTAAGAGATTTTACCCACATGAATTCTTGCAAAGCCTTCTATTCTCTGATACCTTGAGTTCATGTCTGGAGAATAAGCTATGCACTATTGTCTATGAGATTTCTTTAATTTGGTGAGAAAATAATCATTTTGACAAAAAGGATTTTACAAGAGCAACACACAACTTTAGAAAATATTCCACAGAAGCACTGTACTTAGTAGTAAAATACCAGGCAAACACCAACCCACAACTTAAGTGAAGTACAGAAAATAAGTGTTTAAGTTACCCACAAGAGGAAGAATAAAGAAGAGTGATTAAGAGAAAAAAAAATAAAGAGAGAAAAATACAATTACCACTAAGAAGTCACGCATTGGCAAACTTCAGGAAGGCAGACCAAGGCAAGATGGAGACCTTGTGTGTGCCATTTATCTACTGACATCACACCCCCCAAGTGGGGCCTCTGAGCCCCCAGCCAATCTGGGGTCCCAGGCAGTGTCCTCACTGTCCCTGCCAATCTGAGCTGGGTCAGGGGCTCCAGGAGCTAGAGGGTGTTATAGTTTTCCTGGGCTTTTTGTGACTGGCAGCCGCTCCAGCGCTTCCCTTTGTGAGCTCCAGGGGCTGCAATGAGGAACGCAACACCACCTCACCTCTGTGAGGTTTGACCCATCCCTTCCTTCTCCACACCCAACCCCTCCCAAAGAGTGGTTCTGACCCAATTATCACTGATCTAGTGTCTAACATATGCCTGAATGCTCCCATGATCTGTTATATGCACACAAAGGATTGAGGAGACAATGCGTTTCCACAATCTAAGGCAATTGATATTTTGAAGGACTTCAAGAAATTTGCAAATGTCTACAAGATTTCAAGCATTTGGACTTAAAGCATTCTGAAACACGAAATCAGCATTGTCCCAGTAACAATCACTGTGTTCAGACATATGGAAATGAATATGCATGAGCATTGGAGAACCAGTGGAGTATGTGACTTTTAATTCACAACTACAATAAAAAGAAGAAAACAAAATATGGAGGGAAAGGAGGGCAAATTGAACAAACATCTGGTGTTTGCTTTTGTACAACCTGCATTGTCACTTTCCATAGGCCAGCACAGTAGGATTGTGATAATGGCATTTGGGTTGCTGCTGTTTGTCAGAAACTGAAATAGTTAATGGCTTAAACATTGCAAGATCACCAAAAGACTTTTGTCCACTGTAGCAGACTGAACAGAAACAGCTGTTGACCCAGCAAAGCCCACCCCTCCCTGAATATGCTTTCAGATAGGATATGTGGGTGTCATTGTCCAGCAATCCCAGGTGCAGAAGGGTGTGCACACCTAAAACTAAAAACCTAATTTCCAGATAAGGCAAGAGGCTGATAAGAGGCAAATCCTGTGAGGTGGGATAATTCTTCTTATCATGCCAACGGCCTCCCTTACATGAGGACTCTGCTGTAAAAATCCCTCTGGGGAATCTTGAAGACATTTTGCAGTGGCCTGGGCTATTCATCTCAAATGTTTGACCATAATGGACCATGATTGATGCTGAGTCTTAGGAGCTGTCAGAGACTTGTAACCCATGTTCATGATACTATCCATAGTAAAACTCCCCACTCCAGGGGAGGTACAAGGCTTTCCCACCTGAGCTTGAAGTGTATAATAACTCATAAGAACTCAGCAGTTTTGTGGGTGGGCTTCCCCCAGCCCCAAAGGAGCAAGACCATCGCTTTGACAGGACTGCAACCATCACTGCAACCAACAGACATGGAAGCTGCAACTACCAAGTTTCATCGCTGGATCCAGTGGGTGGTGACTATATACATCTTAGGACCCTTATCCTTTGTTTCTCTTTCTCTCCCTTACACATTTCCTTAAGTGTTATGCTTCAATATTGCTGTATTCCTTATACATTTCCTTAGGTGTTATTTTTATGCCTTAATATTGCTGTATTACTGTAGATGATAACACCCAAGACAGCAACATACCTGTTTACCTTTGAAACAAATTTGTTCTAAAATAAACCCTACCTGTATATGTTTACAAACACTGATTATTCAGTGTCCTTTCACTCTAATCCACATGAAGGAATTTATTAGCAAGAACCTGGGTAACTCTCCCCTTCTTGGGTGGGTTGTCACTGTTGAGCCTTTTTCATGCATATGTATCATCTTGCAGTCAAGCTGATTGTTTGAAATAATTTTCTGTAACCCCCCAGCAGGAATTTGGGCAGGGTATCCTCACTCAAATGGGGATAGCTACCCTTGTGAGCTTGATATGGGGCCTTTAAAGTATTTTTCTGAAGTAGTGTTCTTATGTTTCAGGGTAAGAAAGCAATTTAAAGCTCAGTGCTGTGCTTTTGTTCTGGATGTAGATATGATCTTACTCATACCTTTCAATAACCAGAATAGGATGAAGCCATGGCCTAGTTTGCCGTTCAGGAAGAAACAACCCTGTAATGTACATTTCTCTTCAATACACATATTTATGTATTCAGTGTGTGTATTCATGTAAGAGGTCCTGAAACTCTTGGACAGTCATTTTCTGCTTTTCCATTGTCTATCATGAAAAGTCTAGAAGCTTTCACTCATTTTGTGGACAGGAGCATAGCTATGTGGTGAGTTGAAAGATAAAAAAGGAGTTTTTGTTAATTGCACTAGTACTGACCATTGGAAGGGGACAGAAAAGCAAGAGCAGATGGTGCAAGACTCTGGTTACTGTCTCTAAAAAAGGATAAAATACTTGTACCTGAGAATCCTTTCTATTAAGAGTCATTGGAGTAGGAAAAAACCCAGGTTTCTTTATTCAAGTGTAAATTTTTCAACTATTAAATTAGGTATTATTCCACCTCTTCTTTCTTAAAGAAATTGAAATTTGAACAGAAAGGATTGAGAGCCCCATTATTTAATGATTAGGATACTCATGAGAGGGTAAACTACAGGTCTGTATCTATTTAGATAAAGGAAAGAACTGCAGTCAGTGTTTACAACATTCTGAATGAGTGATTTTATCCTCTAAAAAGAGACATCTCACCATGATATTTTGAAAGAGAGCAGGACTCTCTACCTCTTGCCAAAGGAAGTCAAGATTCTAGAATCCAAATGAGATCTCTAAATCCTTAGTGACATATCACATCCTCAGACACATCACAACGTGAGGTTCTTCTGTCATCAAGAAAAGAAAGAATTCATTTAAGCCAAATCCTTCTCCACAGGGATTGTGCACAGCAGGCTATGTGTTGTGATGTATTTTAATATCTGCAGTTGTTTTTAAGGCAGGTACAGCTATCACAAGTTGTAATGGGAATATTAATTTAAAAATAATAACAAGCAAACAAAAACAAACCTGCAACAACAAAAGTCTTTGAATAAGAATGCAGAGGAGAAAAGTCATATTAATATTGTTATATAATAGCTAGGGAGTCAGGAGATACGGATTTCAAAGCTGCAGACAGAGTTGTCAGTATTTTGCTTGTTAAGATGAATTAAACTTAATAGATTAAACTATAAATTTCACTTATATTTGTGTTTCTGTGTACTTAATATATTTAAAATGGCTTAATGGATTTTGTGTTACTTTGACCTTACAATATGTTGGTAAGGTCTTTGAAGAGCTTTGTATTCCACTTATTAGAAAGCATTTTAAAACCTTCAGTAAATGGGACAAATAAAGGAAGTCAGGATGTTTTAATGAGTACCTAAAATTAAGATTCTAAATCTGTACTATGCTGCCCTTTACTAGGGCTGTTAAACAGCTTGATTTTCAAAGTTCTGGAACCTCAGATTTTTTTTGGCTATCAGCAGAACAATTATATGTTTTCTTCTGGATAAAAGTAAAGTTCTGCAAATAATTGCACCATGTCTTTCCTGTAAACAGCAAAGCCTGTTGAGAAGCATATGTTCAACATAGCAAAGAGTTCTATTAATGCAGAACCAATGTGAAAGATTTGGCTGCTTCCCAGAATTAACTGACAGCATTGTCTGGGCTCTGTGTATTCCATATAGTCTCTTCACAGTTTAAGGAATTTGTGATTCAAAGTGCTTTAAGAGAAGGAGCTACTACAAATCTCAATATCCATCTTCCCAACAATAAGGGGAAAACAAGTGACTGCACACATTTGGTAAATCAGCATACTTTAAAAAAAAATAACTGCCACAGAAATACATGAAACATTGAAATCTTAATTACCTTGTGGGTTCAGGTTTGTTGGCATCGGCCACTCTCAGCTGAAATGTTTTCTACTGCTGTAGCTGTCTGCAGCTATGTATATTTTTCCATTTTGCAGGTAGCATCTTTTCTGTTTATTTCGTTTCATTGTATCTTGCAGGACTTGGCATTCACAGTATTTCCTACTGTCAATAATTTCGGAAAATGCATAAACATCAGATAAACATATAGAAAGCAGATTTTCTTCTTCTTTATGTGGATGTTTTTCTTATTTTTTTTCAGAGTCGGAGCTCTTCTTTCCCAGACAAACAGCTGATGTCTTTCACAAAGACATTTCACATGTCTTCAGACTCCTAATGAGGAACTTTGGCTTGTATCACAGTTTAAATAATTACTGATAGTAAACTGTAGGCTAAAGGATAGTATAAGCCTTTTGAATTCCTTTGCTGTTGATCATTTGGAACTGTTATATTGTAAGACTTTTGATATTACTTCTTTATTTACCCTGATGTATTAAAAAAACTAGACAAAAGGGATCTGGAGGAAATTTTTATGCCGGTTTTTCTACCAGGAAACACAGGACTCTTCTTTTGTATTTCTAAAATAATGACCTAATGAAAACCTTTCATGAGACAGTTCTTTAAGGGCAAACAAGAAACATATTTTCTTTAACCCCAGTCAACAATTAAGTACCACAAAGACATGCACTCACTCTCCTCTTGCTGGTAGGAGCAGAATCAGAAAGAGGTAAAACCCATGGCTTGAGATAAGAACATTTCAATAATTTAAATAATGTCAAACATAATATTAATACTACGACTACTACTACTAATAGAAATAGTTGTAATTAAAGTTAAGATAACAAAAGAGAGAAATAAAACTCAAAAAAACCCAAAACCAAAAAACCCCAAACCAAGTGATGGTTGCTTACCACCCACTGACCAAAGCCCAGCCTGTCCCTGAGCAGCAACCATTGGCTGTTGGCCAGCTCTTCACCTTTTATACACTGAGCATGGCATTCTGTGGTGCGGAGTATCCCCTTGGCCACTTTGGGTCAGCTGCCCTGGCCATGCTCCCTCCTGACTTCTTGTGTACCTCTTCACTGACAGAGCATGAGACTGAAAGGTCCTTAATTTAATGTAAGCACTACTTAATAACAACCAGAACATCAGTGTGCTCTCAACATTATTCTCATACTGAATCCAAAACACAGCACTGTACCAGTCACTAATAAGGAAATTAAGTGTATCCCAGACAAAACACAGTGGGATTTTTTTCACCTAAAAATATTCTGCTTGGTTTTCTGTTAGGATGCGAATGGTTGAAATGTGCTATGTCCTTTCTCTACGCTGCATTTATCCCAAACATTCTGGCAGATATGAAAATAATAAAGAAGCATACCCACTTTTGACAGGACTATCTTGCCAACCAATATAGCTGCAGCAGCACATGTCATCCTAGAAAGGATGACAGGAGCTATGGAACAACGATGTGAAAAACAGCTAAATGTCTGTGGCTTAAGCAGAATCCTTTCATCCTGTGACAGTATCTGTATGTCAACTAATGTAGTTAGTCATGTATCTTATATGATAAAAGCCTGTGTTATACACCTAAGACATTATCCTTATAGGATATGATAGAGTATTTTCTGCTCATACTTTTCTTTTCTTAGAAGCTGATAAATGGAACAGTATTTATACCAGAGGATATTATTTACCTCAGAATTGGCTCCCAGCTTCAGGAACAGCCAAGTGTTTTGAAAGTGTCACAACTCCCTTAGGTTCTGCCTTCCAGGAGGCAGAAGCAGCACTGAGCTGCTCTGAGTGACTCAGAGGGATTCTGTTAGGGCGGAGATTCCTTCACCACTCCTTCCAGCTGAAGGCAGCAGTAACCTCTGTCTCGGGGGAGGGTTATTAGCAGATGTAGAACACGCCATTTCACTCTTTGCACAGTAACAGGCATTTTCCTTTTTGTGGGGAGAAGACAGATGGGGAAGATTCCTATGGACTTATGTCAGTTCATGATGCAACACTAGGATTTCTGTAACTTGGGCTGCAAGGGAAGTGCTCAAAATTCAGAAATACTGGATTTCATATTCTTTACAGTGACTGAATACACCTCTCTGGGTGCAAGTACAATATGCACTTTACTGACATTTATTCCATAGGATAATTTTTTATTGGGACCCATGAATCAGTTGAGTACCTAAGATGGGATGCACACATAGACTTAATGGAGACTGTAGAAGCAAATATCAAACTGCATTTCCTGAGTCTGTGTTCAACTATAAATCTAAAGTAACATTCTTTCAATCTACTTTTTGTGGGTTTTCATTCAGTTGGTTGGTTGTTGGTTGTTTTTTTTTTTAATCCAATGAAGATGTATATTTCAGAAAAACAGGCCATGATGCTTAAGAGACACCAGTGGTCTGAAAAATGTCAAATTCCATTGTTTTGATTTCACACTTTTATTTGAAAATAATTTGAAAAGTTATCAAACTGATTGTTTTTTAAGTTAGTTTTATTTTTAAGAAGAGCTTTTTGAAAAGAATCAAAATGTAATGGGAATGGTTAAATAACAAAGATATATTGAAATATATATGCACATTAAAATATCACAAGACACTAAGTAAAATTCCTTGCCAAATCTGCATTCAGCATACAACCAGTTGTCATAAATATATAGACATAAGACAAAAACTAAACAGAAAGCACTGTGCAATTAGAAGGAAACCTGTCTGGTCTTCAGCCCAGAAACTAAACATGGTTGAATATACAATTTCTGCAAATATACTCTAAAAAATTAGGCAAGTCTGAGAAAATTATTAACACAGTAGTATTTGACTTTTACAAGACTCATCATTAGGTCCAATATGCAAAATAATGTAACAATTTTATGACCAAAACAGTAAATATATACTTCATTCTCATCTATTATGGAATAAAGGAAATTAAAAAAAAAACAGAGAAAACTAGATGAGATTCTGTTTGTGTAGTGCCTCCTCTAGTACATGTACAGATCACTGGCAAAGGGCAGTGAGGAAATGATAATGATATGTTTGTACCAAAGGCTTCTGTTTGGATCTGGATGACATCAAAGTAAAATATCCGACAGTTTCCCTTAGCTTGTCAGACTATAATAGCAGCTTAAAAAAACAAAGCCTTGCTGGCAAAGAGACTTGGAATTGCAGCAGAGAAAGTTTCTGCATAAAATAGGGATGAAGAAAACCTAGTAAAGGTGTGAGACTTTCCACAATATTTTAATGCAGTGTTTGAATTTCAAGCTCCATTACTAGCATCTCTCTGAAGTTAAAATAGATCAGCCTCTAAGGAGATCTGGGCTCTGTCAAATAATTTTTTTTTTTAAAAAAAATTCAGATAGAAAATGTTTCAGCTTCAGAAGGAAGCTGATTTTGTCTCCTTGGAAAGCCTTTTAAGAAACACAAAAGAAAACAAGTAAAGAAAATAAGCACACATCCAAGCTGTCATGGGCCGTAACACTGACTAACATCAGGAGACGTCCATTTTCTACTGTTTTTCACATATTATTCTTTTTGCTGGAATCATTTGCTCTTATCAATTATAACATTAGTTAATTATTAAATGCTAGTTAATCAAATGTTAAGTATCTGGGCATTTTTGAGCTCATTGTTCTCAGTGGAATCTACACATACATCTAAATATCATTAAATCTTCCTCCCTAACAGGAATGGCCATTGCCAAGTCTGCATTAGGGAACAGCGCCCAGTGCAGAGGTTCCCAAATTATGACCACCACAGGGTCAGTGAAGACTGCTTAATTGTGAAAGTTGAGGTAGTTTTATTTGCATGGCCCTATGCCTAACCAATTAAATGCTGCCTTACAAATCCCAACATCTTCCTGTTCCAAGCTTCACCTCTTGCAGCTAGCACAGGAAGGTTCAGAAATCCCTGCTGCCATGATGCAGACATAGGCCCAAAATCATGACAGAAGGAGTCACATGCAACTACAGAGGAAAACAATTGCACAGATTTACCTCCAGAAATTAATGGGTAGTTAGTACAGTCTCTGGAAAATGAGAATACAAAGCTCCGTGTAATAATTAGGAATTATGTAAGGTTTAAATTAAATTAAAAAAAAAACACAGAAAACCATCAAAACATTATGAAAGGGTGTTCCTATGATGCCGTGTCATATTGAGTTTTATATCTGCAAATAAATTCTCTGTACTATCAACATGATAAAACCCTCAAACAAAATGTTGTTTCCATTTATCAAGGAAACAGCAAGTCTCTTGATCCCATTGACTATCAAGTAGGATGCAAAACCTAAACAATTTCAACAAAAATTTATAGGAACTGAAATTTTGGAAAAATAACCATTTTAGGTTTTTACCTAAGAAAGGAGCAGAAATTGTAAACTGACGAGATCACTAGGTGTGAGGAGTAGTCTCTCTAAGATTTGGTAAGTTTTAGATGGTGTGTGCTGCTTTGCCGTTCTCTTCATTCGATGTAACTTTTGGATTTTTGCTTGTTTGCTTTCACATGAGACTTAATTTTGTTAATCAGTTTGTGAATTTTAGCTTTTTGGAATAATTTTTACATATAAAAAAGACAACATAGTCTACTGAAAAAAAAGCAAGACCAGATTTTTATTCTTTTTTCCCACTATTTCTCAGAATGAGCAGGAAGAACAAAGCTGTGTAGCCTTCTTTATGTGACAATAAAAATGAGTTAAAAATATCTATGTAATTACCTTCCTACCATTTTAAATATTGACAGAAGAAGTAGCATGGATAAAGAGGAAATATATATTTTACTTTGGATAAATATTCTATAATAATAAAGGCAAAACAAGGTGGGCATTGTTATTACAGTTAATTTTTACACAAATGACTTATGAGTAGTGACCTTGACTCAGGATCATTTATTAGAAAATAAAAAAAAAATAGATGGAACAAATGACTTGTGAAAAAGACTTGGGCCAGAAACTCTCCCAGATGGTCATTAATCCCCCGGAAGTGCTACAGACCCTGATCATTAAGACTTAACTAATGTATGAATACAGTGTTTAAATGCTGAATTGCTTTTTTTTTTCTGTATAATTAACCATTTGGAAATATTTTTTTAATGAAGTAGGGCAGTATAAGTTTGCCAGGGAGATGCCACATTCTTTTTTTTATTCACAGTAAACAAAAATAAATTATGGAAAGCTCTTCATTGTGTTTGTACACTTCACACTTCTGAGAGCTGTTGACTGTTGGAAATGAAGGGCAAGGGCATGATTAGAAAGACTCATTATGCATTGGTTCAATACTTTGGTGCTATTCATGAATGTGTTTAGCACTTAGATGGAGCAGGCTATGAATTCTCAGCAGGGCAGACAAAATTGAATGTTGCTGCTTCTGCCACAGGGAAGCTAAAGGGCAGAGGAAAAGGGCAAACCTAGGATGATTGATCTGGGAAAAGATCCTTGGAGAGACAGGCTTCCTTTTCCTGTAGCCACTTGAGAATGGATTTCTAGCGAAGCTGTAATGAATACTGCCAGTAATTGTCATACAAGTAGGCAGTGCTCCTACTGGTTTGGTTGCTTGACTACATACAGTGGGTACTCCTGACATGCTAGGACATTTGTTTCCTCAATGGCAACAGCAGGAGCAAGGCTAACTTTCCAGAGTTCTTAAGGAAATCGAGATACACAACCAACAAGAACTGACATAAACATTGTCTATCAGCACTGCCAACATAATATAGTGCCAGTGGTCATGAGTTAAATTTGTTTGGAACATAAACATGGTCTTGCATTTTCTAAAGCTGATTAAGCATTGTAGAAATTAATCTTGAATTAGAGAGTTTCTGATTCCCCTATTAGCAAGAATTAGAAACATTTATGTTTACATTTGAGTCATAACCAATTAAGTTGTATTACTCAATGGATGGCCCAAGACACTTCATTTCTAGATGACCATTAAACCAGTATTCGTGTTCCTTAAAGAATAAGGTAAACATTTTCTAGCATTTTAAAAGTGGGTGTTTTTTTTCCTATTTATGTCTAGGTATTCTCATCATTTTCAGAAGAACAACTAGATTGCATTTTGAGCATCCATCTCCCTCTCAAAGTATAAATACTCATATTAAAATGTAAATATGACACACTATTTTGATATAGACTATTCCAATTTTAACCACTAATGAGTACTAAGTAAAAGTTTCCCCTTTCTTGTTTAAAAATCAACTGTTCAATCAATCAATCACAGATTGAGACATAAATTCTCAGCTATGAATTATTTTCTTCATATCCAGAAAAGATCTTCCAAGCAGTTCCTAAATTATTAGGAAAAATCCCTTTTGTCATAAACGCACTGATTGACAGTTTAATTTATGCTTATCGTCTTCATTTAGGAATATAAATTTAAGCAAAAATTCTGAAAATGTTGATTTTTCAGGTATGTGTTTACCTCAGAACAAGGGAAAGAGAAGGAAGAAAGTTAATTAAATGTTTACTTTCACCTCTATTTGATTTATCATGCAATTTTTTGCCTTAATCTGCCTGTTTACTAAATAATTTTAAACACATTCCTTTTATTTGTACATATAGGAACAAAGATAGGAACTTGGTAATGCAAAACAAGTACAATAGAATGTATGCTATTGTCACTAACACCTATACCCTTCAAAGCCGGCTGAAATAAATTACACTTATGCTATTATACACTTCTATTATTAGAAGTTATCAGGTAGAAGGTATCACCTTAAAATGAGAAAAAGCTGATGTAAAATTGGTTGGGAGAACTTTGTTTTCTTTTGGTTTGTTTGGTTTGGTTTTTTTGTTTTTTTTTTCCCTGTGAAAGAAAATGAGAGTTCCTTGCAATGATTTTCCTGTAAATTTCTATTTTCTCTGTAGACAACTGACAAGCTTTATTGTCATGCATCCACATTTTAAAAAGTTAAAAAAGCCAATCAAAGATCAATTAGGTCCCAGCTTTATCCCTTCAGCTATTCAAGTCGGAGGACCCTAAATTAATATGTGATTTAATCTGCAGGAAAAGGATAGTGGAGAAAAATTAAAATTAATTCATTAATGAATTAATTTAATTTTTTGCACTCCATTGTACTTAATTGTTGTGATGTTACAATCTCTATAAAACTTTCTGCATTTTTTCATAATTACTGAAATTAAACAACAAAGGTGTCTATGTGAGGTGTCTGCTTCAGGCTGAGTATTTTGGGTGATTTTTAAGCTAAAATAGCATTTTTTCTTTTTATTTTTTTTTTTAAAAAGTTGATGGTAAAAAAAACAAAACTCTTTTTGAGAAAAAGAAAAGGAATTAATCGGTGCCAGGACAGTGCTCTTTGTCTAGTATCGAGTATGTCATTTCACATGGGAATTAAAAGGTTGGACGAAGCCTACAGAGGTCAGAGGAAACACAAGAGCAAAAGAACAACTGTCAAAAAATGCATTTTTCACATATTGAGTTGAAACTGGGTAGCATTTGCTTCTGTAGTGGGAGGAGGGAAGGCAGAAATTTGTCTGGAATGCCAAGTAAAAATCAAGAATATAAACACGAAGTTTCTGTCTTCTGCTTAACCTGCACTTCCCCCTGCTGATGTCCTGGTGAGGAGGAGGAACTGGAATGGAAATAAGTGAATAGCCTGGAGGGAAAGAAGGAAAGTGGGAAAGTACAAGGTCAAGAAACAAAAAGTAGATGTTATGATGTTGGAAAATAGGACTCTTGAGGAATGGAAGACAAGGTTAGGTATGAGCTATGAAATTGGAATAAAAATGACTTTATCTTCACACCATGCCACTGCATTTTTTCTCTCTAGCGTGGGGGGCGAGGGGACGCAGGGGGAAAGAAAAGCAAAGAAAAAAAACTTTCCATGCAAGAGGAAACCTTAAAATACAAATGGAACATTTTGTCAGCATCTTATACCTTTTTCCTTATGCTTGTTAATGCCATTGTTTTGCTCTTGTGCTTATTGTTTGAATGTAGATTAGGGTCTGACAGCTCTGAGGCACCCTTGCTCTATTGCCAAATGTGCAAACTAGATTGGGAAGCAATAGACTAATGAGTCTGACAGAGAAATCACATGACAGGAAAAAAGTGTGTAATCTGTGGGTAGCAATTTTTACTTTGGTGAGGTAATTTAAATATATATTTATAGTTACCACTCTTATTGTTGATTTTGTCTTCCTGAAAGTGATTATTACAGTCTCGTCATGTTGCTGTATGACCATACCTTATCTGGGATACTTAAAAGTCATTTTAGAACAGCGTGGCACTTTTGGTTCTAAAATAAAATGTAGTGGGAAAAAGATAGACATAAAAAATCACAAATTTGGCGTGCAAATTTAGACATATCCTTAATTATTTTCATTGGAATGGCTTAAAACAATTGTGTGCAAAAAATAAGTATAAAACTGCTGCACATTTCTTCAGTATCTGTTGGTGGATTTGCTATGGGCTAGAGAAAGGCTATCTCTCAACAGTATCCATCTTCAGGAAGAAAAGAACTTGGCTTTGTGCCCTTATTTCCACATGGTACAAACCTTCTGGAAATCCACTCATCATTTTAGTAACAGACTGAATTTGATTAATTTCTGTGTTAAATGAATAAACTTCAGAGTCCGCTATAAAACTGCAGTACAGTTAGTAAGCGCTTCCAAAGACAAAGTTCCTGTGATAACAAGGCCTCCACACAAGTGGATATTACAAGTGGAAAGAAGCTGCTCTTCAGAAAAGCCATTACAATTCACCTTCAGAACATTATAACAAACTGTCTGCTTTTACCCTTTGGTTGGAATTTCAGAATAAGAAATGTAAAAGTGCTCTTCATAGAGCTGATTGGAAAAGACAGTGTGATTAATAATAATATTTTGTTGAGTATTTGAGATTAAGATGCTTCCTGTTCTGGAAGAATATGCTCCCTCACTTTTCCTTCACTCAGTGGCACTCAAGTTGAAAAGCAAACCTAAGGGAAACCTGCCTATGAAGAAAGCTGGGGTTTTGGTTTGTTTTTTTTTTTGCACTTATGCTAAAAAACCCATAGGATTTATCCTTGCTCCTCAATTTGAGTAAAAAAAAATCCACAGCTAATGCAGATTTGCCACCTACACTTTTGTGAACAAAAATGTCCTATATTTAAAGCAATCAACTGATAAATTTAACTGCATACTGCTGTGTTTGTACATAAGTGGTAACCAATTTTTAATGTAGTCCCTCCTAGAATTCGGCATTTTTATTAACTAAAGAATTATTTTCAACATTTTTCCCTCCTCCTCTTCCTGCCTCTTCCTCATATGTATTTATAGAGCTGTCACTGAAGGGTACACAGCAAATTCACAGTCCCAAATAAAGATCTGTTTGAAAATAATTATGATGATAGTCATATATGACCTCATCACACTATTTACTATTTTAACTTATGTCTCATGCTATCGTTAGGATGAAAACAAACTACTTTTATAGCATGGTATTTCTTTTAATATTCAATTTTTAAAATAAATTTGCTGCAGCATGTTGAGAAAACATTTAAAATATTGCACGGTGTATGACTGATGTACTGCATTCTTTCTCCAAATGCCTGATGCTACATAAACCCCACTGCTATGAACTAGCCTGCATTGTTTACACAGATTTTTTTAAAATTATACTGTTTATCTCAAACTATAATATTACATGACTGAAATTGGCATTGATTTGCTTTACTGCTAATGACCAAAAGGTTAATTTAATGTCTGAGGAGTAGACAATAGATTTTTCTTGACTTCAGATAGTGCTGGACAGGACACCAGACATTGGCTTCATCTCCATTTACACACACACACCTAAACCAGTAACCTGTATCTTGTTATCTAGACTTCTTCCATAGCTTGGAGAAAAAGAAGTGCTTGTACACTGTTTAACATATTCTAAGACAGATGACTTAGGAGACATATTTTTCAGCACCCTTCCAATTTTTTTTTTTATTATTATTTTTTTTTAGGGCAGGCTTTCAGACACAGGAGAAAATTTCAAAATATCATTTGAGGAACCTTTTCCAGCTTAAAACAAAAGATGAATTTGCTTTGAAATATTTAAATTATTTAATGTTTGACATAATTAAATATGTAACTGCTGATACTTTACACTTTTTTTCTGTGTTTCTAAGCTTTATATTTTGAAGGCAAGTCTTTTGATTTTTAATATTCGTAATAACAGGTATTCTAATTATGGAGATAATACATTTTTTTTATTTAATTTGTCCTCTTTGATGTTCCCAGGGAACCTAATGTGTTGAAGCCTAAAGAAAAGGTTTCTTCTCTAGTAGAACAAAGATTGAGAAACCGCTTGAACAGTTCTGTGCTATTTTCTATTATATTCAAAACACTCATGCTAATTTAGCAGCAGACTGAAATTTCTTATTTTCTTATTCATTACGTTGCTAAGGAATCAGAGGTTAAGAGAAGGCTGGATACCTTGCTTCTGACAAGGGGATGAAGACTATAGAGATATGAGTGGCTAGAAATTTGCTCAGTTAATGCCACAGTTTTAAAGGATTTCATGTGTTGCCTTGAATGTTTTGATCCTGTCAATCAGTGATATCAGTAAATCATTTACTTTTACAGAGAAGTGTAATGAAAATTCTGAACTATTCTAAGTAATTTCTTTGCAACTCTAGGGAGCAGCAGTGCATATCTGTCACAAGTCTAATGAGTTCTGGACTGTAACAGCTGAAACTTGGAGAGTTTTCTGAGTATGTTGCAAAACCATGTGGATTTGGGAGCAAGAAGGAAGGCTACAGAGCTTACTAGGGATACTTTCCTGCCTTCCTGGCTGCCAAAGGTAATCCTGTGTTTGTGGGACAGGCACAGGCAATTGAACTCATATTGGGTTTTGACAGGTTTTAACTGTGTATTTGTTTGCTTGCTGCTCTTATGATTGTAAATATATAAACAAAGGATCTGGAAACGGAGATAGATTCATTTCTGGGCGTTAGAAAAGCGAAGGGAAAAAATATTTGAAGCTGAAGGCTCCATGTTTGTTGACAATTAGCTGGAAAAGAGATCCATCAATTGCTATGTCTTCTGAAAATGAAAAATGCTAGAAATATGCTAACTGCTGAACTATTCTCTGAAGCCTTTATGATGGCAAGCATCTCATGTTAAATGGATGAATGTTTTTTGTTCTTACATTTACTGCTTTTCAGTAGTGCTATTTAGAAAGCACATTTGAGTGCATTTATCTTCCTGTGAATACTTCATTCCTGTGAGTCAAAATGATACTGTTCACGTGTGCCAAGGATATCTATTATTTGTATGAGCATAGGAAAAAACACATTTGTCAGTTGACACAGAACACCTCTGTATAGACGTTTGTAACTTCATAAAGCTTCATAAACAAAACAAAGTCGTTATGTAATATATGAATTGCTGATTTAAAAGTTGTATTGCAGATTATCATAGATGCCCTTGTAATGTTACTAAGGTGGGATTCTGAATGAGCCCAAACAGATAAATGAATCACTAGTGTAGTCAGGACCAACTCCAGCCACTGGCGATAGAGACAGTTGCCTAAGCAGTAAACAGGAATGGACAGCAAAACATCCATAGTTTAATTATCTTCCTGTAGCTATGCTGTATGTCTGAAAAGCCACCTTGGTTTACTAATACTGCCAGAACGGTCAGGCTGTATAGGCTAGGAGTTACAGATATAGGGAACCAAGGTAGGAGAAAAGAGGCAGCAAGTATGACATGAAATTCTGCCATCCCATTTCAGCCCTGCTTCTTCTCCCTATGTCTTCTTTTACTTCCAGACTTACCTCCCCACACTTAATCAAAATTAATGTTTGTCTATGCTCCTGAGAGGTCTCGAGTTGTTTCCAAAACCAGTTATGCTGGCAGACTAGAAATCAGTTCAATTGCCATTTTAAGAAACCTCTTTATATGACCTTTATAAATGCCCACTGTATTTTTCCACTTTTCTAGATGAATGAATGCCATAAAAGAAAGTCTGATGTGATGAAAAATTCATAAAGTTTAGTACCCTTGAATTATTCCTGATAGTTCTTTCATCATCAAATATGACAATATCTTTCCAGAGGTACATCCAGTCTTAATTAAAGACTTCAAATTACAGACAATCCATCATATTCTTTGAAAAGCTCTTCCAGTTTTAATTACAAACACTGTTTAATAATTTACAACTTATAAATCATTAAATTTTGAGCTTCAGGTTTCAGCTATTTGATCATTTCATACCTCTTGCTGTTAATATATAAACTCTGCAGTGTGACCTCTCTGTGTAGAGATCTGTAGACTGATTAACTTGCATCCTGTCTTTATCCTCCAAAATTTAAAGTCTTCTCTTTAACATGGGTCAGCTAAGAACCATCCACTGCCCTGAAGTAATATTCAGAATAATTTTTAACATATCAGTTTAGTTACCAGAAGGAATAGCTGCATTAATAGAGCATGTTATCTATTCCAGTTAGCTAAGCTTGTTACAACCAGCATGGGTACCTGTGTGCAGAACTACACAGTGTTATGTAGACATAATCGGTCTCTCTGGTAGAATTTACAAGTTAAAAAAAATGACAACAACGGTACTCTGAATAACAGAGTACAGATGGAGATGATGCTTTAAAAGAGAAACCTAAAGGCAAAAATACATTAGCAGAAAAAAGTGTAATAAAATGGAAACTTCCAAAAATTTAGGCATTGAATGAGCTGAATGAAAAACAAAGGAATTTAATATAAATTCTGTATTCTAGTTTGAAAGAGTCGCTGTGCTGTCTATAATCCAGTCTAAGTCAATCACAACTTCCTGCTATATTGTTATGACATTGATATTTCTGCACCACTCTCCTTACATGAATTAAAGAAGACCAGTGGCAATCTCCTTAACACTTAGCATAGCAAATATTAAAATTGACTGGTAACTCTAAGTGCTTGAGAATGTATTTTTTTGCAATAACATTGAAAAATATTTGCAACAATGAGGTCCTACTTGATAGACTTGATAGCCTACAATTTCAACATTTTTACATGCCTGACACTCAAATTGTTCAGTTTTACTTGGATAATTAAAAACAGCTGGCATACAAGGCATCTCCTACTACAGAGCAAAACATCTGAATTAGGCAAGAATGATTCAAACATCTTTTAAAAGAGTTTTTTACCTTAAAATAGTCTTGAGAAAAGTGGTGTTTACTACTCCCCACCTCCAGATACATATTAGTGCCTTATGTCAGGTGAACTAAGCTGAGGGAAATTATCTAGCCAGAAACTAATACTTATTTTGTCAGGTAAGATTTTTTCAAAATCAGTCCCTTTACCTGGTTCATCACACCTATATCATCCTTGGAAAAAGAGGAAATGGGAATAGGCAATCAGATATGACAAGAGTGGTAGATCACTCCTTTCCAAGGAGCCCTCATTAATGTGAAAATTCTTGTAGAACAACACTTTTCCATTAAGCACTAGTTTCTAGTCATTTTATTAAATCTAACAGGACTGTGCAAAGTGAGACATCCCACTGATCTGGATGAATGCAGCCTTTATTGACAGAAAATCATTTAGCATATTTAGGTAGAATGGGTTAAGTCAAATTTAAATTCAGTGTGCTGTGCTACAAACTGAGATATTCCGTTTTAACCTGAGACCTTGCCTGTTTCCCTGTGATAATGACTGAACTAATACATGTTATTGAGTCCAAAACTCTTTTTAGTGCAGTATGCTTTGTTAAAGTAAGTACAGTGTTTGAATTCTTTGTGATTTAAATCATCTTAATATGTCTTAAATATTGTTTGGCTTTAAAAAGCAAACCCAGGAGCTACTATTAATCACTGCTGCCAACCTGAGCATATCCGTATGATATATCTGTAGCATTCCTGTTTTCTAATGCTTTGAAAGCTTCTAAATATAAGCCTGTACACTGTATAATGAATAGAACTACAAAAAATATGCTTAGTTAAGATTTGTAGTTGTACTCTTTCACTATAATGTGTAATTTAGTATCTCCTTAATCATATAATTTGGAGACAATAGCGTAGATCGTAATAGTTTTTATTTTCAGTCATATGATTTAATTGCTGCCTCTGTAGGTTCTGCTTGTCCAGTAAGAACATTTTTCATACGTATTCCTCATGGGCTGGACAATATATTTAAAAATCTTCAGGCTAACTCTAATTTATGGTTGCTAGCAAGTAAGAATACTGTGTTAATAACTGCTGGTGAAAGATCACCAGTGACTAGGTACTGGGATTAAGGCCCAAACACAAACCTTATGAAGTCAGTGCATGACTGACTAATTTCAGTTAGGTGCATGAAAGACATGCACCTAACTGAAATTACAACAGAGTTTGTATTAGGATCACAAAACTACAGTTGAAATATTTCTGTTAAAATGAATAAAGAAATGGGATTTATAACCAAAATTTCTTACTTTGACACCAAAATCACGGGACAGGTATGCCTCCACATTCACATCTGACCTTTATCTGTAATGCAAGGGTAAATTACTGCAGTATTATATGAAGCTTATATACCTCACAAGATTCTGATGTCGAGTTCTTCTCTGTTCCAAAGTGTAGCATATATTTGATCATGTATATAGCCGTTGAATGTATCGTATCCTAGTTCAAACTGAAGGCTTGGTGAACTTAGTGTTGGGGTTTTTCTGGAGGCTTGTTATTCTGGGTGTTCTTTGGGAGTGGAGAGTTTAATGTCAAGAATTTCTTAGATTGCAAGATACTAGGTCAAGGAAAAGAAGACTCCTTCCTCTTCCACTCTTCTGGTTTTATGTTATGAATTATTTGCCAACATATTGTACTTAATACAGCAACATCTAGGGGCAGGTTGCAAAACACAATCAGCAAGTCATGAATACTTAAATACTTCCATAAATACAACATTTGTACCATTAATCTTCTTTCTCCACTTAGTGATGAATTTTCATGGTGAAAAATGTCCTTCAATATAGACCTGCACAGACTACTCCAATGAATCTGATATCCTAAGAATTTGACACTGTGCTGTTCTAACCAACTGCTGAGAATCTTCCTGAGATCCCACCACTGTACACAACATCATCCCTGATCTTTTTAAAACTCTTTCATCAAAGACTGTTTGATTAAAATGATACCAAAGGACAAATAGTCCCATTTCCTTCATACACCGTGTCTGAGGTACTCACAAATGGATTTAAAATTACCCCTATATGCAGCTGACATTTTTAAGGTGCAGTTTAGCAATCTGCTTCAGCTGGTTTAAAACTGTGCTGCCCTTTTGAGTCTGCAGGACCAGTTATATAGCAGTGAGGCTGTCAACAACCCGGACACAAAGGACCTCACAGCTGGGATGGAGTGCAGCACCACGGCTTTGGTGGCTTTTGGCACTTGCTCCATCCTCCGTGGACAGTGACACCAGGCACTTTTCGGCCTCTCTAGTCATGCAGTGATGGGAAAGCCTACAAAAAAGTCTTTGTAATATGGAAAAACATGTCACTGCCTTTTATAGTTTGCTTGTGCATTGCAATAGTCATGTTAAATTTTAGTTTTAATAAAACAAGGATAGTCTTGCCTGCTTTCTTGTGTTTTGTTGCTGTCAGCTTTCAGTTATACCATTCCTAAATTTAAAAAAAAAAAAAACTTAAATAAATTAACAAGTAATATATAAAGCAAAAAGAGCACCACCACATGCCACATACTGCTTTTCTCTTTTCTGTGTACTCTACAGGGGAATTTTAGTTCCCCTGGAATCATTTGACCCCCAAAAGACAGCAACTTTGATACCAATTATTTATATCCTTTATCTTTCACCCCTTTTACTTGTCAAATGTTCATCCATATCATCAGATTTCTCCCTCCAAAAGTAGTTTACTAGCTAATAATGTGGAGTTTGTGTGTGTTGCTGTCAGGTGGGGTTACACAGAGAGGCAAAGCAGGAGACACAATGGAAGAAATGTTCCCTTTTCTGAGAATGTGGTATACACTTCATTCCAATGCCAGTTTATCATAAAATCTCTGAGCTATTCTTGGATGGCAGAGGGTCTAACTCCTTCCCTCTAACACAATTCATTTATGTGTGCAAGTTTCTAAGTGTAATTTCATTAATGTAAGATAACGTGATTTCACAGGATGCCCCTAGTGTTGAGCAAAAAGATGCTGTATGCTGAAACAGACAAGAGATTAGCTAATTTGAGAGTAGAGAGATTGTGGTTAGCATCCTTTAAAGTGGAAAAGTTCATTGCAACCATGTTTCCTCTGTGAAAGTGGATGCTTCTGACCAATAGGTTATTACTACAAAGTGGATCCTCATCACCACTGCATTATCATCCACTGTTTTCTCATTTGTCTGTTGTAAAAGAAGCTGTGCATGAGGTATGTTTCAAGAACTCACAATGAATTAGGTCTTTGAGTGGATTTGGATAAAGACAAGTGTATCTTTCTGTCCATAGTTAGACTGAGTCATGAAATAAGCACCAAGCCCTGCTAATATGAAAGGATTTCTGAGTGGTCAACTCTTCCCCAAACTTGTGACGACTCTGAAATAAAAACTCTACTTTAAATTTTGGAATTTCTGTTCTTTTGCTACTTGAGGAGTTAGGTAGAAGTTTCAGGAGTCCACCACTACTGGAACCTAATTACCTCAGTCAAGATCCTTCCTAAATGCCTAGCTCTTTTTTGTGAATGTGAATCAATTTCTCATATTTGACAGCAGCATCTCATTCATGGAGGAACTTTGAATTATTAGCTCTTTGACACTGGCAAGTATTTTGTTGCAGTCCAGCGAACTATTCTACTCTTCACTTCCACCTGTTAGCACTTGGCCTGTATTCCAGCAGAATAACACTACTATCTTTTTCAAGATCATTCAGATGGCTGATTTTGATACTGACGCAGAATGCTATCCCCCAAGCAGTACACTTGTAGCGTATCACCAACAATGACCCATGATTTCTCATACTAAGAATTTGAGGTGACAGGGAGGTCACTTTCCCATAAGTCAAAATTCATTATTTTAGTAGATATTTTACAATATATTTTTCTTGCTGATAGCCCATAAGCCTTGCTTTTCAGCTATTCATAGTTATGAAGAACATTTGAAAACATAGTAATACAGTGCAATTTGTCCCCAGATGGTCAGTTTCTACAAATAAAAATGAAAATAGTAACTTTTAATAGTTACTTTCACAATTAATTGTTGCTCTGAAAATTACTTTGATTTTAGTGACCACTCTTTAAACAGCATAAAGCCAATGTAATTCAGGCTCATTTTATGCAAAAGAGTCGGTTACAACCCAGTCACTGTTTCTAATTACGTTAATCCAACTCTTTTAAGTTTGCTTCACTTAATTGTTTGTCCTTGATACCAGTTGTATCCAAGAGTTTTTGGTTCTGTTTTTGAGTTGTAGTAAAGTAACCATGGGTCTCTGCTCACTATTGAAAACTACTAATAGAAAAAATAAATGAACACTAGTTATACCACTATCGGGGTTTTGTTTTGGGCTTGTTTTTTGTTCTTTGTTTGGGGTTTTTTGGGGGGATGTTGTTAGAAGCAAAATTACTTGAAAGTGACACAAAGTAAGTAGCCTGTATGTTTGAAATCATAGGTGGTAAAGATACTCTTGCTTTGAAATCGGCTTAGCAGAAAATCAGCCTGAACTATTTTGCCACTGCATTTCTGATAATGTGAAAGAGCTGCCACAGAAAAAGTGAAATGCCTTACAAATGCCTTTATTGCCTGATAAATAAGACTTTTTCAAAATGATACTCTTTGTGAATATCTGGGGCCAGTCAGTAATTCATTTTCATGTTTCTCCACCTATATAACATTGCAACTGAATACTGTATACGTAATGATCTCAACACAAGTCCCAGAGAATGAGAAGGGCTCTTGGGAGAGCTTTACTCTTGCTTTTAACCTAACGCAAGTCCTCCACATACTCTGTTCATTCTGAATTGCCTGACAATTTATGGGAAAGTCATTCTCTGAGACTTTAATATGTTCCAGAATGCACCAGCCTTGGGAAAAATGTAATGGGTACAATGGGAATAGAAGGAAAAAGCTTTGAGAAGTTTTCATTTGTAGCGTATTCCACTCAGTTTCTACAAGCTTAAAGGGGAATGTGGACTCTATTGTTGCTTCACATTTCCCTTTACTCTCCTCCTGGAATAACTTCCCTAGTAGTATGAAAAGGAATAATTGTAAAAGATTCAAGGTCAGAGAATGTGAGGATCTTTGTTCGTTATGCAAATATTTTCTGATGGGAAGATGTGATCCAGCAAGAATCAGTATTTTTCCCTTTTAGGCCAAGTTTAAAGGGCACATCTAAAAGAGTAGGAGGGTTCCAGGCATAATTAATCATTGATGTAAATAGGCATAATTTAATAATTTGATCCTTCTAAGGTGCACTCTCTAGCAGAAAGAAACAGAATCAGTATCCATAATGTATGGCCTTTATATATTCATATATTCATTTTAAGATAGTTACACATTAAGTAGCTTAAGAAATACTTCCAAATGCAACTGTACTATGTACACGCGCAAATAAAAAGAATATGGACCATGCCTGGGAAAAAGTTATGGTTATCGAGATGATTAAAATTCACATTCTTTTAAGTACAGATTATAAACACAGTAAGTTTACAAAATCAGTCTCTGAAAGTCATCACTGGCAATCCAAATTGTGATTGAAACATAAGAATGGCGTTATACTTCTTGTATTTCGTGGGTGGACCTCAGCATCAGGCGGGCAGGCCAGCATTTTCTGCTGGCCCTTCACCGCATCACTGACTGTGACCGAGTGGAAGGGTAGAGGATTTTACACCTCATTATGGCTTTGTATTTACTTCGGAAGCCTACAGCTAAAGCTGAATGAGAACCATTTTCATGCAATGCAGAAGATTAAGGGCCTGTGCAGGAAGGTAAAGAAGTGGGACCGCTCCAACAGCAGATGCTGCGCATCCCCATGGTTCCTGAGACACGGACACTGTTAGGTACTTATTCCGCTCTCACAAAGTTGTCACCCACAGGAGCGGCGGCTCCCGTCGCCCTGCCCTGCTCGCCGGTCCCCGGGTCGCCGCCGTGCCATGCCCATCCTGGCACTGCCCCGGCCGGGAGCCGCGGGAGCGGAGGCGACACACCGCGGCGGCTTTTCTTCCACACGCTCCCTCCTACCTGCCTCTGCTCCCTGCTCCCTGCGCCGGGACCCGCTGCTCTGGGTCACCGTGGGCTCTTGCCTCCCCCCGCGGCCTCCACAGCTCCCGGGCGCGGCCCCCCAGCCCCGGCCCTGCCCCCGGGCACCCTCGCCGAGCCCCGCTCCGCTCCGCTCTGCCGGCAGCCGCGGCGCAGGGCGGCGGTGGCATCCTCGGCCGGAG
>WBMV01005995.1:84541-150319 GCA_013396655.1 Campylorhamphus procurvoides | reverse complement strand
GGAGTCGGGATGCGGGGGGTCTCTCCTCCCGACGCCGTTCGCCGGCAGGGCTGCCCGCGTGGTCTGTATCCGCATATAATTATTGTGTCGCTGTTAATGTTACCTCCGTTCAGTTTCGGTGGCGTGTGTCAGATTTGCTTCCTCTGGTAGCTCCTGGTAGCATAGCGGCAAAATATGCTTCGAGACTTCACGTTCACCCAGGAAGAGGTGAAATAAAGCGATCTTGAGTAGCCAATTCGAATTGCTCTTTTGCCAAGGATAAATTCTGTGGAACATTGAAAATGCTCCTTTTTTTTCTTTCTTTTTTTTTTTTTTTTAAATTTCTGTAAAAGAAAAGGTGAATTAACTCATCTTTCCTAGAAAGGTGGCAGCACTTTGTTATCCTAAGTGCTTCAAATATGTTCTGACACCTGCACAGCTTCAGAGAACTTTTGTTTCTGTTTCCACAGAAAGAATCAACATGCCGTGTGGAAGGAAACCTGAAACTTCTCTTTCGACTAGAAAGTATTGGCTTTCTGCCTCTTTCACGTGTTTTCCTTTTGCATCATAATGGAAGGAGCAGGATTTTTTGAATCATTGAGGCCAAATTTGGGCATCACTGGCTGACAATAAGATGAAAGAAGACTTGAAAATATGTCGATACTCTGGGACTTAATTCAGATGCACCTGTCACAAACAGAAAGGAATAGAGGTTAAAAGCACTGCAGTTTCATCAAAATGATCTAATGGAAGATCTGTGTTGATTTTTTCTATAATTGTTGCTTTCCTTCCTGTCCCTCCATGAATCCCAAAAGAGAAAGATGGAAAGAGTATCTATGGAAATTGAGATAAAGACAATAACTTTCATTTTGGAATGTTTTCCAAGTGTTGTAAATTCCCTATTTTATCAAATATAACGCACTGTGTTGAGTAAATTATATAATTTTTTTTGATCAGTGGAGTTTTTGTCAGCTCTAAAAGTGGAATTTGACCTGATTGAAAGCTTTTTAAAAAGCAAATATATGACTTTGATCCCTTTTTTCAGGTCAAGTTTTTCAAGTATCAGGAGGTAGCGTTTCAGTCTGTACTGTGCATTGTTAACCTGTGTTTTATATACTTGTCTTAGAGATATTACTTTTTTGCTGATTTTAGTGTTGTAGTGTTGTGTTTGAGAAAAGTGTGAACGGACAAGGCACCTGAGATTTAAGTTTTCAAGAACCTTGTCATTTCAATGTTGTATCTCAGATTACAAGTAATCTGAGCCTCTAATTACAATGCACAATATACAGTAAATCTTTTCTCCTAAAGATATGCCTTAAGATATTAGGGGTTTTTTACTAACTGGATGAAAGTTTGATATCTGAACATTATGTTTTCTTAGGAAATGCATGTGTGGGTAAGAGGAGCTGCCTAATGGATCATGGCTCTGATGTTCACGAGGCATACTTTGTTTCTAGCATTAGTGATGTTTGATGTCTTTGCTTTTGAACAGTCTGTAAGCAATTACTCGGATTGGGTGACTTTCATAGAAAATGTAGATCAGTTTGAAAAACAGCAAATTGAAGGTCTTAGTGCAGAGCAGAACCTGAAAAAAACAGTTCTTCATCCAAGCTTGTATTTTGATGCTCAGGATGTTCAAGCGCTGAGGCAGAAGGCCCACACGAGCCATTTACATCTCTTTAGAGCCATCAGAAGTGCCGTGACAGTTATGCTATCCAACCCTTTATACTACCTACCTCCACCCAAGTATGCTGATTTTGCTGCAAAGTGGAATGAGATTTATGGTAACAATCTGCCACCTCTAGCATTTTATTGTTTGCTGTGCCCCGAAGATAAAGCTGCATTTGGTTTTGCCATAGAATATATGGATAGAATGGCAGGCTACCAAAACTGGTTGGTAGAGAATGCACCTGGAGATGAAGTGCCACTCGGTCACTCCCTAACAGGATTTGCCACTGCTTTTGACTTCTTGTATAATTCATTGGACAATGACAGAAGGCAAAAATACTTGGAGAAGATATGGTCTGTAAGCCAGGAAATGTATGAGTACTCCAAGGTTCGTTCCTGGGGAAAGCAGCTTCTCCATAATCACCAGGCAACCAATATGCTTGCTTTGCTTATTGGGGCTTTGGTTGCAGGAGTGGACAAAGGATCTCAGGCAAATATTTGGAAACACACTGTTGTTGATGTGATGGAGAAAACCATGTTTCTGCTCAATCATATTGTAGATGGGTCTCTGGATGAGGGAGTAGCTTATGGGAGTTACACAGCCAAGTCAGTAACTCAGTATGTTTTCCTGGCCCAGCGCCATTTTGGTATTAACAACTTGGAGAATAATTGGCTCAAAATGCACTTTTGGTTTTATTATGCCACTCTATTACCAGGCTTTCAGAGGACCGTGGGTGTAGCGGATTCTAATTACAACTGGTTTTATGGTCCTGAGAGCCAACTGGTTTTCTTGGATAAGTTTATCATGAAGAGTGGAGCCGGCAACTGGCTGGCACAGCAGGTCAGAAAACACAGACCCAAGGATGGGCCAATGGTGCCATCAACTGCACAGAGATGGAGCACACTACATACTGAGTTTATATGGTATGCTGCTGAAATCACTCCTCAGCCTCCTCCTGACTATGGTACTGCTCAAATGCATGTGTTTCCCAACTGGGGAGTTGTTACTTACGGGGCTGGATTGCCAAACACTCAGACAAACACCTTTGTGTCCTTTAAGTCTGGAAAACTTGGTGGACGTGCCGTCTATGATATCGTTCACTTTCAACCCTATACCTGGATTGATGGGTGGAGAAGTTTCAATCCAGGACATGAGCATCCTGATCAGAATTCTTTCACGTTTGCTCCCAATGGACAAGTGTTTGTATCTGAGGCTCTTTATGGACCTAAATTCAGCCACCTGAACAATGTCTTGGTCTTTGCTCCATCTCCTACAAGCCAGTGCAACCAGCCTTGGGAGGGACAACTTGGTGAATGTGCCCAGTGGCTGAAGTGGATTGGTGATGAAGTTGGAGACTCAGCTGGAGAAATTATAACAGCCTCTCAGGCTGGAGACATGATGTTTGTGAGTGGTGAGGCGGTATCTGCTTACACATCAGCAATGAAACTGAAAAGCGTGTATCGCATTTTGCTGCTCTTAAATTCTCAGACATTGTTAGTAGTGGACCATATCGAGAAGGAGGAAGACTCTCCTGTTAATTCTGTCAGTGCCTTTTTTCATAATCTTGACATTGATTTTAAGTACATACCCTATAAGTTTAAGAACAAGTACAATGGAGCTATGATGGATGTGTGGGATGCCCACTACAAGATGTTTTGGTTTGATCATCGTGGGAGTAGTCCTGTTGCTAGGATACAGGAGGCTGAACAAGCTGCTGAATTCAAAAAGCGATGGACTCAATTTGTAAATGTTACCTTTCCAATGAAAAATATGCTTACAAGGATTGTTTACCTTTTCTATGGCCCATATGTCAATGTTTCTGATTGTAGACTCATAGATAATGCAAAATCTGGATTTCAGGTTTCCCTCAATGTCAACAACACTGAAAATACCGTCTCTGTTGTGACCGAGTATCAGAATTTAAAGGCAAGGTTCGATTACTTGGGATTTGGTGGTTTTGCCAAAGTAGTTCATGAAAATAAAGTGACCAAGTTTGGTTTTGGTACTGAATCTATGAAAAAACAGATCAAAAATAATAGGGTAGTTTTTCCATTTGGATTCAAAGTGAACATAATTGCAGGGTTAATTTTGGGCGTCAGTTTGGTCATACTGGCTTTTCAGTGGCGGTTTTACATATCCTTTGGCAAAATGTTGCGTTGGATCCTGATACTGGTTGTCACACTGTGGCTTATTGAACTGGTGGATGTGTGGAGCATGTGTACTCAGCCCATCTGTGCAAAATGGAGCAGTGACATGACAAGGCTAGAACATGATAAAGGCAATAAAGCCAAACAATTAGAAGGAAACCCCATTGTTTTGCCAGATGTTATCATTACTTCACTTCCCACTTCTGGTGCAGAAATTTTAAAACAGCTGTTTTTCAATACCAGTGACTTTTTATATATTAGGATACCTACACCCTATATTGAAATTCCCGAGACTGAGTTTGAAATTGATTCTTTTGTAGATCCGTGTGAATGGAAGGTTTCTGATGTTCAGAATGGTAATTTTCGTCTTGTTCAAGGGTGGCTCCAGTCTCTAGTTCGAGACACAAAGTTGCATTTACAAAACATTCATTTATATGAAGCTAGCAAAAGTAAAATTGCTCAACATTCTGCATTAAGCAAGGACAAAAAGAAAAAATCCAGAAAGAGAGAATCCCCGTCAGAGCAAAGAAGCAGGGCAAGAGGGAGTCAAGAAAAAGATGCTGAATATATCAGGGAACTGAGAAGACATCTCACCTATTACCCTAATGCACGACCTGTGCTTAGTTTAAGTAGTGGGAGCTGGACGTTAAAACTTCCCTTCTTTCAGGAAATCCTAGGACCATCAATGAGAGCATTATATGTAGTGAGGGATCCACGGGCATGGATCTATTCAATGTTGTACAAAAATAAGCCAAGCCTTTACTCCTTGAAAAATGTTCCACAACACTTGGCTGCAATGTTTAAAGGGGAGAATGGTAAAGGAAAATGTAGTTTAAATGGAGGCTATGCCTCTGAATATGAATCACTAAGAAAAGAACTTTCAAATTCTAATTTAAATGCTATTTCTGTGTTGTCCCATTTATGGCTAGCAAACACAGCAGCAGCAATGAGAATAAATGGGGACTTACTCCCAGCAAATTATCAGCTGGTCAAGTTCGAAGATATTGTTAGCTTTCCGCAGAAGACGGCTGAATCAATTTTTGCCTTTCTTGGTATTCCTCTTCCTCCTGCTAGCTTAAACCAAATATTATTTGCCACTTCCACCAGTCTTTTCTATCTTCCTTATGAAGGGGAAATTTCACCAAGTAGCATTCATGCATGGAAACAAAAGATGCCCCATGAAGAGATTAGACAAATTGAGGATGTCTGTTATTCACTGATGAATAACTTAGGATACCCAAAGTTTATAGAATAAATGCTGCCGGTCAGCAGAAATTTGCACTAATGATCTCTGACTCCCAATTTGTAGATAAATATTAGAGAGGTTTGTTTATTCTTGTAAAATATGTACAGTCTGCTACTTTCAGAGAGATTATTTTAAGAAAAAAAGTAACTGTTCTTGAAACTGTGGAGGATTTTTTTGTTTGTTTTGTTATGATTTGTTTTTCTTTAAAAAGAAATTGTAACTACTTTTGCTGCCTTTCAAAAAAAGCTGTGTGAACCTTTGCAGAACTACCATCTGGGGCCTCTATAGCTCAGGGGATTAATAATATAGAGCTTTTCACCTCCAGCTCACCAGTTTCACTCCAGCCCAAGTTGTTAGTTCCTGAAAGTACTTATCATTTGATGATTTTATGATGGCTTATATGAAATTATACTTGTTAAACTGGTTCTCTTCCCAGTGGTGATAATTGGCCCCCTTGGACAGGTTTACTGATGTATTCTATGTCTCACTGGTCACTATAGTGGTGCAAAATAAATACAAGATTTAGGGCTGTTCAGCATCCCTTCAGTAGGAGGAAACAGAACAATTGAGTAAATCTAGTTCCTTTTTTACAGTCTGAGCAGAGAGGTCTTGGACTGAAATGGACATGGGTATTAAATCTCAGAGGATATGGTTCCTTCAGCTGAGAGGTGTGGTACTTAAATTGGGGTATGAAGTTTGACCAAAATAAAAGACTTCATTCCCTATGCCTGATAATGTAGTACCTTTTCTGATCCTGAAGTAAACTGTGGAGAAAAAAAAGTCCTGGACAAAACCTAAGAAACTAGCAAGATCCTCCAAACAAGCAGTTAAATTTGGATATTTTGTGCAGTTTTGACCTGCCTCAACACAACCTAATTTTGAAGGTTATTAACAGATTGGCTTTCTTGCACTGCTTTATCCTGTACCTCTTGTCTGAGAGGTTCTGCACAGATTTCTGTTTTCGAGTGAGACAATTCCATCCTTCTTTGTTGTAACACATTTCTCTGATGATTCTTATGCATAATTTCCCTAGGACCAGTGCAAATATTTGATGCCATCGGCAATGGCTTATTGCTGATGTTTGCATAAAATGGCTGTCTGACGTTTAGAAGACCTCAGATAAACCTCTAGGTCTGTGTTGCTGAGGGATGTTTTGCTTGTCTGTATAATGAACTTCTGAAGGACAGCCATTGTTAACCTCAGGCCTTCTTTCAGAAAGGGGAGAGATCTGAAAATCACCTGTCCCTCAGCCACCTCACGTTTGAGTGATGTTTCCTTGAAGTGAATTATATCCAAAGTTGTCTGATATTTATCATGATTGGTGTTTCTTTAACATGATGCTTTAATATGATTTTGATTTGGAAATAGATAGGCCTGATAGGATAGATGTGTCTTTGTCACAGCTTATTTTCTTCTTGAGTCTCACTCTTTGTTTGTGCATCCCCATTAAGAAAAAAATTTCCCATTTCCCAGTTTAACTTGCTCAGCATTCTCTGGAAATGCATGGATATTGTAAATTTCTGCAGATGTGTAAATCAGATCATAAAGAGACATCTACTTCCTTTACCATCTGCTTTTTATTACAAATGGAATTGTCTTGAAATATGCTTCAGTTGGTTTGTGGGAGCTGGAATCAGAGCTTTGGCTTATTATATTGAAATATGTGTGTAATTGGTATTTATTTGGGTGGCAAGCATTAGGCAATGTCAAAAGTGCAGTGAGTTTCTGCATACAGATTACAGGTACCCTTGGTGATTTTTAATATAAAGGAATTCTTGTCTTTTCTCCTAATCTTAATATTATGCTCCTGTCTTACCCCACTGTTTTGTCTCTCCCATATGTAGATTTCGCATCCTTTGGAGCGCATTGGGATATTTCATTATGACCTAGATAAAAGTAGCTCTTTCTCAGGCAGTCAATAATATGCCAAAACAGTCTTCTACCATGATAAAGTTATTGTTAGTTTGTGGTCTCACAAACAATAACTTATCTGTCCTTTACTAGGTATATTTTCCTCTTCAGACCTATGTTTTACTCTTGGCTAGGTGGAGTACCATGTTAAAAGAAATATTAAACAAGTTAATACACATTGACATTTTAATGAAACTCAGGTTTCCAGGTATCATTCTCTCAAATTGACTTGTCTCTGAAGCAATTTTAGATCGTATATTAAAAAAAAAAAAGGTATTGCTGTCTGTACAGTTTGTACTTGACAGAATAAATTTCAGCATTTGCCTTCTATTTCCACCATTTACACTCTAGAACCAAGACAAATAAAAAGGTTTTTCTCTGTCAGATGTTTTAGGGCAACTGAAGGTAATATTTTGTGAGTATACAGTTACTCTCAGAATTCTCTTTTGTCACTAGAGTCTAGAGGAAGAATGGTCACTACACAGACACAGACATTAACCTCCCCTTTCTCCATATAGTAGTGTTTACGACTGTCAGTAAACTTTGAGAATTGTTTGACCTTTTTGAAAAGCATGTCTGTTTAGGTACATTGTATTGAAAAGTGTTCTGCTCATGAAGAGTAGTCTCAGTATTTTATCTTAACTTTGCTTCCTTTTTCTCCCTCTACTAAATGTTGATAATTATTTGTACTATATTGTAGTTTGAACTGTCCAATTATGACACAGCTAGGATTTTGATGTATTTTTTGAAAAGGCAGTGTTTATTTAAATGCTTATCTCTGCATCGTCTTTGGAAGCATAAGAAAAATAAATACCAAGCAAAACATTTCAGTTATTTACTTACTTTGTAACTAAGTGACAATGGCACTGGGGAGATGCACATAGGTCTTGGCATTCAGGGTCCTATCAAATAGCATAAATCTGTAGTCTCTTGAGAACATCTAAATGGCTCTATTGCTCCCAGTAGGCTTTTTCCAAGAGCAACATCTGTGGAGATGAGCCTCAGTATCATGGTCAAATCGGTTCTTTTCACCCTCTTGACACACAGTTGGCATGCAGTCCTCATCAGATTTATGTTTAAACAGTTAATTTGCCATATCCGAAGTTTCATTTCTGTACAAGATCATCTGGATATTAACAATCATCCGTTATGTAAAATATATGGCATAATTCATTTGACAGTGTAATGCTGTTCTGATAGTGTTAAAATGCAATTTAAACAAAAATTGGTTTTCAGGTTTTATAAAGTTAGTTTTAACTGATTTGTAAGGCTGCAGTCATGGTCAGAATTTTTTTAAAGTGTAAATTTGGTTTCATTTGCGGTTGCAACATGGTGGTAAGACTCCTAGCAGACCATCCTAGTCAATTATTTTCATTATTAGAGACACTATTTATTTGATGAACATAACTATACATTAACTGGAATATAATACTGAAAATATTTGAAGTGCACAGTTCAAGATTAAGGATGAAAACATGTGGTCTCAATATTTCTGTAAGTTAAAAAGAATACCTCTTTTGCAAGTGGCCCCTATGTAGGGTTTCATATGTTGTAATATTTTGTAATTAGAAACTGTGATATTTGTTTAGGTCACTTAGTAATTTATCAAAATTATTTATTTTTATTACATATAAATTTTCTTCAAGAGGGTAAATACTGGATCTTAGCAGTTCCGTAATCAGGGCAACGTAAACTTTCATTCTTTTCTCTAGACTCCCTTTTAGCTTTGGTTCAGACTAAAACCTTTGTTTAAATCTTATAATGAATGAGCTGTCTTCCAAATGAAGAGTCTGTCTGGAGACTGTTACAGTCTCAAATTCCATATTTCATTGTGGAATAGTGCGGACTCCGAGATGTGAGTCAAATCTGTAAATTGTGAGCTGTTCAGAATTGTAACGTAAGTGGAATGATGCCTTGCTGACTTTGATGAATGTTGTGCCATTGATTTCAATAGGAACAAAATGCTATCATCTACTATCAACAAACTATTATCAACCAGTTAGCCTGAATATTCCAAAACAGAAGAAATTAAAGGAAGTAAAGACCTCAAAGGATCATGAAAGATTACTGTCCTTGTTATTTGGTGGGGAAAAAAATGGATTTTAGTAATATAAAAAATATAAATTGCTCTAACTTGCTCTGTAACTCTCTAATCAAAACTACCTGTAGACTGACTGATAAATTTGTAAGCTTATAAAACCAAGTGTAGAAACAAACAGATATTCAAAATAATCTACAAATTACAAATTTCAAATTGCAAGACTTTGATTTTCTTCAATAAGGAGAAATTTGCTGATATGTGGTAGTCTCATAAAGGATGTAAATGGGTAATCTCATGCTGTCTCAGAAAATACTTAATAATGGTAAAGTGCAATTTCATGTTGCAGAAATGATACTGTTTTAAATTAAACTATACATCTTTTGAGCTGACAGTGTGCTGAAAATTATGTGATGGAAGAGAAAAAGGGTAGTCTGATTTCATTCACAGTTGTCTACAACAGAAGAATTTCTGAAAAGCTCTCTATTTATGCTGGTTTAAACACTTTGCTGCCTTTACTGAGAGATATTTTGGAGTTTGAACATGACCTAAAATAATCTATTTCACATGAAATAATTTGACTTTCACACTTAAATAAGGAACTTTATCACCCTGGAATCAGTAGAAAGCCAATGTAGCCTTCAAAGGTAAATCAGACATTTCTTCCATCTTTTTAAATACTCAAAAGCCAAGACTGACAAAACTTCTACTTTAGATGCCCACTGACAGGCTTCAAATGAGGTAGGGTGAATTTGGATTTAAATGTGGATAGTCTTGCATCTAAGTAGATTTCTGTGTCGGAACAGTTCCTGTGGATACACTGTCCAAACAAAATTTTGTGAAACATCCTGCATAAAATAAAACTATTGTTAGTAAAATAATACTTTTGTGTTATCCTTTTTTTCCCCCAAAACTATTTCACCACTTAAGATATCACAAAACTTTGTCATGTGATGAAGTGTATGTATTTAAAATTTTAAAATGCTGCTATTTTTGTTTGTTTTGAATATGGGAACCATTGTTACATTTTAGAAACTACTGATAGCAAGACCTGCTTCTGTCTGCCCTTGGATGCACAGAAAGTACATTTGTTGTTAAAGACCACAAAATAGGTATATTCCTAGAGCAGAAAAGGTGATTTTCCACTCATTTCTTGGGAACTGGACAGCTGGTGCAATCCATAATTTTGAAGTCTCTTCATCTATAAACTCTGTGGCTATATGCAAACGATGTATTTAGAATAGTGCCTATTCTAGTTCCTAAACTATACCCAGGAATTTTTTCGGAGACTATTTGGTCCAAAGACCATTCTTAAGTGTAGGTAAGCAAGTTCCAGTGGCCGTGAATGTTCTCTTGTGTCTTTATTTTATTTTTTTAAGGACACATAATTACATTTTCTGGAATATCTGAAGCCCTCTGGATTTCTGCTAAAAGCGGGCTGGCACAGGCAGCATCTGTCATATCCAGAGGCACAGGTAGTTCAGCATCTTTACTGCTGCAAAGATCTATAACCCACTGCAGGTGCATCTGAGTTGCATATAGTGTTCTGCAGCAGAGTTTTGCAGGTTTAACTAATTGCGGGTTTTTTTGTGTTTTGTTTTTTTTGTTAATTTAGAATAGGCCTGGGATATACCTTAAATATACCAAGAACAAGACCTGATCTATCTCGCCTGTGAACTTCACCATGTTGTAAAAGTTTGCATGTTTTTAACTGTGAGATGGGTTTAATGTTGGCGCTTTTGTTGTTTTTTGTGACTTTAGTTTTTTTTTTGGTTTTGGAGGGTATGAGCCCTTTGCCTTCTTCTGAATGCTTTTGTAGTTGGTGGGCAGTACATGCTTATGCTTTAGGTCATTCTAGGTCATGTCACTGTACTCTCACAAGTAATTTTTTTTTAACTTGATTCTTTACCCCAACTTTGGCTTTTAGAGAGTTACATGGAAAATGACTGTTACGATAGGAACAAGGTGTGTTGTAAAAAAATGTTGCTTTCTATTGCAAATTGTTTGACAATATTTGTCTCCTGCTATTTTCTGAAAGGTTGTTCAAAGTGAGTAAGAGTGTACAAAACCGAGATGAAACTAATACCAGGAGCATGGTAAAAGGCGGGTTGTTGAGATAATTCATGCATCCTTGTATCTGTGAAAGCCATTAATATTTTCACTCTTAATTGCTTTTCTAAGAGACTAATTGCTTACAATTTCTTTGGGCTTTTTTTTTAAAACCTTTTTGTGTTTCCATCCTACAGCTTCCCTTGAAATATTTTCTTTCCCATGTTTTCTGAATCTTAGTTTGAAATGTTAATTTTGTTACATTTTTTGAAGCTTTTTGTGATCTTTTGATCACAGGATCTTTGAGCCTGTTCTCTACATAAATTACATCCTACAGCTGCCACTTGATTTCAAGAAACATAATCTCAGGGATGGTGAGGACTATGATAGGTACACAGAAATGAACTGAGAAACAGAAACAAAACGTTAAGAGAACAGACTTTAAAATGTGTGTTGGAATATTTAGGTCTTAATGAGCTGACATATCATGCACTATGAATGCCTGAATAATAGTCTTTATTATTCACTTTAACTTATTGCCTGAACATTGTCTGTTTCAAATTACCAAATGAATACTGATGGAAAAAGAGGTTAAAGGGAAGTGTTGGTTGTATTTTGACTTTTTTTCTTCAAAGCAGTACTATTCTTTTGTTTGCCCAAGCTGTGATAATTTGTAACAAGATAGCTATTAACCAGTATAGCTCTATAACAGTATTGTTGGCACCAAAGGATGCTTTTCAGTGATAGGATACTGAAACTGGGCTATACCCAGCTTTGCCACTGGGTATAGATTCAATATTGATGGCTTCTCAACTGCAAGCATCCTTTGGTGACACATTTGAAAGAAAAGTTTATTTCTGTAATAACAAATAGTTCCATGTTAAAGAATAGACTGCATTGTTGCTGAGCAAAATAGAGGTGACATGAAAACCTGCATGTTATAGACAGAATGCTATCAGTTAGTCATGCTTAACCCAGTCTCACAATCAGATCTTTAAAAGTATGGGTGTAGCCCTCATCTATTCCTCAGCCTAATTACTAACCTTCATGGCGCTCTTTCATTGCAGGCTAGGCTAAGATGAATTTTCTTATATTTACTGAAAGAAAAGAGCAAGCCTTCATGAAAATACCCTGGCTTTGTTGATACACTAGGATTTTTTTAAAGTTGCTGTCACTTGAATGTATGTCTGTACCTCTAAATCCCTCCAGGGTGCATTTGCAAATCTTACATAATGAATGATCATGTTGATTTCAGTGAGTAGGAATTTACCTATTTGTATTGTCTTTCTCTGATAATAGCCACACCTTAGTACCCTCAATACATGAAGTGAATAGAATGATTAGTAAAGAGCCAGGCTAGACAATAAACAAAGATTTCTGGTTTTCATTGTTCACAGCTTGTTGGAAGTGTTTGCCAGCAATCTGCTTCATCTGCATTTAGCTCAGTTGGTTCTGCATAGCAACAGACTCATAGCACCCTTTGAAGAAACTCCCTTGAGAAGTTTATAAGCTACAGTTTTAAACAGCTAATGTATATATCATGTAATATCATGGCTTTAGTGCTTCTTTAATATAGGTGAAATTTTCTTTTTTTATTTAAAAGTGCAGGGAAAATGAAAAAAACCCCATTTTCTTGAAAGTTAAATATGAATAAATATATGGTTCATTAAAAAAAGTTTAGATGTTATTAAAATTTAGAAAAAAAATCTGTATATTCAGTTTAGCTATTATGTGTTTTTTAAATTATTATTACTTGTGCTCTATGATGTATCCTGGAAAACAGTTACAATTATGACCAACTGACTTTTGTTGGATTTCTGAAACAGAATCAGCTAGATACACAAACAATTTTCAACGGAAAGCAGCTGTAATAACCTAATGAAAAGGTGATCCTAGTCATATTTAGATACTGTGCAGTTACTCTTGTACTTAGTGACTTTCATTTTGTGTTTTCAATGAACACTTAGCAACTTAATTTATTTTTTATTACTATTTCAGATGTATTACTTGCAGTCTAGTGGGACTTGTAGTGGGAGAAATGGTCCATAGCTTTAAAGATCTCATAGTTTAAATGGCAAATTAGTGTTAGCATCTATATTTTAGAGACTAAAAGTTCAGTAACTTTCATGAGGCTTATAGATAACTCTATGGTTGTAATGGAAGCTGAATTTAAATAGCTCAAATCTCAGTCTGCTTCCATGAATCACATGCAATTTATTCTTAAACATGGTCATTTGCAATATACTCATAGAATCATTTAGGTTGGAAAAAGACCCTTAAGATCACCAAGTTCAACCCAACACTGCCAAGTCCTCCACCAAACCATGTCCCCAAGTGCCATGCTTTCACGTCTTTTAAATACCTCCAGAGATTGTGACACAACCACTTCCCTGGGGAGGTTGCTCCAATGCTTGGCAGTCGCTTTGGTGAAGAAATTTTTCCTAATACCTGTAGCTGATGTGAAGCAAGATAACACACAAGTACCCCCAAAATGCCAGGTAGTGGAAGGATTGTAGGAAAATTGATTTTCAAAGTCGAAAACACTAGACTTAGTAGAATATTAATTCTAACAGTGCTTCAAATGCTAGGCCTCAGAAAAAAGATGTGCCCGTTGTTTTTCCCAGGGCTTTTATCATCACTGGCACCCCTGGCCCTCCCTGTTACAGAGGCCCTCATATCTGTGAGCACTTGTGCTCTTCCTCATACTAGAGAAAACCTCTCTGGAATGCAGGAGGAGAAAATATCTAAAACTGTCTTCAGGAAAGATGGTTCTTCTAGGCAGGAAAGCTTTCTTAAGAGAAAAGCTCTAATCTCACCTTAAGTCTTCTGGAAGGGTATTCTGTCCTTGCATTAACATGATTTGAGGCCATTTCCTCGTTCTATCACCTGTTATTCAGGAGAAGTGACTGATCCTACCTCACTACAACCTCCTTTCAGGTAGTTCTAGAGAATACCAAGTTCTCCCCTCAGGCTTCTTTTCTCCAGACTAAACACCCACACACAGGTCCCTCAGCTGCTCCTCCTCAGACTTGTGCTCTAGACCCTTCAGCAGCTTCATTGCCCTTCTTTGGATGCACTCCAGCATCTCAATGTCTTTCTTGTAGTGAGGGGTTTCTCAGCCTTTTGTCTAAAATCAAGCATGGTCTAGTGTATGTAGGGGTAACCAGCTCTTTTCTGGAAGATATTGCTACCAAGGGGGCAGTTGTTTTTCACTAAGGAAGCTTTCCTGCCTGGAGTGAGGCATCTTTCTCAGGCACAGTTTTGGATGTTTCTCTGCATGTATTCCACAGAAGGTTAATCCTTGGGTACAAGAGAGATGATGCTCACAGATGTGCAGTAAGGCCTCAGCAGCCAACAGGGGAGCCAAGGAAGGGGAAATTATGATAAAGCTCAAGGAACAAATGAAAATCTTGCCTTTACCTTTTGTTCTGAGGCCTGGTATTGGATGTACAGCACTGTTATGGTCTAAAAGTTTTTAGCATCCTTGCTTCTGAAATAAATCTTTTGAATCCTTTTCACTGCTTTGCCATTCTTTGGGGGATTACTTGCATATATTTTGCTTTACAGTGTAGTATATATGTTGTGCATTTTTATCATCAAATTTCTAAAATTCTGCTAATTTTAGGATAGGGTCAAAATGCTGGAGAGCTAGCAATGTCTATGATGTTGAACTAAGTCTTACATAGAAAATATATGCAGTGCAGTGAGATTTGAAGGTGATGAAGGCTTTCAGCAAATACAGTGAATTTGTTTTGAATTTAGAACTTAAACCAGACTGATATATGAAGCTTACGGCAAAATGTTTATGTTGTGGCTTGCTTTCCGTCCTAATCAAGCATTTCTTTTTTTCTTAGTGTTCCATTTTATCTGAAAGTTTTCTGAGATGCTGACCATCCTAAGTTCCTCTTCTTTTTCTTTTTTTTTGTGCTCTGTAGTTTCCCTGTAAGACATCTATCTGTCTATTCTAGAAAGATATATTTGTTTATCAAGAGCGAATTTGCTTAACTGTTTCACTAGATTTTCCTTCTGTTGCTTTAAAAATAAAAATAATACTTTCAGGTATTTTGTGAAGGAATCCATCAGAATTTCTTAAAGTCACAAATTCGAGAAAGTAGTCAGCATATAACCGTGGTTGCAAACTCTGACAAACACTTCAAAATGTCATCTTATACCAACAAAAAGCAGCATAAGAATTTAACCTTATTTTCTCTGCTGCAATTTTGTATAACTTATGTTGAAAGTGCACTCTTTTTACTTAAAGTAATAATAAAAATTACCTTCATCAAAACAAATACAGATAGTTCACAGTTATTATTATTATGAATGGCTCCGAGCTGGAACTCTGTAGTAAACCAAATCTGCAATATCTCTTGCACCCTTTGTGAATTCAACTGCGATGAAAGCTGCCAGCAACTTAGTAGTTTGCTGTGAGGCAAAATCTGTTCATAGCACTGAAAACACTGGCAAGCTCATCAAAGAAAATTAATTTAACAATATTTTATCATATTTTACTCTTGTAGATCTTATTTACAAGTGAACTTTGAATATTCTGCTTTCATTTTAATATAAAAGTCTAAGTAAGTTCACCTGTAAATTTGCCTACCTGTACCCCTCCAAAATTTGGAGAGAGACAGATTTATAATAGGGCTCGTCCTTTCTTCTTTCAGTAAAGTTCAATTTTGGTTAATTGGATAGAGAGTGTTGAATTTAAATAAACTATTTTAAATGTTTTTAGCAAATGACTTGTATTGGTCACATCTTTTTTGACTTTGAGTTACAAATGTACTTCTCCAAAAAGAAACCCTTCAGTGATATCTCAAATCTAAGTCATTGTAACTCTATTAAATAGAAACATTTCCTGCATGATGGACATTCTAGAGATCCTGCAGAAAGTACTGATGCATTTTAAATTAGCTCATCCTATTAAACATTACCTCTGGACTCAAGAGCACTCCCTATGTTTTGCAGTCAGTACTCACAGAGAATATATGTAACAACAGTGGACCATTTAATTCTGACTGCAAAATGATTGTAAAATTGGCCTGAGATTTTTACCCAGGAGAGTAGTATATCAAAAATAGTTGCTTTTCATATCAAAGTGAGAATTCTGACTCTTGGACCATGAATACCAAGGCACAACATGACTTCTCATCCTGCTGTTATGGGATCATCTTTTTAGGATGAAGTGATAGGATGTTCTTTCATGTCCTGATACCAACACAAAAGCTGTGTCAAGAGAAAAAAAAAAAGTAGTTTTAATCAATGTGTAGTAATATCTCTTGTCTGAATGTATATAGAAACACAATTTATTGGGATATATATTTCTAACTGAGGTCAGTATCTGCTGGGACTGGGAAAACATGATGATATGCTAGCTCATATTATGCATTAACAGAAGAGGCAGTCAATATAGGATAGCTTATAGCCTTGAGTTTTTTATTTGTTGCATCTTAGTATTACCAAAAATATACTCTAAATAGAATATTTTTGTTGTGCTCGCAGGCATACTGCAAGCTGTGGAAAGAATGATCTCTTTCTTCATCGGAAGGCTTAGCAGATTTTTTTGTGCTATGGCTTTCACTGCTGCCAGCACAGCAGAGCAAAGGGACATAGCTGGAGGACAAGATATATGCCAGAATGTCCCTGCAATGTGATGGCCCTCAGGAGTGTCACCTTTGCTATGTAGCCACAAATATAAACTAGAAGCCTATTGCTTCTTCCTAATCTGTGTATAAAATCCTGGAAATCTCTTACTTTTGAGCTCACTACAGATTCAGAAATGAGAAGGCATTTTTTAAAAAAATAACCCTTAAAAGTACTTTTAATCTCATGACGTATGACATAATCACACAACTTCCATGACCTTGACTAATGTTCTTAAAAGATTGAAAATGCCCAGATGTAGGATGCATAGTCGTGTAAAAGAAAAGGTAAGTTTCTATAATGTTAGAAACACAATATTTTAGCCCATTAGGCTATAAGTGTATGACAGCAGAATTCGGGAGCAGACAAGTAAATTGACAGAACTGACTTTGCACAGCCTAGTGCTGGTTCAGATGGATAGCTGTGGCTGGAGTCAGCACAAAGGCTAGGCACTGATTAAGAAACTGATCAAATCAAATGCTGTTATGTGGCCTCATTTAGGTGTCTTAAGGAGGGTAGAGGCTCACTCCCTAAATTTCTCATGTTCATGAGAGATGCCATTGTAGGTCCTTAATATGTTGGTTCTGAACCAGTAAATATGCCAATGTATGTGCAAGGTATGGCATGTACAACGCCAAGTTCAAAGACTGAGACTGACAGAGGGGATGAGAGCAGGGAAGCACGTAGTGTGAACGAAAAGGCAGTGGCAGCTTGAGATGAACAACAGAAAGAAAAAGTGGTGAGATACAAATAATTTGTAGAGGTCTGGAGATTCTAGACATCTGCAAGGAGACAAAAGTTTGGCATGTTAACAAGCTCCTGTTGTAATGCTTGTAATAATACAACTTCTCTATGTTAGCTGCTGTGCAATGTGGTTACCATTTCAGGTTGCTGCAAAGAATAGCACAACTGGCTCTGTAAAGAAGGCTCATTTAATTTTATAATTAAGCACTTCTAACAAAAGTGAAAATTACTAGCATTATATGTTGTTTGCTTAATGACAAATTAGATCTCAGAATGTCACATCTGGAGGGTTAGTTTTTATTTTAATTTCTTTTTTTAATCACAAATTTCCATTAGGAATAGACGAATAAAATATGTACCTCCATGAACTACTAAAAATAAAATGTAACAGTGAGGGATATGAGAGCTTTTCTGTTTCCAAGCATTTTAAATGAAATACTTTAAAACTGGAATGTCATTTGCAAAATCTCCAGGTCTCCTGCCTCAGTGTTGTGAAATTAGATTGTAGCAAAATAATTTTATGTAACATAATCCTATGTCTCATCACTTGTATTTTTTGTTTTCAGTTTTTTTCATGTGTCATCTATGCTTTGGTGGTTTTATTTATTTTCTATCAATAAACACTGAACAGTTATATATATATGTATCCTCAAAACCCAGACACTTTACCACTGTAAATTAGCATAGTACCACTGAAGATAATGAAGCTGAGCAGGGCTGCAACAGCTGAGGTTAGATAGCCTTTTTTTCTGTAGAAGAAATGTTAGTGTGGGGCAGAGACTTCATCTTGATGACAGGGTGGCATAACATTTGGGAGGTGAGCCAGAAGACAGCTACTGTAAAACTCATGCTGTGCAATACATTATGTTCCCCCCCATAAGCCACTCCTCCTTTCCTTCTGTAGTTGGAAAAGGAGCTCTGTCCACAGCCCCATTTTGACCAGGAAAAGAGATCTCTTTAAAGATTTAACCTCTTTTGTTTTCTCTATATTGGCTTCTGTTCATTTAGATAAGTAAATAAAGCTCTCATTAGTGTTGTGTAATCAGCCTGCAATCAGAAACACAAAGAGAAAATACTAACTGGCACTTGAACTATATACCACTTTGTTCTCTTACAAGGCAGTATGGCAGTCCCTACCCTGATAATAAATAAAGAAGGATATTGAATCTTTATCTAAAAGCTGTGCAAAACCTAGCTGGGCATCTATTTCTGTGCTTTGGATACCTGAATAGTGAAAAACCTATTGATAGCAAAATAGATCACAGAGGTTTAAAAGATTGAAGGATAGGCCAAGTTGTTACTAAGCTTTAGATTTGCAGCTCTCTTTGAAGACCTGACTGAAATCACAACGATCAAGGATTTTTGCTTAGCATGCCTGCTATGGTTTTGTGAGAAATGAGGTATCTTAGACTGTGTCTATACTTGTGTGAGGAAGTCCTGGCAGCATATTCCTGAGACTGGTTTCTATTCACGGTATTTTTATATGAACTCTGAATGCATATGTCCAGGTTTAGCTCATGGCTACATCCTGCACCTAAATCCTGGTACTTAGTAGGTGTCCCAGATCTGATAATGTAGTCACATTCTGAAGTGACTTGCCAATGGTGGAAGTATTTTTTTGCAGAGAGTACAATATCAAACTATGATGCCTGCTCTGCTTTTAAATGGTGAAATCAAGAAACCCCAGCAGTTTCAACTCATTTTCATTTAAAAATAATATGCTTGAATTTGGCACCCACACAAGTGAAATTGAAATAAAGATTTAAATCGGACTCATCAAAGTTGATTGTCACTCCATATGTTAGAAAGTAAAGGTAAGGTAGTCTGACAAGATAGTAGCAGTTTGCTGTTTTTCCAAATTGGTTAATTTCCTTCTTTCTTTCAAAGTGCATGGCACTCCTTGGCTGCCTTTTCTGCTGCATGGATGCACAGTGCTGCTTGTGTTTCAGTACAGGCCAGCTGAACAGAAGATCTAGTTAAGATCAATGAAATTAGAACTTACTTAGAAAACATTATATACAGACCAGCCAAGTAAACCAAATAGACGAAACTAATGTGAATAAAACCCCCTGAACTTAATTTTCAATGATCTTTCAAAGAAGATAAAAGAAGGAATTAATTAGTCTAACCTTCAGATGAAGCATATACTTGCATGTGAGGGCTGAGATGTTCTCCAGGAGGCATCCTTTCTATTATATTCTCTCAAATTCGTAGCCGTGTCATCTGAAATGCTTCATCGGTCTCCTGTCACAGGTTTTCTTCATGATAGTGTCACCTGATAAAGAGGATTCTGAGTTGAATTGCTCAAAGTGAGGTTTTCTTATCTTGGCAAGTTTTTGGCAACAGATGTTAGAGAAATTACAATGCAACAAAATTACAGGTGTTCTGCTGTTCTGCCCAAATTTGATATTGGCTTTTTAGAACTCAGTCGACAGAGACTCAATGCGTAAGTGGTTTTTAAAGTCCATAGAATTTCTCTTCTGCTCTTAAAGCTAATGTATGTTTGTTTTAATGTGTATGAGCCAGCTTATAGCTGTCCTGCCTCCAGCCTTTTGTAGCTAACATTAGGCTACCAGCAAGAGGGGGAGGTATGAAAAGATTGCTCTTGAGATCCTTACAGTTATAAATTCTATCTCATTTGATAAGCAGAGAAGAGATTACAGGTCTGAGGGACATGGATCTTAGTCCATTTTTCCTCAAGCATCTATCCTAACACAGATGAATTGGGGCTGGCCATTTTGCAGCCCCACAGCTACCACATTTCCACTGGCATTTCTCCTCCAAATTAATAGCTTGAAGAGGGGAGGGTGGGAGGAAAGCGCCTGATTTTCTATCAGTGACTTGTCCTTTGGAATGAAATTACCCCATCAGGACATGAGTTAGGAAGAAGTAAGATTTCAAGTATTGTAAAGATATGAATTTTTTAAAGCATCTAATATAACCGTGCAGAGTTTTCCACTGAATATGAAAAAAGAGTGAGTTTAAGATTATAAGAAGATAAAAAAGACTGTATATGGTTGCAGCAAAGGACCATTCAACTCAGTGTGCTGTTTCCAGCAGTTGCCATGTGTGAACACTTAGGGAAGAGAATAAACAGGGTAAAAATAGGGTTCTTCCTCTGATCACTTTCCCTGCCTCAGGACTGAGCTAGATGCATTTAGCTAATCTAAATAGATTTCTTTTCCATTAGGTTTTCCAGTCTTCCCCAGAGTCCATGTAAAATTTAGAATCTACTGTGTCCTCTGGCAAGGAGTCCAACAAGGCTGTTATTCCTTATTTAAAGTGCTATACTTTAGCACTTGTTTTCACCCCGGCACCTGTCATCTCTTCTCTAATCTGAAAAGTCTGTGTTTACTTAGTCATTCTGTGCTTGAGAGCATACCACTCCTATAATCATCGTCACTTCCTTTATCTGATTTTTTTAATTTTTATCTTTGCTAGGGGGGGCAGGAGCTGCTCATAGTGTTGAAGGTAGGGGCTTAGATAGTAAGTTATGACTCCAAGTTGGTTGTCTAATCATATTTTAAGATACCTTCTTTTTTCTGCAACTGTAACCTGTTCTGTTTTGTACTCTAATTTTCAGAGAGAGATTTTGAAGTTTGCATTTGAAGCATAGAAGTGTTATAAATAAATTATGACCATATTAACTGAGTGTTTATGAGTCATTCCAAAAAACTTCAGACACTGCTCTACAAAGCAAAGCCTCTGTTTAAAAAGAGCAGTATCCAAACAAACATTTCAATCAAATTTAGGCAACACCAAGTTTATTCTTTTCTTAAAATCAAAACTTGCTACTAGTTTGCAACTTTGCCAGAGACACTAAATGAATTTTCAGGAAAAAAAGATAGGATGAATATCTAATAAGCTGATACAAAATTAGCAGAGCAGCAGCAGCTTCTCTGTTCTGACCATTAACACAGCTTGGGGTTCAAAGTCAGCTGTGCCAGCTTGTTAACCCGCACAAGATATTGTTTGTTCCATCTGAAAGTAGAATCATCTCTGGATTTTGCATGGCATTGCACAAAGCAAACAGACAAAAAAAGGGTACAAAAACATCTAATTAACTCTACATATTCAAGAGCTCTTCTCTTGCTTCAGGAAAATAAGAGATTCACAAATAATAAGATTTGCACACTTTGTCCCTGTTTTTCTCTTTATAGAAAAGTTACAAATATATAGATGATGCATTGGTAAAATATAGCAGATGTTAAGATACCTTGTCTATGTAAACATGTCTTCATCTGAATATGTTTTGAGAAGGGACATTTTCTGCTTAGAATGCAGTGCTGGAGTTCTTAGTGTTGTTTCCTGTGTGATCATCTGGTTTAATCTTCCTATATAAAGAAGAAAAGAAACTAGTCTAGTTTCTGAACACATAACTGTATATCAGTAGTTGGAAGGAATAAATTATACAAAATAGAGGATATGCTCTCTGAAAGTTCCTTTGTCACTAGGTGGACTTTGGTGGACACTTGACAGGATTTATTTTTTAGTTACCTAAGTACAGTTTTTCTCAGTTGTTTGTCTTAGATGCTTAAATCCTATTTCCAAAGAAAGTGGTTCAATAGATGCACTTGATTCTGGTAAATAATTATATTAACTATCTTGTCCATAATCCCTGGCTGTGTACAACTAGTCACATGTTGTCTTGGTGTGTTATGAAGGAATTGAGATAAGGAAGTGGAATCCATAAATCTCTGGCCTGCATGAGGCTATGAAAGGCAGTTCTTTGAGTAATCTGGGTTACCTCATTGTCTTGAAGTTCTTGGCCCTCTGATATATAGCTGACAAGCCATCACAAAAACGAGACTCTCTATTTCATGTAAAACTCCTGTATCTCAAAAAAAAAGAGCACAGGAATGATGCACTGTTGCCCAATTTATAAATCATCTGGTGATTACAGCAGTCTATATGTATTTGCCAACCTTCAGCCTTCAATGAAGGTACTGAATTCTTAAAAGCCATAGGGTCCATCTGAGAGATGGCTATCAAAATGTTGTAGTGGCTAGGGTCATTCTCTGACTGACAGTCACATAAGCATTCTCACCCCATCTGAGTTGTGAAGGTAACAAACACATCACATTTACTATTGCTGTACCAATGGTTTTGACCACAGTGACAAATCATATCTGCTGCTTAACTGCATGTGTGAAAATATATCTGAGTTCCTGCTCAACAGGGAATGATAGACTGTTTCAAGTCTCTACACATCATTTTTCAGATTGGAGACAGTGATAAAGAGGACTCTAACATCTTCAATGTAAGGAACAAAGCAGCAAAGAATGTACTGATTATAGGAGACAGAGCTTCTTGGCTGCTGTCAACAGGATTTGGGAAGCCTTCAGTCAGGGCAGAGGGGAAATACTGGAAAAGCCAGAAGGAAATATGGGATTGGAAGAAACAGAAGAGGTATGAAAGGACATTACTTGGATAGCATTTCCTTGGCAAACTCAGTAAGCGTGACTCTGTTTTATGTCTGACACTGGACAACTTTCCCCTCCCCAATTCCATTTTAGAGCTAAAGATACCAGATTTCTACTGTAAAATTGCAAGGAAAGGAAGATGCATGCATGTATTGAAAGGGATATATCACTCTCTGTATGGAGCTTCCAGGGTCAAAGTCCAGGATAAGAGTCACTACCATAAATGTCTCTTTCAAAATATATTAGAAAGTATATTTTCAGAGTGCAAAACAGCAATAAAACAGCCATCTCCCAAGGTGTAATGAATTTTCCCTGTTATTTAGAGAGAGTGGGAATGCATGGTTTTGTCTGGTTGGGATATTGAGGAAACAGCTCATGTCTCCAGAGGTGATTGAAGCAGTGGAATTTATTATGAAGTAATGAACTTGGAAGAAAAGGATGGAGAGAAGGAGTTCTCTCAGAGATAAAGGTCTTAAAGAAGGAGGTGAAGACGCTGTGAGTTGAAGAAAAAGACTGGCAGTGAAGGCAAAGGCAGCATTGTGTATGACCTGTCTTTCATAGCCAGTGTGACATCTCAGTGATGTATCCTCCACTCTGTTTTGTAGAGCTCACTCCACCCTCCACTGCCCTCTTGCCTGCCCTGCTGTGCTCTGTAGCAATTTATTATCCCAGGGAGAAAACCATACAACAGCAGGGAGAAAGTATTTGGTGCATCATAGCATCCAGTGTCATCCACACTGAAATAAATGTAAAGAGTGGCTTCTTCTGAATGTGCCTTATGGATTGTGATCTTTGTACTTCCCAGCATTCTATTTATAGAGGTGCTTGTTTTTTACCCCAGGTTATTCTTGTTATGCTTTAATTACAAGCTTTTTAAAATGGAGACTTAAGGTAGCTATCCAATTTTCAATGACAATACTAGATGGTACTCTAACAATTTGAGGTGATTTACAAATTTTCAATTACAGTAATTTGTCTCATGAGCTGAAATGCAACTCATTTCAGGAAAAAAAAGTGTAGGTTTTTCCTTAGTGCTAATGTTTGTGAAATATTCACAATAATCTTACTCTTGACAACTGCTTTTTTCAGTCTTCTGTATTACCTTATATTTAGTTTTGTGACTGTTCTTATTTTAATCATTTCAGAAAAATAAAATTCTTAAGAAGTTCCGTGCATTATTTTTGGTTCTGAAATGGTTGCCATCCTAAATTAGGTAGGAAAAGGAGATATCTTGCTCAGAGCCAAATTGCTATTTTTTTTAACTCATCCAAATAGGATAGAAGTTAACATTTCCTTGCTTAAAAGAAGCTACCAACTTTTAGCATAGATTATTTATCATCGTATTCAAGCATGCCCCTTTTATATGGTTATTTCAGAATACTGATTTGAAGAAATAGTCCCTTCATGGACTGATGGGTGCGTAGAAACAAACTTTAACAAAATTTACCAGCAGAAATAAATCCTCTTGCAAAATGCATTCAAGTATACTTGTATATGCAAGTGTGTGATAACTTCCTAATATTGCAAAGATAGGGTTAAATTTTTGAGTTGCTGTTAAAAAGCCTTCTGCAAAATATGTTCATAATTGTTATAGTTTCAAAATCTTTCACGGAATTGTTTTTTCTCCCCTACCAACACAGCAGTTTGGGAGTTGGAAACCAGAACTAGATGGCTTGTTGAAGCCCAGCCCCCCAGTATCTGCTCCCAGAGCCAGCTGTCTAAAGCCTAAAGAAAGGGATGGCTAATAGCTTTGCATTCCAACGTGATGGCTGGGGAGAGGACTGGGGGTAAGTGGGAAGGAAGAGGTTTCCGGTCCTTGCCGCATTTCTCTCCTCCATCTGCACTGCCTGCCAGCTGCTGTTTTCTGTTGGGTTGGTGGAAGCACTGGGAGAGGGTTCCTGGTTCACCTCTTGACTACATGCCCTGTGCAGTTCTGAGAGAACAATCACCGCTGCCTGGATTCGCTAGAGCCTTGTTGAGGGGCCAACACTACCTGCAGAGGAGTTACTAACTCTACCCAATGCTTTTGAATAAAGGATGGTGAGAGGGTCCTTGCATTGCCTCCAGGAAAGGTTTCAGGCCGTCCCTGTGGCGACCATTTTCACACGACCTCTAGAACCAGCACATCTCCCTACCCCCTGTTTCTGCCTTGCCACAGCCCGTGAGTCACCGCGGCCCCTGCTTTCTGAGGCGTGGCATCCTATCTTGCTGTTTGTAAATATAGCTGCGTCGAAAGGGGACAGAGATAGGACTTGATTTGTTTGAAAGTTTTCATTACGGTGTTGCTGTTGGTTCTGTTCTGGTTTTTTTTGGTTATACATATATATTTGTAGTAAAGAACCGTTATCATTTTCTCTGCATTTTCTGATTAAAGTCTCTTACTTTCAAAGGTTGTGGTGGGTTTTTGAGGAGAGGCCCCCCTTCCTAGTCCAGGAGGATTCCTCACTTTCCTTGATAGACAAATTGGTTTCTTTTAAATAGAGACAGTAATTAAAGAAAGCACTGATTATTCAGGTAGCCGCCTTCATTTCTGAATTGAAGCTCTTTAAGGAAAGTCTGTCTTACAGCACACATTATGTACAGACAATCACCCCACTCTAGTGTGATTGGAATAACTGAATAACTAAATCAGTGTTTCTCACCTGGCAATGCTTAAATGGACCTCTTTTCCCATTTACAAGCACAAAAGAGACTGAATCACTCCCTGTGATATATGTACGTGAAAGGCATCAATTTGCAGTGTTGGAGAGTCATGCCTCCCTGACTGGACCCAAAGATCTAATGTTAAAGGATTTTGATCTTCTTTCTTCCTAGGACCTGAGTAGCTAGTGAAGGAGTTCAAATCTGTCTGATTTTTATGTTCAATATCAGGGTGACCTGGGTAGGAAGTGAAAAACACTTCTGGGAAAGCTTTTGTATATATTTTTAATGGGGAAAGTAAGTGTTTGTGTATCTGCTGTGTTTAATTGAGTTGGGATTATAATTGTTCAAGTTTTCATTCCTGACTGCTTTTGTAACGGGAACAGTGTTTGCAATGTGTTTACTCTTCCTGGGCTTTGCTGGATGCATTAGCCTAGCTTTATGAAGGATTTACATTTTATATATGCTCATCTTATTTTCATAAGAAACGAAAAGGTCCCCAGATGAGCCCATCAGGCAAGACTATGAACAGTTAAAAGGAAGATGTAAAGGATCAGTGCAGCAGGGTTGGCAAGGGAAGTCAGAAAACTACTTAAACTCTCGAAGGGTAACTAATGGTTTAATATAGATGGCAGGCAGAAAAAAACTGATAAAAAAGTTTTAGTGATGCTTTTATTCCCCAGTGAAAAAACCCAGAGAAAATAAACAAACAAAAGAGACCGAAAATATGAAAAGAGCCTTAAAGGTAGCAAAATATGGATCAGGGAAAATAGGAATTGTTCAATTTAAACCACTATTTTAATCGACCTAAAGGATTTCACTTGACTTGTGACCCTCCAACACAAGCCAGGTTTCTTGTACAAGCTTTCTATTTTGTATCAGAAACATCTGTTGGACAAGTAAGTGCCTCAGGTATTTAGAAATAAAAGTAAATTTTATGGTGAAAAATGTAGTAGCTTATGTATAGTAGTAGTGGTTGATATCAATGGATAAAAATAAATGGTTTAGTTCTGAAAATCATGGTGAATGCTGTTATGGAAATATACTGGAAATCATGACCTGAGGGGTGTGGAATGTGTCCACATGTAGAACAAAATGAAATCTGCCCTTTTAAATTATTTAGCTGTAATTTTCTATCTAATTTTCTGTCTGCCCATACAGACATGCATACATACGGTAAAAGAAAGAGGGAGAGTCCAGAGTTTAAAGAAAATTGCCTCTGGTCATAAACTAACCTGTAGCATTGGGAAAATAGGGGGAAATGTTACTTGATGAAAAATTATTCTGTAAATAATTAATACATAGTGCTCTATCTTCTGCTGAAACAGTCATTGGCAGTAACTGTCTACAGAAACTGCAGCTGGTGGAGAGAACACCTATGGGTTCCATAGTGTTGGTTGCAGTGGTTTCAGGGTTTTTTTACTATTTTTAAAGACATTTGATATTTCATGGTTTTGATATATCCCACATTTATGAATTTCTTTCAAGGATTGTGAAAAAAAAATTATACTGGACCAAATATTTGCTCCAAGCTTATTATGCTTATTTTGCTTCTTCAGCACAGAAAGGAGAGAAAGAATACTGTCTTTGCATTTTGATCTAGAGCTTAGAAATGTCATCTAGAAAAAGGTAGTATAATCTGGAGGAAAAAGAGAACAATTTTGACACTGATGTAATATTTCGATTTCACAAAATGTGGATAATGAGACAATGTTAAATGCTCTTTTAACGAATGAAAAAGTAGGAAATAAGTAGAACATTTGGGGACTAGAACCAATTTTTTAATGGCAGAAAAATTATTTTAAAAAATGGTCAAAATATATATTTGAATTAACCAAATTTCAGAGAAACGACATTTTGAATTTGTCAATTTTTTTTCAGTCAGCTTCTCCCCTTTATTTCCTCTTTCATCTCAAAAACAGCCATACAAAAATAATTGTTACTTTATGCAAAGTATTAAAAAAAATTCTTTTTGTTATAGGAAAAGCGTTAAAAGTTAAGTAGAGTGACTTCTTTAGGAAAATAAATAAACATCTAAATATGTTTCTAGGGACAAATTAACTGCAGGATTCATTGGAGTTACATCACAGTGAAGGAAGTTCTTATTACCTTAAAAAAATTTTTCAGTCCAACTAGGTATTAACGATATACTGGCACAAGGTAAATAAGCATATAATGGATTAAATTTGATGGAAAGTCAATATATTTTCATGTTTTAAAATTTTTGTTATTCAAGTTCAATGAACAAGTATGGTGGGAAAGAAGTACGTTATGGTTTTTCTGAGCACTGGAATGAAAAGCTTTAGAAACTTCAAAGGCTTCAAAATCTATCTATGTTAACTAATAATAATAATAAAACCCAAGTGTGTGTTATATTTTCTTCTTTTTATTTACTATGTAATTTAAAAAATAGTTTTGACAAAGAAAGTACTAGATTTATATTTTTTCCTGCCTGAAAAAATTCTATTTCACTGAAGCATGAGCCCTGAAAGTTGTATTGGTTAGGTATTGATTATTTCCTTTTTTTAAAAAAAATCAAAATACATCATTTATCACTGATATTCACAGAACTAAGTTTTACTCTACCCAAATTTTTCCTGAGATGAAAGTAATTTATTTTTAAACCTTGCATTAGTCAATCAAGTCCATCTTAATATTCAGATCATCCATTTTACTGCTTCCCTTGGCACTGTTTGTCAGAAGCTTTAAAGTCACTTGAAAATCTTTGTACACCATGGTTAGCTTCAGATTAATTGCCATTTATTCTTCTTTCATGCCTTTTTTCTCTTTACAGTTATTGTTTCCTATTTCTACATATGCTTCCTTCTTTTTGATGTTATTCATGAAAACTGTTTTTAAAACATAATAGTGACCATTGTGCATCATGAAGACGAGATGCTTTACCTGTGTTTTGTATGAGGTTATGAAATCCTTTTAGAAAGTGGTATTCTCTCCTATAATTTCTCTCTACCAGTAACTCTCATGTATCACTTCCACAAACACATATATCCACTCAGATCCCAATGTTTCTATGTTCTTTGGAGCCAACAGTGTTACATAGACTTACACCAAATGAAAAGGTAAAATGGTAATGTAAGAATGGATCTTAGCAATCTCCCCCCCCGAAGTCAAATTGAGTAAGTCTTAGATTATATGTTACCACCAATGTATTTTGAACCTATGTACATTTTCAAAGAACTATTACTTATAAACTGTTTTCTTACTTTGCTTCTTTTTGTAATGGATCAGGGTGTAGAAACATTGGAGATGTATAGGAAATTGGACTACTTGCTGACTTGGGAGCAATTCATATTAGTTACTGTTTACTTCATCTCCTCTTATTGTTTGGTTTGGAAATTAACTCTCCTGCACCTATGGTGCCATGGAAAATATAATCTACTTTTTTAATAGCTTGTAGATCAAATAGCTCAACTTTGGGAAATGGGTTCCAATAAAAGCTCCATCTTGTTATGCTGGGCAGCAAATCCATATTATAGAAGCCATCTTCATTATTCATTGGTATTTTGCTAACTTAGAGTTTCCTTCAAGTAGTGTTAACATTTGATCACGGAAAATGAAGGCCAATAAGCTGTACAGTGTACGTGCTTTGTAAAATGAACTGGTCATTTGGGAATAGAAGAGCTACAACTTCAATGGTAACAATTATATTTTTATGGTCCAAGACAGAAATAAATGTTGAAATGGGAAATTAATGCAAAAGCTTAGTAGGAAAATGATCAAAAGCTTAGAATATGAGTGTGTAAGAATCATTGTAATATATCAAAATATTTGTTTAGGAATGATCAGTTACATAGGAGCTGAGAGTTATAAATAAGGTTCTAATAACCCATTTTCCTAACATCAAATACTGGCTAAAAATCTTTTCATTAAAAATGTGCATTATGTGGGTTCTACTTCCTTTTCACTCAGGTGCCATTTTCTCATTGCTTAAGGTAATAATTGAAGAAAGACCCATTAAGTGATCAAAGATCACTCCAATTTCTCATTTAATGATTGATAATGATAGACCATAAGGATATGAACTCATATTAGTTTGATACTGTAAATTCAGAATAATTTATTATGCTATATTAGATGTGATACTTTTGTTGTTCATCTGCAGAAGTTATCAAAGCAAGAAAACAAAAATCAGCAGTGAGAGTAGAGTGGGGTCCTAAAAGAAATACTTTAAAGAACATCTGCAAATCCATATTGTGGTAATGACTGAAAATGTATGTAAGTCTCTGCTGGTCAGTGCTGGCTGGTGTCATCTTGCCTTTTTTTTCAATTTGTTATGCTTTTGTTCATTTGAGTTACAGAGTCTGTGATGGTTGGCAGCAGTTAGCAATACTGTATACAGGGATGTAATATGCTTCATAACCTTTATTAATAAAGGATTCCATAAAATCCTTACTTATATTAAAAATTCTCAGGGAACTTAGTACCCATAGGAATTAAATTCATCCTCTTTTAATTTATTTAATCTGATTAAACTTTTCTTGCTTTAGTATCTACGTGCATATTTTCATTTGCAGTGTGCACATGTGCCAAGCACAGGACAGAAAACACATTTTTAAGAAATTTTAAGGCTTCAGTTGTTGAGAACCAAACCTTTGATTTTCATATGTGCATAGCAGTGACATTTGCTTGTGCACATCTGACTTTTTATTTGTGCTGGAAAGACCTTAGTGTTTATCATAATAGCCAGAAAATTATTAATTTTTGTGTCAGAGAGCTCCCATCCCAACTCAGGGTGAAGCTACATTAAGCACATTAAATCAAATAAGCAAATAAAAGATCTCTCTTTGTGCTCAAATTATGTAGAAGTATGAATGATAGGATTAGAAGATGTGGCTTTCCAAGGTCTGGCAGAATGTTTGTGTCAGAGTGAGAACCTGAAGACACAGATATCCATATTTTCCAGGGAAGGCAAGTTCCTAAAATATTTTAAGGCCATAAAAAATGAAAAGAGATTTTAGGCTTTTTGGACAGTGCATGGGGAAAGATTAGCCCTTTCAAACATGATCCACTTCAGTCAGCAAAATGAACAGGGAATTGCCAGAAGTCAGTGCTTCCTTATTTTCCATTTAGACATACATTAGGTGATGGGAAGTGTTGAGATGAGGAGTTGGTTTTAAAACTCAGATAAAAGAGCTTCTCAGCATTCCCTTCAATTCCTCAGCCTAAGATACTGCCTCGTTAATAAATATCTGCTTCGACTTTCTGAAAAGCAGACAATTTTCAGAAAATTTGAGGTGGTTGCTTTGTTTTTTTTTTTCAGTGACCACAGTTCCTAATTTGCAATTTCAGAGTGAGAGTGATTCTGTTCAAGGCATACAAGTAACTAAATTCTACTTAAATGCCTTCAAACACATAAACTGGGATTGGGTTCAAGGAAATTTAGTATTTACCTTTAATGCTTGAAGTGCCCCCTCTTTCTTCTTAAAATAAACACGACTAAGTCAAAGTCCTATATGCCTGTGTTTAGTGATTTTTCTATCTGCTGTGCAGTCCTGAGGAAAAATACCACTAATTGCTACAGTATGGAGGCTATGGGTAGTTTAGAGAGTCTGTGTAAGTGATTTATCTTTAATTTTGTGAGCTGACAATTCTGTTTATTTGAAATAATAACGAAACATGGTGTTAACTTTGCAGTAAAACGGGAACTGCTGCTGAAAATTGTTGGTTGATGAGTGGGCAGCCCATTAATTCAGAAGGCAGTTGTTCTGGATTTTCCAACAGCCAGATTAGTGTTAGTCTTGTGGGAAATTTTACTTCTATATAAAATCTTATTTTGCAGGTAGTTCACAAAAAACCCCACAAAAAACCCCAAAACAAAACAAAGACCCCAAGCTATAAACAGATACAGTAGAATACCTGATCAGTAAGTGGAAAACAGTAAAACCCCCCAGAACATTTCGACATATTTAGATATATTCAGCATTATGTGTTTAATAGGAAGCTGATTTATTTGTTTTTAATTCACCATCCCTTAAAGTGGTTTGCATTTTTATATTTTTTTTTTGTCAATATGTTTCAGCATCTGTGTAATAGAGTCTTGGTGCTAAGGCAGATCAAAGTGTATCAGATATTTCACAGTGCGCAGCTTAATGAAATGTCACTTACAAAATTTAAGAATTCCGCAACCTGTCATCAGGGATGCTGGTGGCATACGTGAAAGTAGAACACTGAACACACCTAACTGAGCTTTTAGAAAGGAGGGCTGGATCTACCCTCCCTCATGGGGAATGAAACACTGGCTCACGAAGTCGTGTACTCCAGGCCACTGAGGTAGAATGAAAATATCTGATTTTGAGATGTATGGTCTTTTAAGGTTTTTGCTTCCTACCTAAAGTCTAAGTGATCCATTAGATTTCATGGGGCCATCTCTGCCACCATCTGTCATTCAGAGTAGTGTCCAATGTCATCATATTCACTGACTGTCTTCTGTGGCTTTAATAGGAAAGCTTGAGAACATATTTTTTTCTTTTTGTTTGTTTTGTTTGTTTGTTTGTTTTGCTCTTCTTTTGTTTTGTTTAACCATGAGGCAGAATCTTCAGTACCAATTATTTATCTCAGTGGAAGTTATGTTGGCCTGGTACTAATGCTGTCTGCCAACATTCCCTTAGAACAGCAGTGGAGGACTTAGTCTATTATTTAAGTGTTAAGAGGAGAGGTGTTTCCTCTTGTCTTGCTTTATTTTGTCTTTGGTGATTTTATTTTGGTGTGTACTTGCTACAGTAGTTCAGGAGCCCTTGAGAAACAATATTACTCTTTACTTCAAATCAGTCCTTAAACACTGAAGAAGTTATCCTCGTAGTGACCAGGTGGATTTGCTTTATCGTGTGAGTTGGCTGTTAATCGACAGGCTGTTCATTTCTATTGGCTTCACAACCAGCCTGATCAGTTCATTACTGAGCTTAACTAAAGTGTTCTCTTCCACTCTGCAAGCGAAATACTTCTGAAGCAAGCCAGATGAGCACTTGACTGCCTTTGCTATCAATGTGTGCTGTGTGCTGCACTTTAGATGCCTGGCTGGCAGCAATCCCAGGCTCTTCGCTTCCTGAGATCTTATACTGCTACAATTCCATTCATGGCTGGGGAGATTTAACATGTTCAATAAATAATGCAAGACTAAGGAAGACACACATGCGTGCAGACACAGAATGTTAAAAAAAAAAAGGTTCTTACAGCAGTTTAACTTTTAATGCTATTGGGCAAATGAAGACTGGAAGTAAAACATTTATTGAGAAAAAATGTAAGGGTAAATTGAATATTTTTGTCAGTTGTTCTCTGCTTTCTACATCGGCATCTCATACAGAAGACTAATTCATTATGACAGGTAAATGTGTTTTGCTGTCTAATTGTTTGGAATAGCATGGTAGCAGGCATATTGCTACAATAAATTTGCTTTGAAGATTGAAATATATATACACTTATATCATTTTAGTATTAATTCCTCCAAATTGTCCCTCATCCAAGTGAATTTTACTATTTTTTTGCTCACTCATTAAAAACCATACCAAACGAAAAAGCCGCAAAACAAAAAACAAACAAACCAAAAAAACCAAAACCAAACAACCACCACAAAACAACTGTATGAATCCCTTCACACACACACACACATGCACACACTTGCAGAAAAAAATCAAAAACCCCAAAACATTATTGTTATATAATATATGCAGGTCAAAAGACCAGTAATCACCACCTGTGGATTCAAGCATAGAATTCTTAAAATTGTTGCTCTGGTGCTTGGTATACTTCCATTCGTTAATGAGGAGTAGCTGTTAAAAAAGGTTATTTCAATACCAACAAAGTAGCTTTTAGACAAATAGTATTAAAAGTCCTTTAACAGTAATGGATTCAAAACAAAGCTGTTGAAACATTTCAGGATGAAATCTTTTATTTTTCAGTAGAGAATTTCTTATCGTTACTTTAATGTTATGAAATATAAGATAAAATGGTTTTATAACTTCATGCTTCTGTCAACTTTTGAGTGTTCCTTCCATATTTTTTTTAATGGAAAACTATTTTTTTTCATTCTATTCCATGAGTTTTCCATCAGAATTAAAAGCCTGTTTTGAAAGCTAGTTATTCAATGCTGTTATAGTTACAGTTGCAATGTCAAGTGTCCTCATGTGGATATACTTTCATGAGTTTAAAATCCCTTATATTGAGACAATAATGTTCCATTTTAGCATAAGTAAAAAACCCCTAAACCAAACTGAAAGAAAAAAACCCTGTCTTTTGGGGAGCTGTAAGGATTTTCTGATTTTAGTTATCTATTACTGTGTATGCAAGATATCATATGATAATTGTTGATAAGATTCTTTATTATACAGTTAGGCAATCTACCACTCTCAATTTATGGTAAGGATTTTATTATATTTTTAAAATATTGCCTTTTTTGGGTTTGGTTTTTTTTGCTCTTTAGATCAACTTCATCACGTTTCATCATTTGAGGCCCAATTCAAAGCTTCTTGTATTCAACAGGAATATTTATGTAGACTTCCATGAGCTTTGGATCTGGAAGTAAAAAGAAGTTCCAAGTCTCATTGTCTAGTGAGAACTAGTGGATTTTGTTTCCAAAGAGGAAGCAGATATTAATCTGCTGCGTGAAACTCTATTACATGTTTTTCTAAACACTTGGACTAAGCCCTGGACTTGCTGTACAAGACTATGACATGCAAGTCATGTTGGCTGACCCAGTATGAACCTAACAATCCTCTGAAAATTTATAGCCTACACATCCTGGCTGACCTCCTTCACCTTATTTCATGCCTAGCTACTCAATAAATATTGTGCTGGTGTGTATTTGTTTGGCGATAGATTCTACTAGGTGTTAATGTGGAAGGTTCCTATGTGCTTACCCAGGGAGAGCACAGTTGCAGTACCAGTCTGAGGTGTGCAAACACCTTGCCCCTTTGACTCAAAGCTGCTCCACAGTGTATGTGAGAATGTAATTTTGCAAGCCTGAGGGTGAGAAGTGGAAGCCAGCCTGGACCTGTGACTTTCTTGAAACAGAAAGCAGAGACAAATGGCAGAGCTTCCTAGAGAATAAGGGCAAAATTGCAGAATGATGACTTTGCTGCTCCTGCTTCCCTGGAGAAGATAGAAAGGAATAAGGATGCTGTCTCATCACCTGGGTCTTCTGTCTTGAGGGGAGCTTGGAGTAGGTCCTGGAACACAGCCTAACCCTCACCTCAGCCTCAGCAGTGGCTGCAGCAGACCCATTTTTTATTAAGGTTTGCTGCAAGTACAGATGATGTTTGCACCATGGCTATGGCTATTCTCTCATTGTTTTTTGAAGCAGCTACCCACTTTGTATGAGACTAAAGTTCACTCTGTTCTTCCAGTCTAATTCCATTTTTGTTTTGTTTTGATTTTAGAGATAGTCAACACCTATTTGTCTCCTTACAAACTCAATTGCAAAGACAATTTTTTTAAAGGCTTTTAAAATACATTCTTGGGATTGATTGTGACATTTCAACTGCTCCTCCTGTGCTAACATTGTATTTATACTGCTGGGTATAGGAAAAATAATAAAAAAATATAAAAATCTGTCTGGTTCAGAGGTCTTGAAGCCCATCAAAGATTTCAGAGGGGTTTAGGTGAAGAAAAACTGTGAAGGTTGTCAGGAAGCATTCTCAAAACAAATTTTAAGAAGAATCAGTACGAATTAATAATTACACAATAATTAGGCCAGCAACATTATAACAGCAATTAAGTAGTGATGTTAAGTGTGAAAGCTTCTTAACATTTTTCTCAGATTGTATTGAATAATGATGTACTTAAATAATGGTTATTTTGATTCAGTAAACACTTCCTTATTATACAGGATTACCTTTAAAAAGAATGCAACATAAAGAGTACTTAACATTAAGTTCTAAGACAAAATCTTTATTTGTAAAGGACTGGGTTTTCCTTACAGTTTTCTTATTAGAATAATTTTGAATTAACTCTGAAATTCATATATTCTTGAAGTCATTTGCTTTTATTTATGTTCACATTAGTGTCCATGAAAAAGTTCCAGTGTAATAATATTTCCAAGGACTTCTATTTCTTTCAGTGATACATGGTCAATTTCCAAAGCAGTCTTTTGTCTTTTCTGTAGAGAGTCATAATGGGGAATCTTCCTTCACAAAAAATAACAAAATTACTCTGAAACCCCGGCATTTGTGTAGCCAGTATATTTTGGCAGTTCTGATTGCTTCAATCAGATGTTCAACATTATGATTGTAAGCAGATGTCAGGCAGCTATGGCAAAAAGATTTTTTCCCCCCTCTCCTTGTATATGAAAGAATTAGAACAATAAAACCTACAATGATTGATTTTTGCAGTCTGTGATGCAGTAATTCAGCAAAATTGAAATCTGACATTTGTTGACTTAAGATTAGCAGCAGTCAGACACAGGGAGAAAACAATGCATTATACACTTTCTGATTTATGTCCCTAATCCCTCTAAAATGTCAAATTGAAGGTGAGAAAGAGCAAATCTCCTGTGCAAGAATGTAATGAAGGAAACCCTTGCCATGTGACCACAAACGCTTGCAGAACATCATTTCTGGTGACTGCAGAGCAGTGATATTTTCATACTGGTAATTCTGAACACACCAAATGAATTTTGGTGAGATTTACTGCTCAGATCTCAGCTTCTCTTCTTCCAGTCACATGCATAATACTCTCTTCCCTATCTCCTGTTCCAAGGCAACATACAGTGCAGATGCACTGAAGTGTGCTATTTGGACTTCTTTCAGGCTGACTCCCACAAGAATAGCTGCCATACAGCTTGTGCTTCATTGCCTAGTTATAAAATATAGCACACACTGCACATGGCCAGTAGAAAGAACAAAATTAGATAAATCAAAAGCAACTGACTTATAACCTTTCACACGCACACAGACCTTTTTTAATTTTTTTTTTTTTTAAAGCAAACAGCTTAATGACAACTGCCACTGAACAATGAACCTACCCTCTCATCACCTAAGTGCTGCAGGTTAATGATTCAGGTTATGCGGTTCTTATGATCTGCTGGATATATGTGTTTTGAAGGCAGGATAGAGCACTTCAGTAAACAAGTCTCTTCTTTACTTAGTCCTACCTTTCTGTTTGCTCAATGTGATAAAAGTTTCCTTTGTTGTATTTTTTTTTCATTAAAAACCCCAAAAAACAAACAAACAATAGTGTGCTTTTGAATTCCTCTGGCTTGCTTTTTCCTTTCTGCACATAGCATGATTTGGATAGACAACATATTTTCAACAACATTTAATGTTAGTGGGTGTTTGTGAACAGGCTGGTTTGTTTAATGCCACTCTAAATGGTTTTTCTCCTTTCATTGTGAGAACTCTTAATTTTTATCAGAAGAAGAGAACTGCACAAAACCGTTTTCTTCAAGTTAGATCCTAAGTTTCTGCTGAGAGATCTATTTTAAGAAAGGCAAACTGTTTCCACAGAAAGTCACCTTACCAAAACCACAGGTATTCATCAGAAAAGATTTGGATGGAAACACTTCATCCACTCTTATTTCCTTCTGCACTAACATCTATCTTCAATGTACAAATCTTTTAATCCCTTCCAGTTATATCCCTGGGCCTCAAAAATTAGAGATGTATGCTTCCCTAACAGTTACCTCATTTGCAGTTGCCTGGTCAGCACTCAGCCCTCGAACACAAGTTCTGGGTTTCATAATATTAATTTCTTATACCCAACTTAAAATCTAAAAAAATTGAAGAGATTCTGTTGAAACAATGATGCAACATCCATTACTTATGAATGTACTTTTGAAGTACATTCTAAGTACATTCTTGAAACTACTTTTGAAGTTCTTCATTAGTTTACTAAAAAACACAACCCTCCGCCCCAAAAAAAAAAGCAACAAAAAAAAAAGATGGAGTCATGGAGGAACATTCTTTATGGTGATTGCCTTTTTTCCTCTTCATGGTAACAACATTATTTTCAAAGTTCTATTTGCAATCTTTTAACACATTAATTTTATTTAATATATATTTAATGTTTGCATTATGTCTTAATATTATTGTTAACAGAAATTAAGCAATGGCTAATTCTTTGTTGCAACAGGCTGTTGTCCAATTTTATACACGCCCCTCATTGTGCACTCTTCAATAGTGAGACAGCACAATATTAGAAGATATGCATGACTTTTCATTACTTTTTTGCTTATGACTAGTGTAGTGTTCATTATTATCATGAAATTATTTCTAAATAGTGTGTGCATGGTATGAAGTTGTTACTGGCATATAAGATTAACAGGGAGCAAAATGACAGTGGGGCTTAGTCTTTGTCAAGAAATTGATGTGTGCTTAATAATGCTTTTACTTCTAAATTTAGAGATTTTAAACCCCCAATGTTTTAAAAACAACAATAAGAAATACAGCAAAAGGGAAGAGTGGAAACTCCAGCTGCTAATGCCAAACACAGTAAGGCAGATCAGTGTCAGTATCCCAGAAAATTACAGATTCTGTGCAGTCTCCCCAGCTTTGTCTCATTCGCCCTGGACATGCATGTTAAGGCAGGAATGATTAGGCTTTTCTAGTCCTGATGAGTTTGGGGATTTGAGATATCAATTTCTGCCTCAGCTCTCATGTGTTAAGTGTATTTTCTTGATAAAGGTCCCTTGGCAAATTTCAAGACATTTGCCACGACTGACTGGGTCAGTGAGACTATCCCCCAAAAAAACAGAGGACAGGGTCGCACAGTGAGATAGAATTTGGACACAATTTTCATGAACAAAAAGCTGTGAAGAAACATTACACTGAGCATAAGTGTTAAGCATCATTTTGAACCTAAATGAACATGTTCTGTTGAGTAATATGGAATACTAGTTTTTGCTTTCATGTGCTTTCGTGTGCCTTCATGTCTATGTGACCACGTTGAAGTGGAGCAGAAATGGTGGATGACCACGAACACATATGAGGTTTCTCTGCAGTGTTAGTAGGCCTTCTACTAATAGATTCCTTTGCTCTTAGTGGTTAATCTTTGTGCTGAATTGCTATGGCATGCCTCTGTCTTTAAATTCCATACACTTTGCATGTCAGTCCTTCTAAAGAATAGTGTTATTCAGTGATCATTCAGGGCTTGCTACATTTGGCATAACAGTTGCACCAAGAGTTAAAGACTTCTGCTAAGTCTGAACCTCAAGAGACATGAGATTGGCAGAATAAGTAAATACTGCTGTATGAAATTACATGGCTCGTATAGCCAGCAAAAATAAGAAACCTGTCTTATGACTGACAGAGAAGAAATACCAAGTCTTGTACAGGATGAAAAAGGGTAGGCACCATCTGCTACACTGTGGAGTAGGATTATAAAATATGTCAGTCATGCGATTGCTGAGAAAAGCAGAGAAAATGCTGCATGTCACTGCATCTGTTATTACAGGTACGACTTCCAGGATAGAATAAAAATGCCTGATACAGTGTAGAGAAGCTGCTGCTGGTGGTCGTGTGGGCCTCAGCACTCCTGCACATTCAAACTCTCGATTCCAGGGATAGTCTCCATCTTGATGGAGGAGGAAGCATGCAGAGAAATGCAAGGGAGATCTAATACTCACTTCACTCTTTGTAGGTAGAGAAAAGATAAAATATTTCTAGTCTAAGACTTTTTTTGTTTCCCATGTCATATCCATCTTATTCCTAAACGAATGGCTTCTTGTACAAAAAATTTGAAAGCTCCCTGACTTTACAGATGCTTGAAAAAGTTCTTCATTCTGCATCTACTCAGAGGGGCAGATGTTTAATATCCATGCCACTCAGGTTCTCAAGAGACATGCATTCACACAAGCATCAGGTTCATGGCTAAAGACACTGGCCAAGGTCAGAGGACAGATGGTCAGATTTTTCAATGGGCAACAGTTGCATGTGCAGAGAACAAGGCAAATTAAAAGGGCTGGTGTGCTCAGTTCAAAGGTGCATGGGGTAGCCAGGTACGTCCTCATAGTGCTCTAGAAAAGTAGCATCTATTTTAATCATCTTCTATAAATCCAGGACCAGGGATGCCATACTGTTGAGTTAATATAGGAAAAACTGAAAGGCGAAACTAAAAACAACCGAGGTAGAGATAATAATAACGGTCTGGTTTACTACTGCAGTTTAGTCCTTCAGGGGATGCATTTTGGAGTACTTATAAAGGATGTTCTGTGCATATCTTGTCATCTTGTGTTCCAGCCTCCAACTGCGTAGATTTCTTTAAACAGGACTTGATGATTAAACTTCTGAGTTTACAGAAATATCATTTTACTGATCACTTGGAAGAATGTGGGTTCTCTTCTTCCCTCAGTTCTTAGTGAATGACAGAAATCCACAAGAAATCAAAGGAATGATACTGTCTTTATAACTGACTTTGGCAAAGATGCTGGTTCATGCTGTAAGTTTTGTATGTTTGGGAATGCTAAAAGGGGAAATAGACAAAATTTTAACAAAAATTTTAATGTTTTTTTTCTGGTTGAACATTTTAGTCTTCTTCCATAGGTATAGCATATCCGAACCAGAGAGCATTTCCCACAGAAATTCAAGTTCCTGATGGTATTTACAGAACACCCATATTTTTTAGAGATTTGATTACATATGAACCCATGGCAAGAGCACCGCTGATTCAATTCTGGCTCTGCATTACCATTTACACTGGTGCGCTGTATCTGAGCTCAGAAACATTGCAGTCCATTTTTCACTAATATAAGTCAGAAACAGGCCCACAATCATTTGACTCATTGAAAAGTGGGTAACAGAGATGTGCTAGGAAAAGATGTAAATTGCTTGATTGCCCTCTGCCTGACCCTGCCCTTGCCCTTTTAAGTATTTGGTTTTATTCTGTTGCAAACCTAGTTATACTGCTCTGTACACTTCTGATTCTGTCTGCTATTTCTAGAAAAGCAGTTTCTATAGCAAACCACACAGAATCTTAACATGGATTCATATTTCCTGATTTGAGACAAAATTACCATTTCCATATCTATGTAGATTTCTCTATTTATTTTAGAACAGTATGTAGGACCTAAAAGGTATTTTGACATACGAATAAGAAAGAAATTCCTGATGCCAATCCTAAGGAGGCAAAAAGTGAAAATAATAAAGTAACTGCTTGAAAATAATAAAACTAATCAAACAATACTCAAAATAAAATTCCTTTTGGATTTTTCAAATTTTATATAGATGCACATATAATATTTATTATATGTAGTATATAGTACATATGCTCTTAAAAAAAACCTCAAAAAACCAAAAAAAAACAAAATAAAAGAAGCTGTAAAAACTGCTAGGAGAATCGGCAAATTTATAGTTATTCATTCACAAATTACCAGGAAGTTTCTGATTCTACTCTGTGTTTTTTTGGAAAAGTAAGGAGTCTGCTTTTCAGATCCCAATCGTACAGCTGGTCAAAAAAAAAGCTTTCCTTTCACTAGAATATGAATCATCATTTATATGGCATTCACTCAAAGGACATAAATATGGAACACTTAAGTTATCACTTTTTTAGGATCCAGATTTTGAAAACCTTTTCTTTTTCAGGGTCTTCTGTCTCAGTAGGGAAGAATATCACAGTGGAAAAAAAACCCTGAAAATCTCTTTCTAACAGATTTAATTGGACTGTCTTAGGTTTCAAAGAGTATTTTATTAATTTTATTATTCTGCCATGACCTCCTTAGATTGTATTGCTTAGCTATATAGATATTTAGAGAAAAAATGAGCAAATTGCTTATATTAAAAGTCAGCTTTTAAGAAATAAGTTTAGAGAACAGCTGCAAAAATAAAATCTACAAGAATAGTGATTCTGCAATAAAAACTGTTTGTTTTAAAGAACATCAGTTTTGGAGGACTTGATGACTTTTTGCAGTGAATTGTGAATAATAAATAATGTTTATTCTTCTATCTGAGTGAGATAAAATACAACCAAAACTGGAAAATTCATGGGGAAAAAAAGAAAGTAGAAAACACAAAACAAATAATTTATTGCCTATGTTTTATATTAAAGATTTACCAACTAATAATGATGATGTTGATTATCATGTGGATAAACATGATGATCCCTTAGTTGCATTCTCTAATTCTTTGAACAAATATTAGGACCTGCTCGACAGACCATAATTATTCTAAGTAATTATCTACTAGCACAAAGGGCAAATTTTGTCTTGATATTTGGAATTTGAAAATAATTTATTTTAACTTGACCATGATTGGTAAAGAGACTTCCTATATGTAAGTAGAGAAGATATAGACTGATAAACCCTAATCAATATATTACATTTTCATAAATGTTTACCTTAAAATATGAAGGGAACAAAAACTATAAAGATTATTCGTATTTGGATTTAAGTTGGGAGCAGTTATAACGTGATAAAAACAAAAAGCCCAGACACAACTATTGAAGCTGCTTAATGAACATTAAAATTGTAGTTTTGTAATCCTATAGATATTATAAAACTATATAAAACTATATAAAACAACTTTCCTATATGAAAGTATTCGACATGTAGTCAAAGGAAGGGAAACAGGCACTGCAGCAAATTGCCTTGCTCAGATTCATGCAGTAAGTTGGTGATTAGAGTTCCTTTTCATAGTCAGACCAGTGATATGTCCATTAGATAGTTAGGCTTCCTCCCCAGGAAAAGTAGAAGGAAAATATCCAAAGTTCTGAAGGACAGTGTTTAAAAACTGATTTCTTTCTTTATGGTTTTTATGCATCAATAGCACCAATTTTAGTTATTATTATTTATGAAGAAAAACTTAAAAACTGAGTAAAAAATTCCAAGTATAAGTGGAAATTCTAGATAGAGAGGTCAGTCAATTGAAAGTAGGGATTTAATGTTCAGATAAACAGTGAAGGAGAGTAGTAAAAACTAGTATCATAATGACCCCTTAAACAGCTCTTATTTGGAAACTTCATTGTTTGTAAGGAACACTTTACTTTCACAGATAATATGAAGAATCATTTATATTTTCTATGCTTTTGCTATCAACATTCTCCTTCCTTTGTATATCCTTGATGGGTGTTACTAAATTTGCCTTTATTATGCTTAGATATTATAGACAAGAAACAGAGTGGGGTTTGTTTGTTTGGTTGGTTTGGTTTGTTTGTTTGTTTTCTGGAAATGATATGTCTCAGTTTACCAGGAGTATTCGTAATGATGTGATGGTATGACATGGTCTTCTATATTGATTTACTGTTTAGTTTTATATCACACTCTGACACTGTATAGTGCTCTCATGAACTGGGTGAATAACAGCCTTTTTTGGTGACTGGCTACAGGTTCAAATATGAAAAGGAATTTATTCCTGTTACTCCAATGTGGCTCACACAGTGGGCCACAGTTGTATTGAAATATTCTTGTAATGCAGAGCTGTTCATGTAACAGGATTTACTTCATGATGTCCAAAGTTTGGTGCCTTTTCTGCTTTAAAGTCTTCTTTCATTGATGTTATTAATATATATTAAAAATAATACTTTAGACAAATTTAGATTTAGCATACCAAACTAAATATCAAAATGATCCCCACCCCCAAGTAAGTTTAATACCATTTGATGTTTTGCTGTATATTAGAGCATCAAAAAGAAAACACTGGTAGTTTTAAAGGCACATTTGCTCTTGTAACATAGAAAAAGGCTAACATTATTGTGGATTTAGTTTTCCATAAACTGAACTAATTGTATAGACTATTTAGGAAAACAAGGCAACCTCTCAGAATATATATTACTCCACTGTTCCTCAGTAAAAGTTGCAGGAACATTTGAAGTAGGCAGTTAAGCTCTGTATGGCACTGTAATTGGAACTGTCAGGTGTAAAGTATTATTTTCTCCCTGTTTTTCACAGTTTATGTTTTCAGGAACAAGCTGAAACTCTCACAACTGTCATTTCTTTCTACCTTTGTAGATTATTTCCTTTATAGACATGAACTAATACTGGTAGAATTTTTTTTAATTATTTTTTATGAAACAATAAAATCATTAATTAAATCAAACAATTGAATTCATTTCTCTGGATAGATTCTTATGCCAGAAGCAGCCTAAATACCTGAGACTTCTAAAGAAATAAATATGGAACACATAAACTGGTCTTCCATATTTCAGTCAGAAGCTTTACTAGATCATGGATGGTCATATCTAGATGTATTTATTCAGAGACCATGGGTGCCACTTCACAAGTGGCTCCAAAGGCAGGCAGGGAGTGAGGAATTCTTGGGTCGTGGCTTTATACACTGTGAACCCATTGTCAACTGATACACTTAAAACTGTCTGATGATGATAAATTACAGATGTTAAACTACTGATATTACTTCTTATGAAAGCCCAAATCAGTGTTAGAAAGCTTGGACGTTGTCCCATTTCTCACGATGCAAGATTTAGTTGTTCCCTGAGCACACTTCAGAGGTTACAGACGCTGCTCACAGCTTCTTTTAATGTTTATTAGTAGTGTAAACTCCACCTTGAATTGTAAATGTATGCGCTGCGGAGAATGAAGATCTACTTTCAGCAAGATTTGAAATTATAACTTTTCACTGACAACTGACTTCCTTCAAACACCTAACGTTCCTGTGAGTTTGTAAAGTGTTCTTCTGCCTGATCCAGATTTTTTTTTTTCCCCCAGTTACTTGATAGAAGGAAGATAATTGGTAATATTTTCTATAAGAAGCAACAAGTTAGTGGGAGGATTGTGCACTTCAGCTGAGGTACTCAGAATGTACAGCTTTGGAAATTAAGACTAAGATACCACATCACTAGCAAGTTCACAACAGTACTAAAGTACCCCTATACATGCAATCTGTCTTGAAACTTTATGAAGATTTCATTTTTGTAGAAGCCCCTTGCCAGACACATGCCTCGTGTAGATAACTGAAATCAACAACATTATCCCAAAACTAAAATCTGACTTTATTCCATAGACTTCTGGAACCTCTAGTTGAAGATGCAGCAATCTTTTTGAAGATGGAGTCTATTGCTAGTAGGTAACAAGGCTCCAGAGGAAATGAATATGTATATTTTCCTCTTTCAGTAACTGCCTATAGTTTAGAGATGTTTCTACAGAACCACCTCCAATTAGCAACAAACTAAGAGAGGCGGGAAATGGAAATAGCTTATGCCCCGAAATAAATTAATTGCTTACAATGGGCAGTATCAGCAATTTGTCTGTGATTTTTGTATTGATTTACTTAAAAGTTTTTATGGTTTATAAACTAAGAATTGCAAATGCAAGGAATATTATTCATATGACTAATAGTGGTTTAGAGAGTTTTTATCCATAATTATGTTAAATTATCATGTTAAACTCTCCCAAGCACTATCCAATAAAGATCTGAAGGCTGTATTTGACCAAAAGTGTATTGATTTAAACCACGTTTGTGTCTGTCAGAGGTGTTTGGGTTCTTCAGTGTTTTATACTTGTATTACTGATTTCTTTTCTATTGTTCTCTGCATAACGTTGCACTATTCCTATGTCTACACAAATCAAAATTAGCTGGAGCCAGAAAGCCCTGACTAAAGCTATATAGAGCTAAAGCTGTATAAATTAGGATAGGTTCGAAAACAAAAAGTACATAAAATGGACTTATGTCTTCAGTGTGTCTAAGAATATAATGAGAAGTAATCTCTCCGCTCTCTAAAAGTACAACTAAAAGCACAATGAAATTTAATTTGGATAAAATAGTTTTCAGGCTAACTAAATACCCAAAAGAGATGAATGCTTAAAACAGGGAATTATCTTGGTATTTGAGGAGCAATTACTTGGTCTGTAATGAACTTCCAGTAGTCTGTTAAGGAAGATCTCTTTCTTTATGGTACTCTTCTGGTAATATGGAGGAATATATAGCTTTCCTACCTAACAAGGCTCACAAATAGTATGCCAAACTATTAAATTCTCAAATATTAAGGTAGTGGCAACTATGACTTTTTAGGGCTTGAGCTTTTTACAGTGTCTAAAATGCACTAAGAAAATGAGCAATAAATTTTATGATCTTCACAAGAATATGAACATCCTGAAGGTCTTTGCAACTTACATACAGTGACACCTTTACATTTTATACTGGACAATTAAAAGAACTATACATATGAATACTTCCAGTATAGAGTTTGGAATGCTTACATTTAGTGAATGGTGAAGAAAAATTTAATTTTGTGTTTGTCTGTATTTATTTATTTACTTACTTACTTGAATGTTATCTTAACCTGTCTTAATATGCCAGATAAGATTGGTTTTTTTCCCTAAAGACTTTTCTGTATGTTATCAATTACTTCCATATATAATATTTGTGTTATTAGTCAGGGCTCATCTTTCAACTACATTACCCAAGGACTTTACATTTATGACCCCGACTGAAGGATTCACACCACTTTTTGTTTTAAGTCACTGAGATAATAATCAGCTTATATCTGTGTTTAATCATTGGAGTTCCACCTTCTATACTGGATTTTATCACTGTATGTTCCTCATTTATACCTCTAAGAGTATCTTGAGTTTCAGTGAGTAGCACTTTCTTCTTTGCAAACAATAATGCTTTTCTTTGAAAGAACATAAATTTCATATTTCTTTGTCACTTTAAAAAACATGAATATTCAGCAAAATGAGACCTTTTCCCTTAGTTATTTTTGCCATGTATGCCATTCAATATCTGTCCTTAACTTGATGATTAATCTCACAGTTTTATCTAGATATAGATTGAATTTTATCACAGAAAATTCTATGACAAACCCCCCACATTTAATTTAGAATAATCTCCCAGTATTAACGTTTATATTAAGTTTGTTTGGTTTGGGGATTTTGTTTGTTTTTTAACAGTGATTTTCTTAAGTTGTAATGTCAAGAAACAAGCATGGAACTCCTGAGAAGATGACATTTCTTTACAGAAAATGTTAACTTTCATAAGCAATAAAAACTGTGTTTTGTAGCAAATGGTAATGCTCTGAGGCTGAAGGAGAAGCAGTTAAGCCCTATGCAAAACCCAAGTACTACTTTCTGAAAAATTGAAAAACAATAAGAAAACTTGTTAACTGCAGCCTGAAGAATGTTTTGTTATGCACTCTTCTTCAGTCATAGCACAATTTACTTGCCCTGTTTGTTTCACTTAAACTAGTTAAGATATCCAGAAAATAAACAAACAAATAAAAAAATAAGGAATTGAAAATATCCTTGGTAACTTCTGTGAATGTGAAGGTTAATTAGATGAATATAGTAGCTATGTCTACGGGTATTTTTAGAGCAATCAAATCAGTCACATCTGTGAAACTAGATGGTTAGTAAAAGAAGTTACATTTGTTCTGCTTCCAAAAGAAGGCCGGAGATCCTAACGGAATGGATCTCTTTAAATATACTACAGATGATTACTCTAACTATGCTCATATCAATCTGGTACCTTTTTGCATATTTCTATATTAATATTTGTTTAAACATCATTTAACCCAAGTTATTTATTGTTTGTTGTTGAACACACAAAGGGACCATAATCATCTCTATAAATAAATGAATCAAAATACTTGTATTTTGGGAAGAAAAAAAAGTCTTTTGATATTGCCTTCTCTAACATAAATGTGCAAGATGCGCTTTAGAGATGAGAAAGGATTGAAACCAACAACATATAAAGAAGAAAATCATAGATGCATATGCAGAAAATAACATAATTAGTGGGAAAGCATATTTAACACACACACATGGGCAGGCATGCATTTAGACAGTGGTTTGATACCAATGTGTTGAGTGGTACCAGATTTTCCACAAAGTGGGAAAAGAAAAATAAATCAGTATCCTTAAAGTGGACAAAATATGCAAACATAGTTATTAGTGAGGTGCTACTGTGTCTTTAACTGTATTCTCTTTATTTTATTTTATTTCTCTCTGTGTTTCCTACTTTGAGAACCTCGAGTGACACCATGTCTGGCAAAATCAGCAATGAATAATGTAATTTTTGTGCAGTTCTTTCCTTTGAAGAATCCAATGCTAAAATATTAATTAGTTTTCTGTGTAAGTCCTAGATAGCTTTTCCTTGGCAAAACCTTTACAGAACAAAGGAAAAGAAGATTTATACCCCACCACCCTAAAACTCTAAGTAGAACAGGCAGCAAATGGCATCAACATATTTTGAACTAACAAACACTAGGAAAAATGCTTATGATAAAATCCAGGTATAATTTCAGTCTCCAACTACTTGCCAGTTTCTGTATCTCCTATGCAAGAGGAAGTTTAATTTCTTGATTAATTTCAGTTATACTGCTTTGAACCAGGAAAACCTTGCATGCAGGGATAGCTTCTATTACAAATTACATACAATTCAAATGCTAAATACTCCTGTTACTTCTCTTTTTTTTTTCCATGACATACCTGATGCAAATTACTAGGAAAAAGTAATTAAACTGTTATTTAACTCATATTAAAATAGCATTATTAAATATATTAAAATTTCATCCGCATCAGTTTTGGAAAATATGTGCACACACCTCCCAAAAGACTTGGACAGAAATTGAAAACTGCAAGCAATATGTGGGTATTATTTTTGTGTGTGTGTGTGTGTGTGTTTTGTGGTTTGGTTGTTTTGTTTTGTTTTCTCATAATTAAGATTTAACATTATGTTTGTTCCTGGATATATTCCTTTAGAAATGTATTCACTCCTGAGAAACCAAAGAAAGTCTCAGTGAAGGCAAAGAAAAACACACAAAACTGTAATCTAATGTTAATTCATTGATTTTTATTATGCATTCAACAGAAAAATATAAGAGGTAATAGTTTTCATATTTCATGACAGTAGTTTTTACTATTATTATTTTATTTATTAGCTGGAGATCAAGTCTGACAAGTTGTTTTTAATTTATTTTTTTTTAAATTTGTCTTTGAATTGCTTAATTGTTATTGAGGCTTTCTTCATGAATTTACTATCATGATTCTAAACTGTTGGATGCCTTTCAGCAGGCATTCGATTCATATATCAGAATTATATAAACATATGAATATGTGGGAATTCAAGAAGTATTATTTTAAAACAGTGCTGTTTTAAAAGCCTCTAGGGACCTCCAGAAAATCTATAACTTCAGCTTCAGAAGAGCTATAGCTTTTTAAAGTTACTATGGCCTCTGTAAACCAAGTTTGTTTTTCAAACATGTGCTTAATTCTTCATGAAGATTACATTTAATACAGATTTGATTTCCATTATTTTAGTTTACTTAGGCAAGAAAATATTCATTATTTTAGTTTACTTATGCAAGAAAATATTTTCTGACGTGCTTTTGTCTAGCTGTACAGGGGTGATTTCCAAGGGCAGACAGTAGTCCTAATTGAACACTAAGAGTAAGATGCACTTTCAAAACTTGAGTATATGTGCTTGGCAGCTTGCTGAAATAGGGAAATGTCATCTCTGTAATTTCCAGTTAGTGTCATTCAATACCTCACTGGTTCAGCATAATTCTGTACTTTCATGTCATGATTCAGTCAGGTGTCTAACAAAAAAATGAAATAAAAAAGAAAATGAAAAGGAAACTGAAAAAAAAAAGAGGAAAGGGAGAAGGAAAGGAAAAAGGAAAAAGGAAGAAGGAAAAAGGAAAGGCAAGGCATATTCTTCAATGAACAAAAAATACTGTATTTATATTGCAACAGTCTCCTGGTATCCCAAATAGGATTAAGAGCAGTTACTAAAGATATACACATTGCAGATGTCAAGAAGTTTTGTTCCTTAAAAATGAATGGGAAGGTACAGAACTGTAGCCATGCATTTCAATAAATTCTTATTTATTCTATTCAATGCTAGATTTGGCATGATCCGCAGAGGGGAGGAAATTATTTGCTTTCTAGCAAGGGAAGACTCCAGGGCTTTTATTGTTTTGCAGAGGAATAGTAGGGTAGATGCTGATGCAAAAAAAATTAAGTGCTTAAAGAAACTTAGTCTTTAAGCCAAAAGGTTCTGTTACTTGAAACATAAGTGGTGAGAAATAAGCCACAGCAGAAACCATTTCATTCTTGCCAGTAAGACCCTATCAGACCTTTGGAATAACGTGTTCTCAGTTTGGCTTCTGGTCAGTTACAGAGGATGCACTTGGAGTACTTTTTGTCTCTTTACAATTGCCTTTGGTAGATAAAAATGTTTGTTTTGTTTTCCTCCTATATGAGAGAAAAACTTCCCTCCATGGGGTGAGGGAAGGAGTTATTAGCTCCCGTTTCTAAAACGATTGCCTATTTAAACCCATTTAGAAGCTATAGGCATTTTGTTTAAATTCTATACAGCATATTCATATTAACTCTGGGAAACCTAAAGAATTAATTGGGAACTAGGAAAAGGTTGGGGGCAGTACAATAAAAAAAAAATCCTTTTATGGTTTCTCTGCACTTATTTAGCTATTATTTAAAATGTCCTCTGGCAGCATTTGTAACATTGTCTAACGATTTTCTCATATTTAAATCATGGTAATTAGATTGTGCAGAGAGTATTTCTTATTCTTGCTGCAATATAATGTTTTCACTTGATTGAAGCTGAGCTGCAATTTGGCCTTTGTGTTGTAAGGGAAAAAAAAAAGCCACAGGACTGCTGGGAGCAAATGGATCAATTAAGCAATGTTCTTTTGTAATGAGGGTTACATCATTCTGCCAGTGATAAAAATCTGCAACTGAATCTGTCACTAATGATGTGTGCCATCTTCTTAGCCCCATGATGCTAACCTATCAGTAGGCAACTATAAGGCCTAGCTTTCTATTGATCCTTGCATGTTCTGTTTCAGAAGTCAGTAAAAATGAAGAATCTGTTCATTATAAAATACTGACTTTATGATCAAAGGCTACCAGAGGCTGAGAACAGCAATATGAATATTGGGGTGGAAATAGAGTTTTCAAACAATTCTCTTTTTCTAAGCAGTTTTTCCATTTTGTGTCTTGCCTTTTGGAAAGCAGTATTATTCTATCATAACCAAGCTCCCACAGTGCAGTACTAGGGCAAACGTCAGCAAACCAAGTTTGGTGATGGGTGACGTGGAGCACTATAGCACAAGATGATCAGTTACACATACCTAATGCTGGGAAAAAAAAAAAAAAGAGAGAACTTGCAGGGGCTTGTTGAAGTTTGTTACAAACTTACATACCTAGAAAGGGGGCAGGTCCACCTATGCTCTTAGCTGTGGTTGTTAGAGCTGACCACCTAAACACTGGGACTGTGACAGCATCTAAGGCGTAATGCTAAGTATAGGACCCTAATCACAGTGAGAGCAGAGTACACTGAGCTGGCTAGTACAGTCTACTTTACTCTTGTGAGACTGCACCTGGAATGGTGCATCCAGTTCTAGAACATCCAACATAAGACAGATGTAGACCCATTGGAATAAGTCCAGAAAAGGGCCAATAAGATGAACAAAGAGTTGAACAACTGCTCCTACAAGGAAAGGCTGTGAGAGTTTTTTCAATCCGGAGAAGAGGAGGCTTCAGGGAGATCTTAAAGCAGCGTTCCAGTGCCTGAAGGAGGCCTACAAGAAAGCTGGAGGAGTTTTCACAAGGGCATGTAGTGATATGACAAGGGGCAATGGCTTTAACCTGAAAAAGAGGGTAGATTTATATGAGATATCAGGAAGAAATTTACTGTAAGTGTGATGAGGCACTGGAACAGGTTGCACAGAGAAGTTGTTGGCACCTCATCCCTGGAAGTGTTCTAGGCCAGGTGGCATGGGGCTCTGAGAAGCCTGGTCTGGTGAAAGGTGTCACTGCCCATGGAAGGGGGGTTGAAACTAAATGAGTTTAAGGTCCTTTACAACCCAAATCATTCTATGACTTGATGATTAGGAAAAATTTCTTCACTAAAAATGTCCGACAATGGAATAAGATGCCCAGGGAACTGGCTGAATCACTTCTTGTTCACTTTCCCCTAGTGGTATGGGGCAGAGAATTGGAAGGACAAAAGCTAGAAAACTCATCAGCAGATATAAAGGACAGTGGAAAAAATACCATAGCATAGGAAAGAAAAGAATATTTCAGTGGGAAGGGACATAGAGTGATCACCAAATTCAACTGCCTGAACACTTCAGAACTGACCAAAAGTTAAAGCATGTTATTAAGGGCGTTGTCCAAATGCCTCTTAAACACTGACAGGCTTGGGGCATCAACCACCTCTCTAGGAAACATGATCCAGTGTTTGATCACCATCATGGTAAAGAACCATTCCCATGCCTCCTGTCACAATGTCCCAGGGAGAAGATCTCAGCAGCTCCCTCTCCAGTTCCTCTCCTCAGAAAGCTTCAGAGTAATGAAGTCTTCCCTTATTCTCCTTTTCTTCAAACTAGATAAGCTAAAGTCCCTAGCTGCTTCTCCAAGGACATTCCTTGCAGCTCATTCACCAGCTTTGTTGCTCTTCACTGAATGCGTTCAAAGACCTTAACATCCTCCTTAAATTGTGGGGGCTAGAACTGCACACAGGGCTGCACAAGGAGAGGCTGCATGAATGCTGAATAGAGTGGGATAATCACATCTTTTAATTGGTCAAGCAAAAAAGCTCAAGCAAAGCTGAACAAGCAAAGAAAAGCAAAATCAGAAATTCATTCCCTACTTCCCATGCAGCATCAAGCAGAAGTATTTCCTGGAAGAAAAGTCCTCAGCACACAAAATGTTTACTTGGAAAGAAAAATAGAACTGTAAAATAAAATTTGGGGGCTTCTATGCAAGTCTTTGATCTGTCCAATCTCTGCAAAGAGGATGATTTTGCTGAGTGAAAAAAGCTGCACTTAGGGTGCCAAAAACATTTGTGAAGTGTGGTTACATTGGAATTGAGGAAAGGACAGCATGTTCATGTATTTGCCCAAGAAACCAAACCAAACTAAACCAAACCAAACAACAAACAAAGCAAAATCTGCTATTGCATATTGCCATATTTTAACCCCAGCTGACATCTAAAGATCAAGAAGCTGCTTACTTATCAGAACTCCCCCACCCAGTGCAGGGGAGAAATGGAAAGAAATGGTAAAATATCATATATAGAGATAAACCAGTTTAATACTTAAATAAGAAAAAATACACTACTACTAGTTGTAATGAAAAGGAGAGAAGTTTGGGTCAGCTGTCCTGGACATGCCCTCCTCCAGGTTCTTGTGCACCTGCTCCCTGGCAGAGCATGAAAAAGTGAAAATTGCTCGATTTAGAGTAAGCACCACTGAACAGCCACCAAAACATCAGTGTGTTATCAACATTATTCTGTTTTTATACATATATACTAAATAAGAACCAGCACTGTAGCATCTACTATGAAGAAAACTATCTTTATTTCACCTGAAATCAGGACACATATATTTCCAGAATATCTCAGGATTGCCTCAAGGGCACATTTGTTCCTTGAAAAATATCGGAAAGTTTCTATACAAGTCTGCACAAGAAAGGGAACTTCTGTTCAGAGACCTGCCTTCTCAGATACGGATAAATGTTAGAACTGACAGAGCTGTGATGCAAAGTGTGGAAATAAGACAACATTGTCTCTATGTTTAGAGGACCAAGGAATGTGTTTCCTTTTTGCTGGGTAAATGCTATCATAGAAATTATTGACAATGCATCCATTCTTGAGTATTTCTCTTGTTCAGGCCCAAATCATCCAAATACTCTGCAAAACAACAAAATGAAATTGGAGATGTGGTAGGTCGGTAATCACAACTCAGTCTAGTCACTATTTCCTCACTTTTGTTCAGGTAGCAAACATAATTTAAGCCATTCAAAAACAAGAATTACTTCTTTAAGTTAGATTCTCTACTGGTCTCTTTTTTTGTTGTTGTTTGGTTTTTTTGCTGTTGCTTTGTTTTGGGGTTTTTTTGTTTGGTTTGGTTTTTTTGTCTTGTTTTGTTTAGTTTGTTAGTTGTGATTTGTTTTTTATTTTTCCTTTATATCAGCTTTCTGTCAAGCTGGCATTAAAAAATGTAGTTAGTTAACCCTGAATTTCATGCAACAAATTTTGCATGTAAGATTCAAAGCTTTTATGGTCAGAGAAAGCACACCTTATGTATAAGCACAATAATTTATTCCTAGTAAAACTGATATCTTGAGACTCTAAACATTATTAGCTCAAATGTATATCTCAAAGAAAGAATATATTGTGGGTTTAAAAAAAACCCAGTTATATATATTACATAATTAAATTATACGAACCTACCCCATTTCTTGCAGTTATGTTCACCCTTCCCTTGCTCCTCTTCAGTGCTGATGAATACCAGTGTTAGCAGCTAATTGCCAGGATCCAAGTCCTTTCCAGAAGAAATACGATGTTCATGGTGATGTTTTCTTATTCCCTCACACTGGAATCCACTTTATATAATTTTTATAAGTTTGTTAACATACATTTATACAGTTTTCACTTTCTTCATTGGTCTGCAGCTCCACATTATGTTTAAATATACTATATATGGTAATCATTACACATTAGATACCATTTCTTTGTCCTCTTGGTTAAACATAAAACCAGCTTTCTCAAACTCCAGTTTCCCATGTCTCTTTGAGTACTTTGCAGAGGATTGTATCTGTGGGTTCTCCAGTACCAGAAATACAAAGTTGACTAATTATTATAATTTATAATGGAGCACAACAAAAGGAGCACAATTAAATTGGTATTAAAAATGGTGGAAAAAAATAAAAAAATTAGTCCTTTGTACTCACTGAAAAAAATAGAAAGGAGGAAGAAGGGAGGAAGAAGGGAAGGGAAGGGAAGGGAAGGAAGGAAGGAAGGAAGGAAGGAAGGAAGGAAGGAAGGAAGGAAGGAAGGAAGGAAGGAAGGAAGGAAGGAAGGAAGGAAGGAAGGAAGGAAGGAAGGAAGGAAGGAAGGAAGGAAGGAAGGAAGGAAGGAAGGAAGGAAAACTGACTAGAAATTCAAGCCAATCCCTAAGCATTTCTAAGGCTCAAGGGATTATTTTCCTGTTGGCATCCCTTCAGATTTCTGTTTTGTAAGACCTAAAGACTCTGTCAGTGAACCGATTTCTTTGCGAATTTCTGAAGAGCTGTCAGTACCATTGGTATTTCTTTCAGTTGGCTGGCTAAATCTTACAAAGCATCAGTGAAATGTGAATCAGGCTTTTAAAATGTTACATTCTGTGATTTGTGTGCACAGCCTGAAATATCAGTCTTTATCGTTTTAAGAAGGCTTCTTGCCCACAAGAGAAGAAAAGGAGACAAAACTTTTCCTTCGTCTTATGGTTTAAAGTGGAAAATATAATGCTTTGTACATATAACACATCTGTGTCAAAGTTGCCCTTAGGACTTAAGATATTTAACATTTCCATATTATTATCATTTCAAGGGATTCAATCAAAGCAATGACTTAACATAGGGTTGTTTGTTCTAAAATATTTGCTTGTCCTTCTCTGAGATAGGCAACTATCTCTGACTGTTGAGAACTTACGAATTAAACAAGGCTGGACTGGATCAGATTTTGATTGCAAAATCTCTGAAGTTTCTGTGAGGGGTAAAAAACCCCTGAAGTGCTTTACAAAGGAACATGATGATACAGCAGTGATACAAATTTGCATTATACATGTAAGAAAATTAAATAGCATTTATTTCACTATGCAGTATAGACTATAATAATTATATTATTTAACCTATGAAACTAGAGTAATATATAGTTTATTAAAATGTTTTGTATTTTTCTTTTTATATTTGTAAGTATTATTATATTTCTTGTATGGCAGGCACAGGCATGTGAATTTCTCCCTTGCGTATTACTGACATGAAAAATACATCCTTAAAGCTTTTTGTTGTTCTTGTTGTCTTTGCTTGAGGCTGTGCCTGCAACTTGTAAAAACTATCAAAGAAAAATGGTGACTGAAATTCAAACTGTTCTCAGCTAGAGGCATACAACATTCTTTTTAAAGTTTCTTTTTGAATTTTAAATAAAGAATTTTTAACAAAATTCAATCACTTTCGGTCATCTCTAATACATTAAACAGCATATGACTGTTACTGGTGAGTTTATGTTTAGCTCTCTACTTCAGGAAAAACGAAGAGAGCAAGAAAGAGTTTTTAAAGCCAAATAGCAACCTGAAATAATTTTAAGGTTGAAGTGGAACATTTTTCTTCATCTTTTTTTTCATAAAGAAGTAATGTCATGGGACAGACAAGATGTTTTACTTGCTGTATAGCTTCTCATGGGGAGAATCCATAAAGTTTAGCAAAATATTTGTTTGGTCATTATAAAGATTATTTGGAAGGTAAAAATATTAATTTCTTCCATGATAAGAGAGAGAAAAAAATGAGAAAACAGAGGTTTTTACCATTGGATTATGGGATCAAACACTGCCGGGGAGTGGGGGGGCGGTTTGTATATTTACATTCTGGTGGTGGACAAATGTTCTTCCTTCCATCACAATTTAAGAGTTTGAGTCTTCTCTATCACCTCCTTGTTTACAGGGCAGGAGCAGCTCCGTGTTTCCATTTCAGGTATCTACCTTTGTCACCTACAAGCAAGGTGCAATTGCCCAGCTATCTAGCTGGTCTCATATTCTGGGTTGGCATTATATACTGCAATAAGTGGAAAAATTGACTTATATCTATGCATATTTGCATAGGTTGCATCTTCTATCATCTCCTCCAGATTCACATTCAGAGGTGAGGCTGAATCACATCTTTCCTTTATACACCCATCTGAACCTACAAAAAAGTGGAACACCTCTTGCAGGCATTATCCCCACTAACCATCATTTTGATCAGGAAGAGGCCAAGGGATGACCTCCATGCAGAAACAGTTGAGGTGACCTCAGTCCTGCTGCCAAAGGCACTATTCCTCTGCTCATAGCTCACCTTCTAAGATGTAATCCTTTTCAGCAGTTCTCTACTTTTTCTTGCTATTTGCTCGCTAGTTTGTATACTTCTAACTTATGTTCCCATGCAGGATACTTTTTTTTTAATATTTGTTTTTTCATTTCCATTTATTTGTCTGTTATGCTCTTGTCCAAAATGAAGGAAGACTTTTAATGTAAGTAGAGATATAAAATAGAGACAAGAATGGAGATGAATGGATGTGCTGGGGTCTATCTCAAGAGAGTGAAGGAAATGCTTGTTGAGACAATTATGTAAACAATCTTCTCCCAAAATCATTTAAATACATTTCCATTGCAATGCACTACTTACCTAACTAGTTAATTCTTGAAGTAAGATGAAATTGGAATAGTTTTTATTCATTTATTCCCTGATAAAGAAATTCAGCACACTGTTTTGAGTGACAGCACTTTTCTTGAAGGAAAAGATCATGCTGTTGTGTATGGTACACATCACTTTATATCTCAGAAAAAAATAGTTATCATCTGTATGCAAAAATGTTTCATTTAGCCTTTCTAACTTTATTATATTGTTGAAATTTGAAGAGTGTGCCATCTTTTTCCTATTTTTGTGTTAGAAAATAGTTTTGTGAAACTGAGATTTTGCATTCTGATAATGCAAAAAGAAGCTGAGAATTGATCTGTTGTGCTTTGCCTGAAAGAAATTTTTTGTGGTGCTCACAAGTAAGCTGACATACTTTCATAAACCCTTGTGTTATTTTTCAGAAGCAACTGTTCCAAAAAATATAAGTAGAATCCACATTAAATGCTTTGCTTTTTGAACCCAGACAACACAAGAGTCATCCCTGTCAATCTACTGATTTCTTGCCTGTGAGAAAGTTTTTTTTTTCTAGAAACAGCATCTGTGCCACTATCTTATAGGAATACTGAAGTGTTGGAAAAGAACTGGAGCTTTTTTCTTTCAAGAATTCCACAAAGGAAACTTTTTCCAAAATGAAACGCACCTATAAAATCACACTTTGTGACTTTACTTCTTTCATGTACCTGGTGTAAAGGAAAAAACGTAAATTTGCCAGTTGTTTCAGTGGAGGACCCAATTCTTCAAAGTGCAGAATGCCAACTGAAAGCAGAGACAAATGCACATAGTTAATTTTGGAAGTCAGCAAAACTTTGACCATGATTAACATTTATGAAGGAAAATTACTTAGTTTTTTTTCCAGTGCAAACTGCAAAGACATCCTTTATTTCCACTCATACCTGACACTATGAAAACAAACATAATTAAAAATCCAAATTGAAGTCTTGTCCCTATATGTGCTGAGAAGGTGAGTCAGAAAAGGTAACATAGTACCCTGTTGCTGTTATTCTGAATAACCCCTGTACAGTTTTTATTGCAGTATCCTTGCCAGTGGTTGCACTTGACTGCTATATACCTTAAAGATATGAAATGTTTTGCCCTCGCAGTTCAGCTGAGGGATTTCTACCTTCATATTAAATCCAGGCTGATAACTTGAACGTTCTGCTGAGCTATGTCCTCTTTAGGGTCCTTATTTTTTTTATAAGCTCAAGTGGAGTTAGCACAGCAAATAATTCAACCCATGAAATTCAAATGTGGGAGTCTTCTAAGTATAATTTTTGAAGTTCAGTGTAAGCAACATGTGGCATTAAAAAATGTGCCAAATAAGGCATAGCCCCCTAATCTAATATTCAGGCCCATGCCGCCCCCCGCTCCCCCCCAGTTAAGAGATACCCTTCAGGCCCAGTGATGGCACATATTGCTTTTCGGGTTAAATAACGTGAAAAATATTAGGTGCTATGCAAATCTATGACGATAATTAATGCATAGTTGTTAGCATATCTGACCAGACATACTCCTGTGTCATTTTTAACAAGTTTTGTCAGTAATTGATTCAACTTTCATTTAGACTTCTCTTCATTTAAACTGTTAATACTTCTAAGCTGGCAGAGGAATAAATAAAAAATCATAGAACTATAAGAATTTATAAACATTGCTTAACTGGTGTAATTACAGTGTGAACTTCTTTGTCCATTTGTCACATTGAATTTGAGTTCAGCATGCCATAAGTTCAGTGAGAGGTCCGTCAGATATTAGTGTAGGAGTTTCAGAGCAGCCTCTGGTTTCTGCAGGATTCTCAGCTTTGTTGTGGGCTCTAGGAGGCAATTTCATGGGTAGCCTTGTTAACAATGGAGAAAAATCTTTTCAGAAAGAACTAGGTGACCTTCTCACCTTGGAAACAGACTGCGCAGGCACTCAGAGATAGCTGCAGATTTCTTCCAGGTTTCAGCTATTACAGGCAGCACTTTGTCAGGCACTATGATCTCAGGAACCTATGATGAGGACACAAGGTTGTGTAATCAGAAAGGGCTACAAGTCCGTGAAGTCCTTTAACTTTTTGATTGTTTGTTTGTTTGTTTGATTGTGTTGTTTTATTTTTCCTGCTGACCTTTATGACTGTTAAGTTAGAACTTTCTGTTTGGTTGGGTTTTATGCTTGCAGAAAGTAAAGGCTCAGCATGCTGAAAGATACCCAGTTGGAAACAAATAGCTTTCTCTCTCTGAAAGCAGCAGGATTTAGCAAATTTGGTTTAAATAAAACCAATTGTACAGCAAAACTAGAACCCTGCTAGTACAACTGAAGCAAGATCTGCTTTTCCTCATAATTTTCTTTTTGTTTAGGTTTTTTTGTTCTATTTTGCTGTTTTGTTTGCTAGTACATAAATCTGGTCCCTATTATTTTTCATGCTATACATATAATAAAGGCTTTAGAAATCGAATATTTTGAATATATTGAAACTTCCTGCATTTAGTTTTTTGGATTTTGCCTCAATTCTTGTCAGAGGCATGCTTTGGGCATTTAATAAGACTTTCTCTGTTCTGTACCTGATATACCATACGTGCTTGCCTGCAGGCCTTTTAATTTACAGTGGAGTAACCTGCTAATGAAACAGCTTTCAAAATTGTTTCAGTTTCCTTAATAATCCCCCAGGTATTGCTACTGTGCTTGTCAGAAATCAAAAAGTCCAAAATCTTAGTACTAAACTTGCTGCAAGAATATGAACTGAGATAAAGATTTGAAAACCTGCTTGCACATGCAGTCATTATATCCCCTGAATATAGGGGTACCTTAGGTTGATTTGCTGTAAAAAAATAAATTAAGAACTCTTTATTTTTTATTTTTAAATATATTATTTTACTGGTTTGTTTTGCTTATATACTGCGTAACACCATCTTTTTTCCCCCTATGTTGCCATTGCAGTGTTAGTTTATAAAACTTCATTTCATTTCCCATATTTCTCCTTCTTTTTAATGTTGGTGAAAACTTACAACAGACTTCCTTCAAGGTTACCCTGCTATGAAGGAAAGTGATCTCATCTTCATTGTGGAAAGACTAATTATTCAAAGGTTCAAAGATCTTGTTACTCTGTCTATACAAAGGTTGAACCCACAGGAGATTCTTAATCCAAGAAGTAGCTTAGCAGTTGACACTTCTGTTCTTGTGATTGAGTTCATGGGAAGAGGTTACCTCCAAGCAATACAAATATGCATTTTTAATGACACTTATAAAAGGAGACCTGGAGGATCCAAGAATAAGCCAAAAAGTGGTAGGTTGTTTCATTCTATTGCTTTTAATAGTGCCATTATATTTTAGTTACTGTACTTGAGACATTTAATTACAGGCAGTGATTACAGAATGATCAAGTGCCTCCTCTTAATTAAGGCTTCAATAAGTGTTCCATTAGTAGCCTGCTTTTATATCTTCTTTTTCCTTCTTTTATTTTTTTCTTCTTTTCATCTTCTTCTGGGTATTAGTTTTGTCTTTTTTTTTTTTCAGTTCAACTTTTAAAGTGAATTAAAACTTCCCTGAAAGTATGAATAAAATTGATCAGGTTGTTCCCTAGGGAGTAATTCAGAAATGCTCTTTTTAGATGGATTCCAGCCAGGGTAATTATTTTCTCCTTTATGCACTACTGATAGTAATTTTTGTGTGGAGAAAGTAAAAATTACAATGTACCTTTTCCTCAATCCCTCCAGAAATCTGTCATTTGTTTAGTATACAGACATACAAACAATTTGTTTTTCAAGTGGTTTGGTTCACGTGAAATTTGCTAGCTGGGCACAGCAAGAGTGGAAGGACGGCAAGATATCCATAATGGGGTTTAAATGGATTATGTTTGTAGAAATAAAAGTGATTTATTTTTCCAAGTTCCTTAATTCCTGCCCCACAGATATTACAGAGGCTTTTACTGTCTTCATATGTAAACTCATGCTAAGTTAACTGCTTAAACTCATGGGTCACCAGCCCCATTCTGGTAAGAATTTAGAGAGGCTGGGTCCAGTTCATACTGAGCATGTCATGGATTAACATGGCTGAAGCAAAGTGCACAGGTGAATCCCAGGACTTATTGATGGGCTGGTTAAAAAAACTGGCAAGTGAGGACAATATTTAGCCCATGTTTTGTCAAATAACTCTCTCATTACTGGTTTTTATATCTTCAATGTTTATTCACCTTTTTTACTCCATTCCTTCTTTTCAAATCATGGTATTTTTTCTTAAGAGGGCAAAGAGAAAATTCAGAGGATAAAGAACACAAATTTGTAATGCTCAGAGGTGGATCCAGCTGGAGTTCCTTCCTACAGAGGTATGAATTGCATGGAAGTGAGATTGACTTGTAGTGCAAATTTGTAGACTTTATTGTTCAAACATCAGCTGCTTTCAGAAGCAACTGCTTACAAAAAGCATTCTCTGCTGCAGAGTAGATATGTTGCTAAATAATCAACTTAGGAAAATGTGCTTGAAGATTCACTTCTCTTTGGTTGTGGTGCGATTTTTTGCTTTATAATGCTTGGGTTTGTTTGGGATTTTTTGTTGGTCAGTTGGTCAGTTTTTGTTTCTGTCACATTAAATGATTGGGATCAAGCTTACTACAGAAAACTACAGAAATTTTAGTGAGTTTGAGAATAATTCAAAAGTGCTTTCACCAAGCTTTACAGAAGGTTTAGGAGAACCAGAACCTCTGAGACTTTATTCAGAAAAAAAAAAAAAAGGTGGTATAAAAATATCCACATTTAATAGTGTTTGTTTCTTCAAGTCTTGAGGTTTTTTGTTTTTTTTTTTATTATGGTCCTTTTACAGCATTTGTATTATGGTCATGTATTTGTTTGCTTGATGGTCTCAGAATTTTAAAGAGAACAGGATAGCACAAGATAAAGTCATTGATTTCTCTCATCTGCTGGTTCTAAACTTGTTGGCATTTTGGAGCAAAGAGCTTCATGTATATTTGATTGCTGCAGCTGAGCAGCAGGACAGTGCATGGGATGTGTGAGCTCTTATTTCACTTCCACATTGTCAAGTGATCCCTTGTGCCAAGCTGATGGCTCAGAAAAAGCCTATTCTCTTAAGTGCATAAACAGGAATTGGCTGTTTGTAAGGGGTTATGCAAAACACTGTTTGCTTTTTATTGACATTTCTCTTCCTGCAGCATGTTTCAAGAAAGGTCACTCCTTCTGTTCCTTCTGTTTCTTCTATTGATGATTCAAATTACACTTAGTGTTGTGAATAGAAATCCAATGTCATTAACACCCTATGGTGCCAACATTTATTTTCATGAAATATTAATTCCTAAAGAAATAGGCAGCAAGCTGTTAAGGGGCTATGGTGGAGGGTGGGGGGCTGACATGTATGAATTAGGTTTGTTGAAGCTAAAGGGACAAGAATAGAGTGCTGAATGTGACAGCCTTCAACCATTCCTTCCATTCTGGGTATTTAGATGGATTTAAATATTAAGTGATTCTTAGGGAGTCTTTTGGCAGACAGCTTAATCATTCCCTCTCACATTAACTGTCTTTAAATATTAAGTTTTCTTTGAGACTAAAATCTTCAGGGCAAGTACCAAGCCTTCATGTGTTCCCTTACAGAAACCAGCATAGTTCTGTGTATTTTCAAGCTTGAGCACTTTCATAAAGTGATCATTAATTAAAACCAGTATTTCATCTTTCATTGTCATTTTTCCTTACTCTTTCCAATAGTCCAGCAATTTGGGGTTTTAAAGATCAAAGCATTCGATTATTAATAATTTTATTGGGGAAAAAAATATGCCCTGTATCTTGGGCTGTTGCAAATGATGTTTAATAGCCTGTCATTATTATTTACCAAAATTGCAATCAATTGCTCAGTCACATACAGGTGGGGAAATGATGTGAAAGCAGATAAGTAAATGTGTGTGAGACAAAGAAAGAATAGCAAATAGAATAGTTTTGGGGAGATAAATTTGAGAGACTGCAAAAACAAAAACTGACTCTGTACAAAGAAAGTGTACTGAGTTGTTCACTCGGTGTCCTCCTGAAAAGTAAAATCCTTCAGTATATCATCCCATGTTTTGACACACTGGCATTATTTGGTGCTTGAACTATAGTAGAGGCAACTATGTTCTATCTTTTAGGTGTTGAGGAAAACTGCAGACTAATACCTTCGAATGAATATAATCAACACTGGCAGAAAAAATAATATAATCAACACCAAATTATTTTTAGGATGGATCTTAAAAGAATTCTGATTAGGATTATAAAATGTCATTGCTTATGATACTACAGGATTTGAAATTAATTAATTAATTGGTCATAGGTATAAATACTATCAAATATAGCATAAAAAGTCTTAGTTTTTCTATATTATTGAAAGAAAAATTCTTTTAATCACAGAATCATTTATGCTGTAAAAGGCTTCCAAAATCATTGAGGCCAACCTTTGATCAAACATCATCATGTCAAATAAGCCATGGCACTGAGTGCCAGATTCACCCCACAACTTCCCGGAGCAGTCCATTCAGTGTTTAACAACCGTTTCCATGAAGAAATTCTTCATGATGTCCAACTTGACACAGCTTGTGCCTGTGTCCTCTCCTGTCACTAGTTGCCTGGGAGAAGAGACCGCTCCCCACCTGGCTACAGTCTCCTTTCATGTAGTTGTAGAAAGTGATAAGGTGACCCCAAACCTCATTTTCTTCAGGCTAAATAACCCCAGATCTCTCAACCAGTCCTCATATACTCTCTAGACACTTCACCAACTTTGTCACCCTTCTGTGGACGCAGTCCAGCATCTCAAGGTCTTTCTTTTTCTGAGTCTTTCTGTCCAGAATTGGACACACAATTTGAGGCAGAGCTTCACCAGTGCAGAGTATAGAGGGACAATCATTTCCCTGGTTCTTTTGGCTGCACTATTTGTGATATAAGCCAGGAACCACTGGCCTTCTTGGCCACCTGTCCACCTGGGCACACTGCTGGCTAGTGTTCACTCAGCTGTCAACCAGCATACCCAGGTCCTTTACCACCGGGTGGTTCTTCAGCCACCTTACCCCCAGCCTGTAGCTCTGCATGGGGTTGTTGTGACTGAAGTGCAAGACCCAGCACTTGGTCTTATTGAACCTCATACAGTTGGCCTCAGCCCATTGATCCATCCTGTCCAGATCCCTCTACAGAACATTACTACCTTCCAGCAGATCAACACTCCCACACAACTTAGAGCCATCTGTGAAAATACTGGGGATGCCCCTCATGCAGATTATCAATGAACATATTAAACAGGACTGGCTGCAATACTGAGCCCTCGGAAACCCAACTGGTGACCAGACACCAACTGCATGTGGCTGCATTTGCCACCACTGGCCATCCAGTCAGTTTTTAAGGCAGTGAAGACTACCTCTGTCCACTCCATAATGTGTCACATCTCCATGCAAGGGATGAAAAACTACAGTATACTAAAGACAGATAATTTGTTATAAGGAATAAAACTATTTCACAGACCTCAACTGTACTATTTTCAGATTTGAAACTGATGAAATTTGAAATCTCACCCATTTCATTAAGATCACAATGTTGTTCAAATAGCTTTTCTCCCTGAAGGTAGCTTTAATTGAATATTGCACTTCCATTGTGCAACAAATTCTGTAATTCTCTACACACAAAAATAGAGTACAAAAATATATTCTTAGTGCTGGACTCATGCCAGTAAGTCCATATCTTTCATGCATTGCAGCAGCCAGAACAGGACCCACTGCTCCAGGTGTGCCTTAACAGTGCTCAGTAGAGGGACAGGATCATTTCCCTCAGTCTTCTGGCCACACTCTTCTTAATGCAGCCCAGGATACTGGACAATTTCTGCCTTGGCCATGAGAGTGCTTTGCTGGCCCATGATCAGCTTGTTGTCCACCAGGACCCCAAGGTCCTTTCCCACAGGGGTGTTTTCCAGCTAGCTGCTCACTAGTGTGTATTGGTGACTGAGGTTATTTCTCCCCATATGCAGGACTTTTCAGTTCATTTGTTGAAATTCATAAGTTTCCTGGCAGCTCAGTTCTCAGATCTGTCTGAGTTCTCCTGGATGGCAGCAAAACCCTCTGTGCTGCGGTGTATCAACCTCTCCTCACAGTTTGTATAACCTGTGAAATTCCTGAGGGTCCTCAAGTCCTCAGGTTATCAATGGAAGTGTTAACCAGCATTTTCCTCAGTATGAATTTCTGGACTACCCAGCTGTGACTGACCTCTAACTAAACTTTTTGGTGCTGTGTGGTGTCATTGTAGAAGGATGCCAGGTTAGTTAAGCATGACCTTCCCCTCATGAATCCGCGTTGATTGATCACCTTCTTGTCTATTGCATTTCAACATGGTGGAGATTCTTTTCACCACCTTCCTAAGGACAGAGCTGAAATTGACCAGCCTATACTTTCACAGATCTTGTCTGTTTTGAAGATAGAGGTGACAATTTCTCTCCTTCAATCCTCAGGAACTTATTCCAGTTGACATTTCAAAGATATTCCAAATGACCTCACAATAACATCAGCCAGTTTTCTCAGCATTTACAGGTGCAACCCATCACAGACTTATGTATGTGCAGTGATCCTTGACCTGGTCATTTCCAACCAAGGGTAAGTCATGCCCTCTAGTCTTAGGTGTCTGAGTGCTTGTCTTACTAAGTGACTGAGGCAAAGCAGATGCTGACTATCTTGCCCCTTTCCCTGTCATTTTTCACCTGCTCCCCTGATCCTATCAGCAGAAGGATCACATTTTCCCTAGAAGTCTTTTTGCTGCTTATGTACAGAAAAATAATTTCTTATTGCCCTTCACATCCTCTCCCAGACTAATCTCCATGCCAGCATTGGCTTTCCTAACCTCATTCCTGCACAACCAGACAAAAAAATCCATAGTCCCACTGGATCATCTGCACCTGCTTCCACCTCTTGCACCCTTCCTTTTTATGTCTAAGTTCAGTTCGGAGCTTATCCATGTGACTGTCCTCTGTATTTTGATTTTCTATTTGTTGGGACAGGTCTTTCTTGTACTTGGAGGAGGAGATCCTTTAATATAAGCAAGCATTTCTGGACCTGTATTCCCTTCAGGGATGTATCTCATGAGAGTCATTCAAGCAGATCTCTGATGAGGATCAAGTCTGCTCTCTTGAAATCCAATGTTGTGTTCGTCTTTTTGCCATGTTCCCTTTTCTCTGGACCCTGAGCTCCACCTTCTCATGGTCACTGCATCCAAGCCTATCCATCTTCTGAACTGGTTCT